>OU342740.1:74481410-74877060 GCA_910589775.1 Avena eriantha
ACGACGTAATTACTCAAATGGATCCATATGTGGTTTGTGGAAAGAACACACATGCAATGAATCTGTTGATCCATATGTGGTTTCTGGAAAGAACACACATGTAATGACCACTGGTGGATCCATGTGTGGTTTGTGGAAAAGAACACACATGCAATGATCACTGGTTGATCCATGTGTGGTTTGTGGAAATAACACACATGCAATGACTCTAGTGGTTGATCCATGTGTGGTTTGTGAAAAGAACACACATGCAATGACTCTAGTGTTGGTTTTAGTATAAGAACACACGTGCAATGACTCTAGTGGTTGATCCATGTGTGGTTTGTGGAAATAACACATATGCAAAGACTCTAGTGGTTGATTCATGTGTGGTTTGTGGAAATAACACACATGCAATGACTCTAGTGGTTGATCCATGTGTCGTTTGTGGAAATAACACACATGCAATGACTCTAGTGGGTCCACATGTGGTTTGTGGAAAGAACACACATGCAATGACCACTGGTTGATCCATAAGTTGTTTGTGGAAAAGAACACACATGCAATGAGTATATTGGATCCATGTGTGGTTTATGGAAAAGAACACACATGCAATGACTCTAGTGCTGGATTGTGGTTTTAGTATAAGAACAAACATGCAATGACCCTAGTGGTTGATCCATGTGTGGTTTGTGGAAATAACACACATGCAATGACTCTAGTGGTTGATCCATGTGTGGTTTTTGGATATAACACACATGCAATGACCTCTGGTGGATCCATGTGTGGTTTGTGGAAAAGAACACACATGCAATGACCACTGGTTGATCCATGTGTGGTTCGTGGAAAGAACACACATGCAATGTCAGTGGTGGATCCATGTGTGGTTTGTGAAAAGAACACACATGCAATGACTCTAGTATTGGTTTTAGTATAAGCACACACATGCAATGACTCTAGTGTTTGATCCATGTGTGGTTTGTGGAAATAACACATATGCAATGACTCTAGTGGTTGATCCATGTGTGGTTTGTGGAAATAACACACATGCAATGACTCTAGTGGTTGATCCATGTGTGGTTTGTGGAAATAACACACATGCAATGACTGTAATGGATCCATAAGTGGTTTGTGGAAAGAACACACACGCAATGACCACTGGTGGATCCATGTTCGTTTTAGTATAAGAACACACATGCAATGACTCTAGTGGTTGATCCATGTTTGTTTGTTGTTTTAGTATAAGAACAAACATCCTCTCTCTCGCTCTCTCTCTCTCGTAGAAGCCCAAACCTGTGCCCACTCTGTCTGCTACGCCCTGATTGGTTGTCACAGCTGTCACGCGGATCGTGCGCACCATCCTGTGTGATCCAACGAGGCTCGTTGCACACGTCGTGCCCTTCACAGGACATCGCGAGACAGCATGGACGTCTCCCTCAACAAGAGTTCTACAAGAAGGAACACGAGGCCGTCCATGGAAAAAGTGTTCGAGTGGTCATGTCATGTTTAATCTAGTCTGCAAAGGCTACAAGTCTACTACACGGCAACTGGTCATCTACGGACCACCGGCTATACCATTTTTACTATGCAGCGCGCCTGCACTCTCACTTCCGTCAGCCCCCCACAACACAAACCTTCCACGCGGCAGCCGTAGCCGGAAGAGCTGTGAACCAGGGCCCTCAAGGAGGCCTAAACGTCCCCGCATTAAAAACCCAGCCTATCGGGTCCTCCATTCGCACTCATCCACAACTCTCTCTTCCCTATCCAGCAAAACACCACAATCTTGAATGTCCTTGCACGAACCTTCTCCATGAAACCAGTGCGTGGGGGTGAGTGTCCGGGCATCGCCGCCGGGGTGGTGCTTCACGCGGAAGATCTGGAGGAGCATCACGCAGCACAGGCTGAGGAGGACGTGCAGTTTAACCCCTTGGGGACCATGTGCATGCCGGTGCTGACGACTTTGGAGGCGCCGATGAGGGCGTGGAGTTCGACGAACACGCTCCGCTCGTGTACCCGGAGGTACATCTATTTCTACATGTTTCATATTTTTTGCTCGAGCTTAATCTATCCAGGCGTTATAAAAAAATCTAGTCCTAATGATTAGATGCAACGTACGAACCGGTACATGGAGAGATCTAGTCTGTTCTGAATGAATCCACATTATTTATTTATTAATAAGTTACCAAGAACACAAACCACATTAATTTAGGAGCGAGCTGGGGAGATGGCCGTAATGAACTGCTGAACCTATATAGACATGTTATTGCATCGAAAGTAACTTGGAATGGTGGAAGGAATATATATTTATTATTTTTCTCATTTCGGTTTGTATTCCATACATTACAGGTGTATTCAAGTGAGATGGACTCTGACAAGGAGACCGGGGACAACAAGAACCGCCATGTCATGAAGAAGCTCAAGAGCGGGATAATCCCTTTCCGCACTCGACTAGGGGAGCTCAGGTGCCCTTTCTGTAAGAAAGGAGTCAACCCGAGGATTGCCAGCTTGATTCCGCATGCGGTTGGCATCGGTAAAAGCCCAGCTAGTAAACACAAGTCGGCGACCAAGGCTAAGCACGCTGCTTATGGCAAGTTCCTAAGGGAGTATGTCAAGAACGGCCTAGTGTCCCTTACTTAGGAATCAGCAACTCCTAGCCGACCAACCCCGTCACTGTGTTGGCCCGGCCACTAATAATATTTAGTTCTCTTACCGTATCTAGAGCCTTAAACTATGTGGATTTCTATTTTCGTACCCTTCAAAATATATTCAAGTTCATATGTTTATGTTGTTAAATTTCAGGTGGCATACTCGTTATATTGCATGGATAGAGGGGTGCCCCCGACAGATATAAGGGTTATCCTGTTCGCTAGATCACAGAGGATCAACGGTTGGTGGGCAAAACTGAGTACAACTGAATCGCCATGGTTAGACACGAGGGAAAAACGTGACTCATGGTACGCGTGTGCGGTGCACGGGGCGGTAGCGGACACGTGTGGCCGTGCACGGTGCATTAGCCTACGCGGTGCACGGTAGTGCAACGAAACGCCACTTCCCTTCTCCTTTAATAGAGGCCTCCCCACTCCCACTCCCACTCATCACGCACTCGCTCACTCAACCGTTTCCACTGTCCCATCACCTTATCCAAACGCCCAACAATGCCCCAACCACGCCGGCGATGGAGAAGATCGGCGCGGTGGCCATCGGCGCCTCCAAGGAAGCCGGCGAGGAGCCCCCCGTCCCCGTCCTCGCATCCGCCGTAGCCTCCGGCGAGGAGGCCCCCACCGGTCTCGGATAGATCCCCTCGGCTGGGACCCCTACGAGGAGGTTATCTACATAAGGCCGGAGAACCCCTACGACACCAGCATCGCCGACCCGTGGTCTGAGGTAACCATGGTTTTCTCCCCTTCTCTTGTTCTTCCCCCGTTCCCATCGTTGGATGCTAGATCGTATGTTATTAGGGCTCGGCTGTTCGTATTTTTTACAGTAGATAATCCTATTGTATTAGATCTCGATTTTCGATGAATCCCCCTGTTCGTAGTTGGGATCAGTATTCGATTTGGTTTGATATTTGGGGAATAATTGGGAGATCTCATTCGGTTAATTTATGCAAAAAATCAATCCCGATAATCAAAGTATCTCAATCATTTCCTTATTTCACTCTTCTGTTTTTTCCAACAGGAGGATAGCAGCGACCTCCGCAGCGACGACGAGTCACAGGACACCAAGACTCGTCATGTGCTGAGGAGGCTAAAGTCCGGTCAGTACAACAACTTCTTCGCCGGCGACGTGTACAGGTGCCCCTTCTGCCCCACCAGGAGGCTCCGCGGCACGGACTTCAACTCCCTCGTGAAGCATGCCGAGGACGTGAGGACCTGCGGCGAGTCCGCGAACGTCCACAGCTTCAGGGCCAAGCACCAGGCGCTCGGTCTTCACCTCCGCAACCTCCAGAAGGTGGCTATCGAGGAGGGTCGCATGCCCCCGATCAGACCCAAGGTGCCCAAGGTCAAGGGGCTGGGCACCAAGAAGTGGAGGAGGCGCCAGAGGGAGGAGGCGGATGTCCTCCTGGTAGAGGCCATGAGGGGCCACTGATCAGCTGCTGCTGCTGCTGTAAAGCAGCTTCTTTTGTCTTGTCTGTGTTGAAGCACTCTGCTGCTGCTGCTGAGCAGCCTAATTTTCAAACCTCGTTAAGTACCGTACTATATAACCTATATTAGCTGCTTTATCTACATCTGCTCTTTTTACTAAATTTATTTATGGTGCTGGTTTGTTTTGTTGCTCTAGATTTGCTACCAGATTGGGGTAAAACGATTGCAAAAGGAACAATGAATGAAGAGAGAAGCTGATCTAGATTCCCTACTTTTTTGGGCAAAAAAACACAACTGTTAGAGAGAGAGGGGAAATGCGCTCTTTAAAAAGGCCACTTTAGGCGTCATGGCACACATAACGGCCAAGCCTTTGACCAGACGGCACCCCCCCTCCGAGCGCATGTGAGGGCTTCGGAATATCGGGAGGGCAAAAGTGAGGACAAACGAGACACAATGTTCCTATAGCTAAAGCTGACAAAAAGTTGAATTTGGCTTTACCATGCAATTTGGCTAGAGCTCCACAATGTAGCTATTCTAAATCCCTAAACTATGTGGTGCATTGAAACCTAATGCTTTTCTACCGACACGTGTGTTGCAAAGTTGCTTGATCATGCATGCTTACACAAGTTTCCTACAGAGAAACTTATAGAAGCATGGGCAAACAAGCTTCATTTTGGCAAATTCAGGACAAGCTTTGCGCAATCGGCAGGCCTGATCGGCTGGGTCGCTGCCCCGGGGTGCAGGGATGCTAGGTGCATGTCTATGCTTACACTTCTTAAACTTGTTAGGAATTAATAATAACTGTACACTTCCTTCTGTCCTGTCATGTTACATCGTGTCAGCACCGCGCACCCGCTACGGATCGGCAACGGGACGGTGGTCTACGTGACCGGTCTCTGCCACGCCGAAGCCACGTCGCACACCCGTCCCATCGCCTACCGGGACGGACGCCGAATTTAATCGCTCGGTTTCAAAACCATCGGTGCTCGCCCGGTCAAACTTGCTTCCGCATGGGTATGATCAGAATATTGGTAAACGGAATTTAAGCATCGCCTTCTGTATCCTCAGCACATCAGTGTGCAAAAATCCCCAACTCATTCCTTCCGCCGGCGCCGCCACCGCAAGAACCATCGATGCTGCCGCAGGCACCGCCTCCGCCTGGCCATACCACCGCAATAGATCACTCCACCTCCACGCCCAGTCCCAGCCACCGCTACCGAAACTAGGCCATCGCAGCCGCATTAGCTGCTTCCATGGACGCAGAGTACAGCGTGTTCAGCGACGGGAGCGACTACACCAACGAGTACACCGTCACCGCCCATGGCACCACCAAGCTGACGATCGTCCACACAAATGCGTCAGCGGAGGTGGCCAAGGTCATGGCAATGTACGAGCGGTGGCTACAAGATCCGATGGGCAGGTACAAGATCGTCGGCCTTGACCTCGAGTATACCAGAGATAGGAAGAGGACGGCACTTTTGCAGCGTCCATGCACAACCACTGCCTACTATATCACGTATGTAGGGCCAAATCTGTATGCCCTGAGCTTCGCGAGTTCCTACACAGGAGGGAGATCTACTTCGCCAGCGTCGACATCAAGAACGACACTCCGAAGCTAGAACGGGATCTCCTCGTTCATGTCATCAATCACGTCGATCTCCAACGTTTGTGGAGGTACCCAGATGGCAGTACGGGGAAAGCTGGCATGGCTAGACTCGCTTCCAACATCATCGACCGCGAGTACGCCGGCATGAAAATTGAGTTCCCGAAGCACCTGCACGAGCGATGGGAGTGGAGGCACCTAGATTACGATGCGATCAAGTACGCAGCCAGGGACGCGTATGTCTGCTACGAGATGCTCAACAGGATCTAGTGGGTGGGTGAGTGTGTTGTTTACCACTACTAGTTTCGCATTTTGTTCCTAGTTTTATCTCGCCTGTATTTTCTAAGCATTCTGCGTGTAAGAACCAAGCTCGTATGATCCCTGTGCTATTAGCTACTTAACCTGTATGAATTACATTCCCCCTTTTGTATGCTCAACATTCATTCTTACAAATTCTGTCTGTGCCATTTGCATGCGGCAGAATCCAGGACTGACATGCATAAGGTGTGATACAGTTATAAGTCATAACTAAACCCAGATTATAGAGAAGGATACAACCATAAACCAGATTATAGTTTGACAAAGGTAATACACAGCAGTTCGTAATTGCTCACATAGTGTACTTATGAAATAACATGTTTTCATAAACACAACAATCATGCACTAATAGTCTACATCCCACCCTGTTGGAGAAGGCAACCGATCCCAGGATGCCATCGGTCGCTTGCCCCAGTTTGTAGATTCATCTGTGATCCGGCATCTGGGACAAACAACCTGCCTTGGTGGTGGTTCAATGATGCGATGCCTGGAACGAGATTTTACAATCTGGCGGTACAGCTCATGGCTAACATACCCGTCAATTGCAGCGTACTTCAGATTAGGTTCAGAAAGTGGCTTATCCTCCTAGTAATCGTGCCCTAAACGCCTCCACGAACATCTCGGCAATCTGTCCTTCATGTCAGCATACCACGGGTCTATGAGTTCGGAGGCAAGAGCGGCCATCCCGGTCTTGCCGCCCTTTGTCCCTGGGATCCAGTAAATTTCCTGGATGTCCACTCTGCACTCCTTTGGGATTCTAATATTGATAGTCGGGCTTTCAAGCAGTTTACTATCATTCGTGATATCAACACTGGTAAATGTTATGTGCTGGTTCACGAGAAAGTCATGAAACAGATACCTAATGCTTTCGCCCCACCTGCATGAAAATGAATTCAGACAAATATTATAGCAATAACTTTTGCAAACAGACGGTCCAGGAACAAAAAGACAGCAAAGTCTACCAGATCCCGTTAGCCCCCTTCTCGCAAAAAGGCTGGTATACGAGGACGTGCCCCTTCATGGAGAGTTGCACCACGGCGATCCTATGGAAATCGTGGCTGTACTTGAGGTCGAGACCTACGAACCTATTTTCTTCGAACTGCAGCCAACTCGTGAAATTATGCAGTGTGTTCCTCACCGTCCGAGGGTCGGTGGTGTAGACGACATCGATCTTCTTCCCGCCATGTACTTCGATGTCGAATTGCGCAGTTTCTTGCCTGCCGTCGTTTCGGACGTCCGGAGCATCCATGACTACAGGCAAGAGGGAAAGGATACGGAGGAAGAGGGTGATGTGGTGGTGGAGGAAATGGATGAGGCCGTGGAGGAGAAAGACGATGAGGCCGTGGAGGAGGAAATGAGATGGAGAAGTGAAAGATTGGAACCGCCCTTACCAATATCTGGAATGGTGCATGACCGTTCGTAGTAGGGTGAAGGTGGCGAAAAATGGCGGTTTTACACGTCGACACTAGCACTTCCTAAAATTTGTTCTGCGCCACTTGCATGCAGTGGAATCAATTCAAACGTAGGCACGTTTACGCGTGCCTACCTTCACTCACTGACAGGTGGGCCGCACATTTCCCTTTTACGATTTATTTTTTCACTTCCTCTAGAGGGTTCCGGTGCCCGCCCTAAATAATTACGCCCCCCTTCTTTTCTTCCACGCGGACGAGAATCGGTGGCAGTTCCTTGCAGATTTTCTCCCCACTCGAACAACTACCCCCATCCCTGATTCCACCCCTCTTGAATCCATCCGCCTCCTTATCAGAACGCCTCCATTAATCTACCGGATTCTAGACTCCATTTTCCGCTATGGGTAGAGCTTGGGGTAGCAGCAGGCTGAAGCGAAAGGCATGCGATGATGACGCGGATGGTCAGGGCGACCGCTACCGCAAGGATTGGGGATGGTCGAACCTCAGCGCCGCGAACGTGCACATGATCGCCTCAGAGTTGAACATCATCTCAGCCGGCCGCCTCGCTCGCTGCATCCCTGGCTACCGCGTAACGATGCGGAACATGGACGAACAACCGTTCGGCACGCCAGGCCTTCTTTACCCCGATAATAGCAAATGGCCAGACGACCGTGATGGCCACGTAAGTTCCAGTATATAGCTTATTCATTCAGTCATATCATTGATTCATATGTGCTGAACTCTCATCAGAATCCTATGTTCCTTTCATCGAACGTGTTGTGTGCACGCGCGGTTTGAACAAATCGAACCATTTAAGACTATTCTGTACAGCGGAAGCTCTGCTCGTACCTGATATTCTAGTATTCTCGTAGTGACACGGTCTTACTTTAGGTGATAGACGAGTTGTCAATTTCGATTTTGCAATGGAATGCCTGCTAGGTGATATTCTGTTTCCTAAAATAAGAACAAACAGATTAGACGATTTAAGGCTGTTATGCCCCGAGCTGTTTAATTATGATCATCGTCAGGAGTTTGTTCTGGGGGCTCTGCTCCTACTCCATATATTGAGTATCTTCGTAGTGACATAGGCACAATTTAGGCAATATCTGAGGAGACACTCGTATTTAGGCGATATTTTGTGTACTTTAATCTAAAGGTCCAGTTGTCAAATTGTATTTACAATGGAATCCATGCTAGGTGATTGTACCAACTGACAACAAACTCTGCAGAATATTCATGCAAAACTGATGCTGCTGGATAAGTGGTCGGAATCAGTAGTGGTGAATATCAAGGAAGAAGTAGGAGGGGGCGTGGAAGAACTGGGAGTACGACCTCTTAGCGGTGCTCGACAAGGCAATCACATTCATTAGATGCCCAGAAGACAAGGAATGGACAGTCTTGCACAACGACTTCCTGCGGCCGAGAAGTATGTCGACGCTGTCTTCACCTACGGCTACTCTTCATACAGACCGCAACGCATTTATGAGGTCACTGAACCTAGCGGCGACGTGCGTGTTTGGGAACCATCCATTTGGGGTGAGTCATGGTGTCATATAGCATGTAAAATCTTCAAAATTCTGCTTATTGACTATTAGTAACACGCAGGTACCACACAGCCCCACGCATAATTCTAGCTCCGGTCATTGAAGATGCAGTAGCAGATGCTGAACTTGGGACACGGCGCTGGTTCTTGGCACCTCTCGGAGACAACACGGAACAGCATGATGAACTCTTGTGGATTCATATCAGGGGAGCACTAAACAGCGTTGGTGATATAATAGGACATATGGGGACACAACTTTCTTCATACCCATCGCTGCGGTGTCACGTTTTCTCGAGGTCCGCATGCCCATCAGAAGACCCAGTAGAGCAAGTCTGGAGCAGAGTCATCAATCTAAAGGGACAATCTGTGTTTCTTGGGATCAACTACCCTTTCTTTGTCGGATCCCCTGGAGCTGTTGAACCTGTAATTGCTCAGGCAGCCCTGGCCCCTAATGCTGCTACTGCTGGTGGTGGTGGTGGTGGTGGTGGTGGTGGTGGTGGTGGTGGTGTTGGTGGTGGTGGTGGAGCTGACGAAAAACTAGCTTCTGCTGCTCCTGGTGAAGCTGAAAAAATACTTGGTGATGCTGTTGCTGGTGAAGCTGATGAAATACTTGCTAATGCTGCTGCTGGTGAAGCTGACGAAATACCTGTTGAGGCTGCTGCTAGAGTCCAGGAAGAACATGCTGGTGTTGTTGCTGACGTGCCAGCACTTCTAGTGTTGATAGCAGACTGTGTGTTTGCTGCACACTCACGCGCTTATCATGTTGACACTCCAGATCCGACCTGGAGCCGAATCCACGTTGGGGGGAAGGGGCCTACAATTGGCTCATCAGTGGGGTCGTACTATTTGAAGGAGAATGAAAGACGGCCAAACGTAGCATTCTGGTTCGTTCCGACGATACCACCAGCTCCATGGACCTAGTGCTCATACTGGCAGATCCGATGAACCATTTGTCTTTATCTTTATCATTAGTTCTGCTTATGTGTGTAAAGACTAAGCTGTGCTTATTTGTGTAAGACTAAGTCAGGCCTAACTGCGTAATATTCAGTGAAGCCAGCTTTTCTTTCCACGCCCATAACAACAGAATTGCAGCATAGAACATACAAATGTAATGTGCATACCACGCATTTTTGCTCAGGATAACAACCACTTGAAGCAAATGATACATCGTGTACGCATTTGAACGCATTACTAGAATGTGCCACCTATTGATGATTGATGACATGGATCTAGCTTTTCTGCGCTTATTTGCATTGAATCGCTCATTGATTTGTTCACATATTTTTTGGCAATGGCTGATGAACTCCACTCTCTTGGTAACTTGCTTCGTCAGCGAGCACTTGTTGATGCAATGCAAAGTACAGAACATGGTCGTCATCGTCATTCCTTTTAGGTTCTCTATGTTTCGTCATCACGGAGCTACTAATTTCAAACGAAAATCTAGTAAACAATATATGTGTACATTGTTAGAGTATGCTACGGCCACAGTACATACATGTTTTTCTACAATCACAAGAAGAAATCTTGATGCATTTTCACCTTGTTGGCCTTGTGCCGAACTAGGTGGATGTGGCTTTGGGGTTCAGAGAGGAAGGCGCTGTGGCTGGTGCGTGTGCGACCAAGGCGATGGCGAGCTCGGATTCTGGAGGAGACCAACAGGACTGAGCATGGTCGGCATGGGTACATATCTCACCCGGGAATGAATTCCCGTCCCCGCGTCGTGTCAATGGTGCGGTCATGGTGAGGGCGAGCTCCGATTCGAGATGGGGAGGAGAACGGGCCAAGCAGGTTTGTCCAAGTCCTAGCTCTGCGCCATGGCCGTGACCACAGATTGCCGCCCCGGAGGAAGAAGCATACGCGTAAAGGATGCATGCGCCAACGCTACAAGCTTACATGGCAGCAACAACGACAGCGACATAACGGCGAAAGCTGACAGGGGGACCCAACTTGGCAGCCGTTAGCCTGATTTTCTGTATTGAAACGTAAAGTTGAATTCAGGACGAAAAGGACCCTCTGAGTATTTGGCACGCCAACTATAGTCATCCCAGATGATATGAGGGAACTCGAGTATCGTGTTGCCTGGCCACCCCAACTTTCGGGCCACAAAATGATATTCTCGTGGTGTGTGGGGTGCAAATTATAAGTCTTCATGAAGCAACAATGATCAAGTGATAGATTCCAGCTTGGATGGAGCTTGAAGCTTTGTCATCAATATCAAGCGGGATGTGCAAGGCAAAGGTATGTCATTGCTAGGTTTTCCTTATACCGTTCTCAAGGTGGTTGTTGGGAGATCGGGTTATAGGATAGAGAGCCACACTATCAAGAGGGGCTTCCGGTTGGGTAACTTGATCACATTGTCTTAGGGAGCTCAATCCTTTGCATACTTTGCTTCTCCCTGGTTTGTTGCTTCTTGATGTTTCTCTATTTGAGGTTCTTGAGATTGTTTCTAGCTCTTCAACAAGCCCAAGTTCATCGAAAACCGAATTCGTATGCATCTTCTATTGCGTTTTCGAGTTTGGAGATTTTACCGGTTCTTCTTTAGAGAGGTTTCATACCTCACCTTATATGGTTCTTTACCTATTCATATTTCTTGGGTTTTATTCTCTCTAATAGGTAGAGCTTGTTCTTAGCTTTTAAAAAAGTCCAAGTTTGCTAAAAATACGAGTCCATATGCAAAAATTATTTCCGTTTTCGTGTGCCTGTTTTAATTCCGGCGACGCCAGTTCTTGGGCCAATATTTTCGGCGAAAACCGGAATTCTGTTTAGGTTGCTGTTTCGGCCGAGATCGGAAATTTTTCTGGTCAACCAGAAATTCCGGCACTAGTTCCGATAGCACCGGTTTCCCCGCCAAAATGTGTCCATCCAGCTCATTTTGTCTCCAATGGTTATCCCCCTTGAAGGGGTATAAAAGGGGGGCTTCTTTCCCAATGTTTTAGAGTTCTTGAGCATGTTTTGACCACCATTGTTAATCCCCTTGAGCTAGCTTCCTCTTCATTCCCTCCTATGATTCCTGCATCTCTTTAAGGCTTTTGAAGAGGAGATCACGATCTACAATCCCCACCAATCAATTCCTCCTCTAAGTGAGGGGAACTCATTGGATCTAGATCTTGGAGTCATTGGTTGACTTCCACCATTGTTCTTCCTCTCTAATTCCTCCCTAGCACTTGTTGCTTTGGTGGGATTTGAGAGTGAAGGATTTGAGCACTCTTGGTGTTCTTGCTTTGCATTCTTGCATAAGTGTTGACCTCTCCATTACGATTTGTTCGAGTGAGAGACCGTGAGCTTGTTACTCTTGGAGGGTGACCTCCTAGTTGGCTTGGCGGTTGGTGCCACGGTGTCTTCTTCATGGATGATTGTGAAGAGACCCGGGATCCTCCTTCGTGGAGCTTGTGAACTGGTTATGGAGCTTGTCATCTCCAGAGTGGAAGAAAAGCTAGCCATGAGGAAAGGGCCTATTCCTTTGTTGGATAGACTCAGAGAAGAAGGCGGGCCTTCGTGGTGTTGGTAAATCCTTCTTGAATCCCACACCTCTCTGACGTGACGTACCTTACTTGTAAGGGAACACGGGAATACATCTTCATCTCCACGTGCCTCGGTTATCTCTATACCCGAGCTTACTTTCCTTGTGATAGCCATCGAGCTTGAAGTACTTATACCTTTCTGATCACTTGTGGTATATTTATCTTGTGCCATCTTGCTTAGCATAACTTGTTGTTGGTGAACTTAGTTGAGCCTAGTGTATTTAGGTTTTGTGCATGTAAAATAAATATTAGTTTAATTCTGCATTCTATCAAACCAAAATCGTAATAGTTTTCAAATTGCCTATTCAGCCCCTCCCCCTCTAGGCGACATCTCTATCCTTTCAACTGGTATCAGATCAAGGCATCTCCTTGCTTAGGATTCACCTCCTAGAGTGTAAAGATGTTGGCTAGTAGTATAGTGCATAATGACACAATTAACTTTGATGGCACAAATTATGCTTTGTGGAGAAATTGCTTTCTTTGTAATCTTTGGACCTTGTGTCCATATATTGAGTGATTTCTAGATGTAGGTTTTTCTCCTCCGATGGATCCTCAAAATCTATCTTTATAGGATGAGAAAAATTTACATCTCGAAGCTCAAGTATCTAATGAGCTTATCTTATCCTTGAGCCCCGCAGTTAATTTGTTCTTGACGATTGTAAAGCGCAAGTCGTCTCATGAGAAGTGGACCTAGCTTAAAGAAATATTTGGTGGATCCATTTCTCATATAGTTGATGGTCTCTCCGAGGAGGTCTCTTCTCCTTCCCATCATGAAGAGCTCCAAGTTGCTTCCTGATGGCCCAAAATATATCGAGCTTGTTGGGGAACCCCAAGAGGAAGGTATGATGAGAACAACGGCAAGTTTTTCCTCAGTTATGAAACAAAGGTTATCAATCCAGTAGGAGCAAGGAAACACCCCATAGGTGTAGCTAACTGAACTTTGGCAGGGCACACTACCAGTGCCAGCAGCAACGTGGAGACCTGCACAACACAACCACAAAACTCTACCCCCAACTTGCGATGAGGTTGTGAATCTCACCGATTTTACTGAAAACAAAGGATTAAACGTATCGAGTGGAAGAAAGTAATAGTTTGTAGAAAGTAAACACAAAGAAGTAAACAGTTGATTTTAGATTGATAGTAAAAGAAAGGACCGGGGTCCATAGTTCCCTAGTGGTGGCTGATACGTCCATTTTGCATCACTATTCTATGTCATAATTCACTATTATTCATTGATATATTTCATATTAAGAGGTGATACTTATGTTATGTCATCTGTTTTTGCATGGTTGATGACTTTTGGATCATGGACCGCTGCAGTCAGGATTCTGATGGAAAAGGTGCTGTTTGGAGGCAAAATTCGTGAAGATCAGAAAATCCAGGAAAATATACGGAAAATCCTATTTTTCTAGAAGCCGAAGGAAGCCAGAAGGGGGCTAGAGATGGGCCACAGGGAGCCCACACCACCCCCTGGCGCGGGCCAGCCTAGGCCGCGCCACCAGGTGGTGTGGCCACCCTGGTCCACCCCTGGTACTCCCCTCTGGCGTATATTATCCTCCCAAAACCCTAAGACTCAGGGAGCGACCATAGAAAGATTCCGCCGCCTCTGCGGGGCGGAAAACACCGAGAGAGAAAGATCTCTCCGACAGACAGATTTCTGCCGGAGAATTCCTTCCCGGAGAGGGGAGATCATCGCCATCAACACCACCATCAAGCTGGACTTCATCGGGATCATCATCATCACCATCACCACCATCATCACCATCAACACCCTCATCACCATCTCCATATTGCTATAACAATTGGGTTGAATCTTGCATAGTTCATAGGGGAACTTTCCCGGTATTGATTACTCTTTGTAGTTGATGCTATTGAGTGAACCGTTGAATTATTGTTTATGTTCATATTGTTATACATCATTACTCCATCTCTAATCATGATCCATATGATGTCTTGTGAGTAGTTCGTTTTGTTCTTGATGACATGGGAGAAGTCATGTTGTTAGTAGTGGAATTGTGTTGAGAAAGATTCAATAGTTTGATATTTAAGTTGTGGTGTACTTCTTCTAGTGGTGTCATGTGAATGTCGACTACATGACACTTCACCTATATGGGCCTAGGGAATGCATTGTGTATTTGGCTACTAATCATAAGGGTTGCCGGAGTGACAAAAACCTGAACCCCCGTTAGGAAACCATTGCACAAGGGATGTAAGGGTTTTAGAGTTTAAAGCTGTGGTTAGGTTTCTACCTTAATTACTTTCTTGTACTTACGGATGTTTGCAAGGGGTATAATCACAAGTATGTATTAGTCCTAGGAAGGTCGGTACATTAGCACAGGTTCACCCACATAACACTTAGCAAGCTAAAGAAGATTAATCAACTATATGAAGCGAAAGCACTTGACAGTCTTCCCATGTGTCCTCGAGAACATTTGGTCATCTTAAGTAATACAACCGGCTTGTCCTTTGCTGCATAAAGGATTGGGCCACTTGCTGCATTTATTCCTACTGTCTTTTATTTACTCGTACTTTGTTTACTTGCTATATCAAAAAACCCTAAAAATCCGTTTGCTAAGTATTTGCGGAGAATTCCTAATCCATACCACTAGCCAGCACCTTCTGCTCCTCGTTGGGTTCGAAACTCTTACTTATCGAAAATACTGCAATACACCCCCTATAATTGTTTACTTCTGTTAGTTGCATTATTTTCGTTATGGATAATTCGCTGAGTTTCTTATTTGGTAATGCTACTACCACTGCTAAGGTAGTAGATGAACCACCACCTGCTGAGAATGATGTTCTCAAAATACCTACAAGAATTATTGATCGTGTTATGGATAACTACTATGTTGGGGATGGAACTGTCCATCCCGGTGACCATTTACTCTTTATACACGAATTATGCGGGTTATTCATGTGTGCAGGTATTACTACAGATCAAGTTAAGAAGAAGTTATTCTCATTATCGCTGAAAGGAAGAGCTGAGGAATGGTATAAGCTGCTGAAGAATGGTCAAGCTCTTGAATGGGAGGAAATAGTGTCTCTCTTTTATTCAAAATTTTATCCTCCTAGTGAGATTCATAAAGATCGAAATCAAATATACAACTTTTGGCCTCTTGATGGAGAGAGTACAGCTCAAGCTTGGGGGAGATTGAAGTTAATAATGCTCAAATATCCCATTCATGAGCGCCCCAACAATATTATTATCAATAACTTTTATGCAAGGCTTTCTCTACATGATAAGGATTTATTGGATGCTTCTTGTGCTGGATCATTCACTCGCATGGAAGAAGAAGCTAAATGGGATCTTCTGGACCATATTCAAGATAATGCTGAAGCTTGGGAGAATGACAAAGGTAGAAAGTCAGGTATAAATTATGATTATGAATGCATTGAATCTTTCATGGGAATTGATGACTTTCAAAATATTAGTAATGCTTATGGTCTTGATTTACAAGTTATTACAAATTGCTTTAGGGCTTTTGCTTCTTATATTGAAATTCCAAAAAGGGGATGGAACAGTACCATGCACCTTATAAAGATATTGTGGACTGTGTTCCTGTTGGGAGTGCTGAGTATTGCACTATTGATCACATCTTACCCGAACCTTAAATCGAGAAGATTCCCTTCCCAGATAAGGTAAATGATCATCCTATGATAACTAATGTAATCACTAAAAGTGAAAAGAGAACTGTAAAACCTGATGAATAAATAAACGTTGACCCTGTGGTAGCAATTGTGAAAGACCTTGTCACTAAAAGCATAGAAGATGGACACATAGTCTTTTGTGAGGATGCTTCTAATATTGTTTCACATCCTAATAGAGCTAAAAAGGCTAGTGTCCCTATGCTTTCCGTTAGAATTGGTGATCATTTCTATTATGGTTTATGTGATATTGGTGCAAGTTCCAGTGCTATTCCTTATGAGCTTTACAGGGAAATTATGCATAAAATCAGTCCTTGCGAATTGGAAGATATTGATGTGGTTATTCACATTTCTAATAGAGACACCATCTCTCCAATTGGTATTGTACGAGATGTGGAAGTTCTTTGTGGTAAGATTAAGTATCCTGCTGATTTTCTAGTACTTGGTTCAGCTGCTAGTAAAACTTAGCCTAACATTTTTGGTAGACCTTTCTTGAGTACTTGTGGAGCTATTATAGATTGCAAGAGGGAGAAAATCTTGAATAAGTTTGATGGGGAATCTTATGAGTTTAATTTTTCGAAATTTACTAAAGAACCTTGTGAAGAGGAGAGCCATAATGAGGATTTTAGAGTTGAACAACTTGCTTCTATCTCTCTTGCTCCTAACAATGCTTTGCAGCAATTTATGGAAGATCACGAAAGTGAGATCTTCATGGAAGAAAGGTATGAGATTGATGAGATTCTCCGTCACCAACCCAAGATGCTTAAGCATAACTTGCCTGTAGAAGACTTGGGTACCACGTTACCACCTAAAAAGGATCCGGTCTTCGATCTAAAACCTCTCCCTAATGATCTTAAATATGCTTATATTAATGATAAAAAAGATATATCCTGTTATTATTAGCTCTAAACTTTCAGGGAAGGAAGAAGGAAGGTTATTAGAGGTTTTGAAGAAACACTGAGGAGCTATGGGCTATACTCTGGATGATTTAAAAGGGATTTCACCTACTATATGTCAGCATTCTATCAATATTGAACCAGATGCAAAGCCAGTAGTAGAGCACCAACGACGTTTAAATACTAAGATGAATGAAGTGGTAAGAAATGAGGTATTGAAACTCCTTGATGCTTGTATTATTTATCCTATTGCTAATGGTGAATGGGTTAGTCCTGTTCATTGTGTTCCTAAAAAGGAGGAATTACAGTTGTTCCCAATGATAATGATGAGCTTTTTCCCCAAAGAATAGTAGTAGGCTATAGGATGTGCATTGATTTTAGGAAAGTCAACAAAGTTACTAAGAAAGATCACTACCCGCTTCCTTTTATTGATCAAATGTTGGAAAGGTTGTCTAAAAAGACCCATTTCTGTTTTCTTGATGGTTATTCTGGTTTCTCTCAAATTTCTGTTAAACAACAAGATCAAGAAAAAACTACTTTTACTTGCCCTTACGGAACTTATGCTTATAGACATATGCCTTTTGGTTTATGTAATGCTACTTCTACTTTTCAAAGATGCATGTCTGTTATCTTTCATGGTTTTTGTGAGGAAATTGTGGAAGTGTTCATGGATGACTTCTCTGTCTATGGAACTTCTTTTGATAATTGTCTGCACAACCTTGATAAAATTTTGCAGAGGTGTGAAGAAACTAATCTTGTTCTTAATTGGGACAAATGCCACTTCATGGTTAATGAAGGGATTGTTCTTGGGCATGAAGTTTCTGAAAGAGGCATAGAAGTTGATAGAGCTAAGGTTGAGGCAATTGAGAAGATGCCATGTCCAAGAGACATCAAAGGTATTCGTAGCATCCTTGGTCATCCTGGTTTCTATAGAAGGTTTATTAAAGACTTTTCTAGGATATCAAAAACCCTCACTAATCTTCTTCAAAAAGATGTACCCTTCATTTTTGATGACGATTGTAAGGAAGCTTTTGAAACTCTTAAGAAGGCTTTAACTACAGCCCCTATTGTTCAACCACCTGATTGGAGTTTACCCTTTGAAATAATGTGTGATGCTAGTGATTTTTCTGTAGGTGCTGTCCTTGGGCAATGAATTGATAAAAAGTTAAACGTTATTCATTGTGCTAGTAAGACTCTAGACGTTGCTCAAAGGAATTATGCTACTACTGAAAAGAATTTATAGCTGTCGTTTTTGCTTGTGATAAGTTTAGACCCTATATTGTAGACTCAAAAGTCACCATTCATACTGATCATGCTGCTATTAAATACCTTATGACGAAGAAGGACGCTAAGCCTAGGCTTATTAGATGGGTGATGCTTTTACAAGAGTTTGATCTACATATAGTAGATAGGAAAGGTGTTGAAAACCCTGTAGCTGATAATTTATCTCGATTGGAAAACATCTCTTTTGACCCTATGCCTGTTAATGATAGTTTCCCAAATGAAAAGTTAGCTGCAGTAGGGGTAAGCTCGCGAGGGAGCCCTTGGTACGCTGATTATGCTAACTTTATTGTCTCCAAGTATTTGCCTCCAACTTTTACAGCTCAGCAAAGAAGGAAGTTCTTCTATGATTTGAGGCATTATTTTTGGGATGACCCACACTTATATAAAGAAGGAGTGGATGGTATTATGCGAAGATGTGTTCCAGAATATGAACAAAAGGAGATATTGCGTAAATGTCATGGTAGTGCTTATGGAGGACATCATGTAGGATATAGAACTGCGCAAAAGGTGCTACAATCAGGTTTCTACTGGCCTACCCTTTTTAAAGATGCAAGAAAATTTGTTTTATCTTCTGATGAATGTCAGCATGTTGGTAATATTTCTAGACGCAATGAAATGCCTATGAACTACTCTCTAGTTATTGAACCCTTTGATTGCTAGGGATTTGACTTTATGGGTCATTTCCCTCCCTCGAAAGGTTATACTCATATTATTGTTGATGTTGATTATGTTACTAAGTGGGTAGAAGCCATTCCTACAAAGAGTGCTGACGGGGAGACTTCTCTAAAAATGCTTAAGGATGTTATCTTTCCTAGGTTTGGAGTTCCTAGGTATCTCATGACTGATGGGGGTTCTCATTTCATTCATGGTGGTTTTAGAAAGACCCTTGCTAAATATGATGTTAATCATAGGATTGCTTTAGCTTATCACCCCCAAACTAGCGGGTAAGTAGAGTTATCAAATAGAGAAATTAAATCCATCTTGCAAAATACTATTAATAGATCTAGAAAAAACTGGGCTAAAAAGTTGAATGATGCTTTATGGGCTTATAAAACTGCCTACAAAAATCCTATGGGGATGTCTCCTTATAAAATGGTTTATGGGAAAGCTTGTCACCTACCTTTAGAATTAGAACACAAAGCTTACTGGGCAGTTAAAGAACTAAATAGAGATTGTAAGCTCGCTGGTGAGAAAATATTATTTGACTTAAGTTCTTTAGATGAATGGAGGAGTGAAGCCTATGAAAATGCTAGGATCTTTAAGGAAAAAGTTAAAAGATGGCATGACAAGCGAATACTTAAGAGATAATTTCATGTTGGTGAGAAAGTTCTATTGTATAGGTCTCGTCTCAGATTTTTTGCAGGAAATCTACTGTCATAATGGGAAGGACCTTTCATTATTGAAGAAGTATACCGTTCAGGAGCAATAAAAAATTCTTCTTTAAAAGATAATACTACACAAGTAGTGAATGGGCAGCGACTCAAGTACTATATTGCTGGAGATTCTTACAATGAAGATGTTGATGCCTTTCAAGTTATAACTCCGAAAAAAATTATCAAGGACCAAATTCAAAGACCTACAGAGTCCGTTTTCAAATAGGTAACAGTTCTAGTAAGAAAAGTTCCACGAAAATACTATCCAACTATATTTTTGCAGTTTTCAGTCAATAAGGAAAGCTACGAAACGAAAGAGGGATGGAAACGGAGCCAGGGTGGCTCACACCACCCTGTGGCGCGGGCCCTCCCCTGGCCGCGCCACCAGGTGGTGAGTCCACTCCGGATTCCCCTCCGACTCGTTTTCTCCCAGTACCTTCCTTTTGATATGAAACTTCGTAATATATAACCCACTGGATCTCTCGAGGTTCGTATATCATGTTTTCGTTTTGATCTGTTTCTGCCAGGAACTATCTTTGAAAGTTTAGAAGCACAATGGTGTCCGCCAAGGATAAAGGAAAGGAGCCTATGGAGGAAGACCTCCAAGACCCCGGGAAGGAGAAGGAGATCAAGAGTGAAGGTGAAGAGGAGGGAAAGCACGCCAACACTACCATTGCGAGCATTGGAGTGGTGGGAAACCCTGCCATGACTATTTCAATTGGAGGGAAGCCTCCGCGTCACTATTTGGCACCAAGGACACCTTCTCCAAGCATCAAGAGTCCTTTCCATACCTTTATCCATAACCATGCAGGAAAAGAAGACTCTAAGAGGGAAGAACGAAAAAAGAATCACAAGAGCTAGGATCCACAATCTGACATGATCATGCACCTCATCAATCACAACTCGGAGTTGATTCGTACTCTCACCTTCAAGATTGAAGACTTGGGGAAATTGGTCAAGAAGCTCATCTAGAGGATACCACCACCACCAAAGGAGTAATTTGTCATCAGGTTTGGCATCCCATTGGCTTGTTCCAAGCTTGGGGGAGTGCCGTGGTATCACATCACTATCTTCTATCTTTTTACCTTATTAGTAGAGTCATATCATGAATAGAGAAGTTATTATGTAGGATGGTTTGCATTATGGAAGTGTCCCCTCTCTCGTTAGATGTGTATCCCTTGGTGTGAGTTGCCGTTATGGAATATTAATGAGAAGTTCTATCATTTACTCTTTTGCATAGCTTATATTAGTTTTCAATTCGTGGTTTTATGATTGATCTTGTTGTTAGTATTGGTATCACTTTGGGATCATTGAGTTAATTTAGTTGGTTTTGGCAAACCTAGCTCGGTCAGTAGCAACACTATTTTTGAGAGTTGAATGAAAAGATAAAAGTACTCTATAGAAAAATAATTTCATCATCTTTCTTTCTTGATTTTCTCATGAGTTTAGTATTCTCTAGTTAAGATCTTTTGTGCTTCCAAGGAAGATTGCATGTTTGTCTTTATCATTGTATGTTTGTTTGTTTCCTTCAAATCTTATACGTGCTACCTAGCCTTGCTAGCCAAAAACCTGTACTGAGAGGGATTTCTATCTCGTGCATCCACTTCCTTAAACCAAAAACCATGCCATTTGTGTCCACCATACCTACCCATTAGCATTATTGCTATTCCAAGTAAAATCTTGTTTTATCTACCTCCCAAATTAAACTTGTTATGTGAAAAGTAGTGATTAAAGCTCTCACGAACTTGATGGCACACTTTACTTTCTTGCACTTAATAAACTTGAACCATTGTGCTCACCTATGTTGCGCATATGCTCGCGCTTTGTAAGTTGGGAGTTAGCAGAACCATGCTATCATGGGGAACGCTTTCAACATTACACTGGTACTTTGTACCAAGTTGATATCATGTTCTTTTGTCTATGGATGTCGTCGGTGTGAAATGAAAGGGGAGCTTGTAAGTCCATGGAGTTATGCCTGTGTGTTAGAAAAACGCCTGGGCCGCTGGTCTAATCCATGCTGACATGGTGGAAACCTGCAGCGTAACCATAACGAGTATCTATGAAGCATTGTTCTTATAAAAAAGAGTCTGTTATTGAGAAAAAAAGAGAGAAAAAGAAAAAAGAGATTATGAAAAGAGGAAAGAGAGAAAAAAAGCACCATATTCCCATGGTAAATAAGAAGATTGTTGCGATGCTTGTTGTCTGCTTGCCTTGTCATTTTGATATGGGGATTCTTCCGTATCATCGGGCAAGGGGTACCCCGTTGGCGGTTCTCTATGATACACATATGCTTACGATGATAAGAACTTACCGGTGACTAAACTTGAGTAACATGAGGAGCTGCCCTCGTATTCAAGGGACATGAGATTCTCAATTTATAACTTGTCAATGCATATCCTCATATTTGATCACTTTAACCTTAATCACCTAAAGATGCCTATGATAGGGGCAATGAGAGCTGAAAACTAGTAAGTATCATAATTTTTGGGAGCTCTTTATGAGACTTGCAATCCCTGCTTCCCCTTTGAAAGGCCTATCGTTTACTTTTTATTTGAGTCAATAAACCTATTGCCTTCTGTGAGTCAGCAAGTATTTTGAGTTGTTGTGTTTCATTCATTCATATGATGATTTATTCAATCATGTTTCTTATGTTCCTTGTTTTGCACATTGCTCTTATCTTGATGTTTACTACTTTGAAAGCTATCATTGAAAACCAATTATTTGTGAACTCCAGCAAATTTCAACTATTCTTTGACCAAGAGCTAAGTTTGCCATTACCAATTATGACTTACTTTATGTATCTTTATTGTGTTTCCTTTACTCATTACAAGTTAAGTTATATAATAGTGAGTTGTCTTCTATTATGATCTATGTATTTGATGAATGTGATGCTTCTTGTCCGTATTCTTTTATCGACTCTTCACTCCATAAACCTGAGGCCATGTTTATTCAGCTCAGTTTCGCTTGGGGACAAGCGAAGTCTAAGCTTGGGGGGAGTTGATATGTCCATTTTGCATCACTATTCTATGTCATAATTCACTATTATTCATTGATATATTTCATATTAAGAGGTGATACTTATGTTACTTCATTTGTTTTTGCATGGTTGATGAATTTTGGATCATGGACCGCTGCAGTCAGGATTCTGATGGAAAAGGTGCTGCTTGGAGGTAAAATTTGCGAAGATCAGAAAATCTGCGAAAATATATGGAAAATCCTATTTTTCCAGAAGACGAAGGAAGCCAAAATGGGGGCTAGAGATGGGCCACAGGGGGCCCACACCACCCCCTGGCGCGGGCCAGCCTAGGCCGTGCCACCAGGTGGTGTGGCCACCCTGGTCCACCCCTGGCACTCCCCTCTGGTGTATATTATCCTCCCAAAAACCTAAGACTCGGGGAGCGACCACAGAAAGATTCCGCCGCCTCTGCGGGGTGGAAAACACCGAGAGAGAAAGATCTCTCCGGCAGACAGATTTTTGCCGGGGGAATTCCTTCCTGGAGTGGGGAGATCGTCGCCATCAACACCACCATCAAGCTGGAATTCATCGGGATCATCATCATCATCACCACCATCATCACCATCAACACCCTCATCACCATCTCCATATTTCTATAACAATTGGGTTGAATCTTGCATAGTTCATAGGGGAAACTTTCCCGGTGTTGATTACTCTTTGTAGTTGATGCTATTGAGTGAACCTTTGAATTATTGTTTATGTTCAGCTTGTTATACATCATTATTCCATCTCTTATCATGATCCATATGATGTCTTGTGAGTAGTTCGTTTTGTTCTTGAGGACATGGGAGAAGTCATGTTGTTAGTAGTAGAATTGTGTGAGAAATATTCAATAGTTTGATATTTAAGTTGTGGTGTACTTCTTCTAGCGGTATCATGTGAACGTCGACTACATGACACTTCACCTATATGGGCGTAGGGGAATGTATTGTGTATTTGGCTACTAATCGTAGGGGTTGCCGGAGTGACAGAAACCTGAACCCCCGTTAGGAAACCATTGCACAAGGGACGTAAGGGTCTTAGAGTTTAAAGTTGTGGTTAGGTTTCTACCTACTTACGAATGTTTGCAAGGGGTATAATCAAAAGTATGTATTAGTCCTAAGAAGGTCGGTACATTAGCACAGGTTCACCCATACAACACTTAGCAAGCTAAAGAAGATTAATCAACTATATGAAGCGAAAGCACTTGACAGTCTTCCCATGTGTCCTCAAGAACGTTTGGTCATCTTAAGTAATACAACCGGCTTGTCCTTTGCTGCATAAAGGATTGGGCCACTTGCTGCATTTATTCCTACTGTCTTTTATTTACTCGTACTTTGTTTACTTGCTATATCAAAAACCCCTAAAAATCCGTTTGCTAAGTATTTGCAGAGAATTCCTGATCCATACCACTAGCCAGCACCTTCTGCTCCTCGTTGGGTTCAACACTCTTACTTATCGAAAATACTATGATACACCCCCTATACTTGTGGGTCATCAGTGGCTCTCGCTAAGATAGATGGCATGTTGGGTGAACAAATTACAGCGAGGCAATTGACAAACATCGAGAAAGCATACAAGCATATAGTACTCATCTTGACTCCTTTGAGATTCGATTGGGCATTACAACATTATACATAGACCGCCATCCAACTGCATCTATGACTAATAATCGACCTTCAGGTTATCATCCGAATCCCCTCCATTATTAAGTTGCAATCAATGGATTATTGCATTACGAATTGCGTGTAAAGTAAACAATACGATTGTTCTGTGAACAAAGGATTGTTGTTTTCTCCCTAGTAGCAACAGCACATCTAGTACCTTAGAGATCTCTGTCACTTCCCTAGATTACTAGAAGCATGAACCCACTATCGAGCATAAATACTAACTCTTGGAGTTGCTAGCATCTACTTGGCCAAGATAGCTACTAACAACCGAAATCATGCAAGATCACAAATAACAAAGACATGATAGAATCAATAATCAATCTGAAATAGCATCTCAATATCCATCGGATCCCCGCAAACACAACATGTATGGATTACAAATAGATGATCTTGATCATGAACAGAGCTCACAAGATCTAAACATGATAGCACAAAGGAGAAGAACCAACCATCTAGCTACTACATGGACCCGTAGTCCAGAGATGAACTACTCACGCATCAGACCGGAGGCTTGCATGATGATGAAGAAGGCCTCCAGGGTGAATTCCCCTCTCCAGCAGGGTGCCGGGAAGAGCTTCAGATCCCTCCTGATCTATGGATGGCGATGACGGAGGCTACAGACTCTTTTGTGGAATTTTGATTGGGGTAATTAGGGTTTCTATATCGTAGGCAATATATAGGCGAAAGGAGAGGCCGAGGGGGTGCCTGGGGCGGCCAGACCACCCCCTGGCGCGGGCTAGGCCTGGCCGTGTGGCTAGGAGGTGTGGCCGGGCCCCTGCCCTTCTCTGTCTCGTATTCTGGCTCCTGGTGTCCCTCGGTGAAAAACTGACTTTGGCTTTTGTCCCGTCCAATTCTGAGAATATTTATTTTCTGACTTTCCTAGAACCAAAAATAGCAGAAAACAGGCAGCTGGCACTGTGGCTCTTGTTAATAGGTTAGTCCAAGAAATCATATGAAAAGTACTTCAAAGTGTGGACAAAACACAAGAAAGTAGATAAAACCAAGCATGGAACATCAAAAATTATGGATACATTAGTAACGTATCAACATCCCCAAGATTAACTCCTTCTCGTCCTCGAGTAGGTAAGTGATAAAAAGAAAGAATAATTTTTGAGGTGACATGCACCATCATAAACTTGATCAAAGTATTTGTAAAATATTGATAGCTGGGATCATAGTACTTTAATCAAAACATGAAAGACAAAGTTCTAACAATAAGGCAAAGCAACTATGTTGCAACATGAAAAGGCATAAACAAAAGATTCATGAATAACAATGCTTTGCAAGACGTTTATTTGTTTCACATAAAGAAAACATAGCATAGTGGCATTCAGCTTGTCCCTCATAGAGTAGCAAACATAAATGCATATGACACCTTCAAAGTTCATAAGAGTGACTAGATACAAATAGTTTAAAACAAGCAATATCAAAGTTATGCATCAATCAACAAGTCTTGGGACAATGCACATAGAACTAAGAATGGCCACTATGCTCTCAAAGTAGGTGCATAAAGATAGAAGGTGGAGACTCAACATAAAAGTAAAAGAAAGGCCTTCATAGAAGGAAGTAGGGATTCAAGTCTCATAAAGAGCTTCCAAAAATTATGGTACTTATTAGCTTTCAGCTCTCATTGCCCCTATCATAAGCATCTTGAAGGTGATTAATGTTAAAGTGACACAACTAAGAGGATATGCTTGATAAGTTATAAGCCGAAATCTCATGCCCCTTACTTACGAAGACCAAACCTCATGCTACTCCACTTTAGTCACAAGTAATCTCTTGTCATTATAAGTACATATGTATCATAGAGAACTGCCAACATGATACCCCTTGAACATGATACATGAGCTATCCCATAATCAAAATGACAAGGCAAGCAGACAATGAGTATCTCATCGATCTATTTATTTGTTATTTGCATAGTTTTTATTGAGGATGCTTCATAGAGTGCTCATTATGGTCATGCTGAAAGTTTCCACCATGATTAAGCATGGCTTAGGCTAGCGGCCTAGGCGTTTCTCTAACAGATATACAAACTCCATGATCTTACAAGTTCCCCTTTTATTTCACACCACCGGGATCCATAAGCAAAAGAACATGATATCAATGGGGTACAAAGTACAGGTGCAATGTTGAAAGCATTCCCCATGATACATGGTTCTGCTAACTTCAACTTATAAAGAGCAAGCATATACGCAACAAAGATGAACGCAATGGTTCAAGTTTATTAAATGCAAGAAAGTAAAGTGTTCCATCAAGTTCGTGAGAGCTTTAATCACTAGTTTTCTCATAACAAGTTTCGGAAGGTAGACAAAACATGAATATACTTGGAATAGCATATGCGAATAGGTAGGTGGACTCTTTGGAATAATTTGGTTTTAGGAGTTGGATGCATGAGTGGAACTCACACTTGGTTGCGGAGGCTAGCAAAAGACTGGGAGCGACCAACTAAGAGAGCAATAATGGCCATAATCATGCAGAGCGACAAAACATCATTGATCAAAGCATAAAGTGATACTACAAGTTGAAAACTAAAGGATCATAAAGGCTTATGCTGACTTGGGATAGTCATAACATGGTGTGAGCATGTGCCAAGTCAACCCAAATAAAGCGTCAAAGGAGAATACCACAATACTATGCTTTAATATGCTAAAACAACGCATGATTCTTCCAAGGCACATTAAGCAATCTCAATTGTTTATAACAAGTCATGCTACAGCAAAGAATACTAAGCCTAAAGCCAAAACAATATCAGGCATGGCATGACAAAGCATGGGCCACAGTCAAAAACAAGCTCTATTTACCAATTAAGCATAAACTTTCGTACTCTTTTCCAATCCAAACCAAACTATTTGAAAACCAATGTATGAAAGAGGGGGTCCAACTAATTTATTCAACAAACAAAGAAAACAAAGCAAACGAAAAACCAAAACAAAAACGAAAAAGAAGACGCTCCAAGAACAACACAACTGTGCATGAAACAATAAAAATGAAGCGTTTGGAAGAAACCTAGAATTTTTATTGATGAAGAAGGGGATTCCTTGGGCATCACCAAGCTTTAACGCTTGTACTTCTTGGATATTTCTTGGGGTGACACGCTTGGCATCCCCAAGCTTGAGCTTTAGTCCATCCTTCATCTCATTACTCATTCCTTCCATACACCTGAAATTTTTCCTTCATACAAAACTTCACACAATCTTTATTAGCAACATTAGTGCACTCAAGATAATAAGTCTTTAGGTTCAGTTCCAACACCAATAAAACTTTCATTAAAAAACAAGCTACTGTAGCACTTCCCTCAAAAGAGATCAATTCCCCAAAAGAACTCAAAAAGGAACCAACAAGAAGCAAATACAAATAAAGGCAGAAATCTGTCAAAACAGACCAGCAGGTAAAGACGATTTTTTTCGAAGACCTTCTGTTGCTCAAATCGAAAAGTGTTGAACTAACGAAAGTTATATAACAACATGGGGCAGAAGCACAAATATTCAAGCCTCAAAAGGACATACAGAGATTTTACACGAATTTTTGCGGTGATGCACAGAAATCTGTTTCGGGACAACAACTTTCCCAATCATTACTTCTCTCTCATTAGAGGTTACTCTTGGCACAAAAAGCAAATAAAAATGATAAGTAGCAGTTATTACTGAAGTAATAACTTCCAAGACTCATCTAAAACTTTTGGGTTATCTCACAATAAGTACTTTTCTTTAACGCCTTTAAGTTAGGCATAAGAAGCAAGAAAAAGAATCAAGTGTTCTCCAATGAAGAAGCATTAAGAGAAAATTTTGTTTTCATAGGAGAGGCAAAAGAAATCTTCTCTCTCTTCTTAGGGAAGTGTTCTATACCTTTCTTGAGTGCGAGTTGATATTTAATGGTGCCTTCTTTCATATCAATAATGGCACCAACAGTTCCAAGAAATGGTCTTCCCAAAGTAATAGGACAAGAAGCATTGCATTCAACATCCAAAACATAGAAATCAACGAGGACATAGGAATTGTTAACCATAATAAGAACATCATTAATACTCCCCATGAGTTTATTTTTAGCATTATCATCAAGTGGGACATTCAAATAACAATCTTCAAGTGGTGGCAAATCAAGCATATCATAAATCTTTCTAGGCATAATGGAAACACTACTATCAAGATCACATAAAGCTTTGAAATCAAAATCATTCACTTTCATATTAATGATGGGTTCCCAACCATCTTCTTGTTTCATAGGAATAGAACCTTTATGTTTCATCTTTTCTTCTTTAATTTTTATGAGAGCATCAGTAATGTGTTTTGTAAAGGCCATATTCATAGCACTAGCATTAGGACTTTTAGCAAGCTTTTGTAGGAACTTAATAAATTCAGAGATATTGCAACCATCAAGATCAAAATCATAATTATCATCTAAAGTAGTAGAGATGTTACTAGCCTCAACACTAGTGGTAGTGATAGTAGAAACACTAATGTTTCTAGCAATTTCATCCTCTCTTTCCCACTTAGCATGCAATTCAGCTAATAGTCTAACATTTTCATCCATTTTTACTTGTATGGCATTACTAGCAGCAAAGGGATTACCATTAGTTTCAGGTTTAGCAGCCATTTTATTCAAAGAAGATTGAGCTTCAGCAAATGATGCTATATTTCTTTCAGCATTAGAGAGTTTTTCCTCAATAGTTTTATTGAAAGCAGTTTGTTTACTAATAAAGTCTTGAAGCATAACTTCAAGTTCAGAGGGGGCACTCCTATTATTGTTGTAGGAATTTCCATAAGCATTACCATTGTTGGGAGGATATGGCTTATAATTGTTGTTGCCAAAATTATTCCTATAGGCATTGTTGCTAAAATTGTTATTTCTTATAAAGTTCACATCAACTTGCTCTTCTTGAGCAACCAAAGAGGCTACAGGAACATTATTTGGATCAATATGGGATTTCCCATTAACAAGCATAGACATAATAACATCAATTTTATCACTCAAGGAGGAGGTTTCTTCAACATAATTTACCTTCTTACCTTGTGGAGCTCTTTCAGTATGCCATTCAGAATAGTTAACCATCATATTATCCAGAAGATTTGTAGCAGCACCCAAAGTAATGGTCATAAAGGTACCTCTAGCAGCAGAATCCAATAGATTTCTTGAAGAATAGTTCAATCCTACATAAAAGGTTTGGATAATCATCCAAGCAGTCAGTCCATGAGTGGGACAATTCTTTACCAAAGATTTCATTCTTTCCCAAGCTTGAGCAACATGTTCATTATCAAATTGTTTAAACTTCATTATTTCACTTCTCATAGATATAATCTAAGAAGGAGGATAGTATTTTCCAAGGAAAGCATCTTTACATTTAGTCCAAGAATCTATACTATTCCTAGTTAAGGAATTCAACCATTCTTTAGCTTTTCCTCTCAAAAAGAAAGGAAACAATTTAAGCTTAATAATATATCCATCTATATTCCTATGCTTTTGCATCTCACAAAGTTCAACAAAGTTATTTAAATAAGCAGCAGCATCTTCATTACCAATACTAGAAAATTGTTCTCTCATAACAAGATTGAGCAAAGTAGGTTTTATCTCAAAGAAAGTAGCTTCGGGAACAGGTGGAGCAATGGGTGTGCTCATAAAATCATTGTTGTTGGTGCTAGTGAAGTCACACAACTTAGTATTTTCAAGAGTAGTCATTTTTTTGTGTTTTTAATAAAGAAAGCAAACTTGTAAAACTATTTTGTGTGTGTTTTTGATAAAGAAATAAGCAAACAAAGCAAAAAAAGTAAACTAAGTAAAAAAAGTAAAGAGATTGGTTATGAGGGACTCCCCTTGTGAAGATGTCCTTGACTCCCCGGCAACAGCGCCAGAAAAAGAGCTTGATGGCCCAAAATATATCGAGCTCGTTGGGGAACCCCAAGAGGAAGGTATGATGAGCACAGCAGCAAGTTTTCCCTCAGTTATGAAACCAAGGTTATCAATCCAGTAGGAGCAAGGAAACGCCCCAAAGGTGTAGCTAACTGAACTTTGGCAGGGCGCACTACCGGTGCCAGCAGCAAAGTGGAGACCTGCACAACACAACCACAAAACTGTGCCCCCAACTTGCGATGAGGTTGTCAATCTCACCGGTTTTGCTGAAAACAAAGGATTAAACGTATCGAGTGGAAGAGAGTAATAGTTTGCAGAAAGTAAACACAAAGCAGTAAACAGATGATTGTAGATTGATGGTAAAAGAAAGGACCGGGGTCCATAGTTCACTAGTGGTGGCTCTCCTTAAGATAGATGACATGTTGGGGGAACAAATTACAGCGGGGCAATTGACAAACATCGAGAAAGCATATAAGCATATACTACTCATCTTGACTCCTTTGAGATTTGATTGGGCATTACAATATTATACATAGACCGCCATCCAACTACATCTATGACTAATCATCGACCTTCAGGTTATCATCCGAACCCCCTCCAGTATTAAGTTGCAAGCAACGAATAATTGCATTACGAATTGCATGTAAAGTAAACAATACGATTGTTCTATGAACAAAGGATTGTTGTTTTCTCCCTAGTAGCAACAACACATCTAGTACCTTAGATATTTATGTCACTTTCCCAGATTACTAGAGGCATGAACCCACTCTCGAGCATAAATACTAACTCTTGGAGTTGCTAGCATCTACTTGGCCAAGATAGCTACTAACAACGGAAAGCATGCAAGATCAAAAATAACAAAGACATGATAGAATCGATAATCAATCTGAAATAGCATCTCAATATCCATTAGATCCCCGCAAACACAACATGTATGAATTACAAATAGATGATATTGATCATGAACGGAGCTCACAAGATCTAAACATGATAGCACAAAGGAGAAGAACCAACCATCTAGCTATTACATGGACCCGTAGTCCAGAGATGAACTACTCACGCATCACACCGGAGGCTTGCATGATGATGAAGAAGGCCTCCAGGGTGAATTCCCCTCTCCAGCAGGGTGTCGGGAAGAGCTTCAGATTCCTCCCAATCTAGGGATGAAGATGACGGCGGCTACAGACTATTTCGTGGAATTTTGATCGGGGTACTTAGGGTTTCTGTATCGGAGGCAATATATAGGCGAAATGAGAGGCCGAGGGGGTGCCTGGGGCGGCCATACCACCCCCTGGTGCGGGCCAGGCCTGTCCGTGCGGCCAGGAGGTATGGACAGGCCCCAGCCCCTCTCCGTCTCGTATTCTGGCTCCTGGTGTCCCTCGGTGAAAAACTGACTTTGGCTTTTGTCCCATCCAATTCCGACAATATTCATTTTCTGACTTTTCTGGAACCAAAAACAGCAGAAAACAGGCAGCTGGCACTGTGGCTCTTGTTAATAGATTAGTCCAAGAAATCATATGAAAAGTACTCCAAAGTGTGGACAAAACACAAGAAAGGCCGAAAAGTGACCTTTCTAGATAATGTAAACGGTCCGGATCACAACTTTTTTTTGCCGTTTCCTGCAAACCGGCCCGTCCGTCTCGTATATATTCGGGACGGGAGGGCTCGGATGCAGTATACCGCATTGCATTTCTCCCCTTCCCCCACGCACAGAAACCCTCGCCGCCACCACCATCCGCTCTGATTCCGGCCACCTCCGTAGCAGGCCGTCAAATCGCTGCCGCCCACCACTTCCCAGCCACCCCTCCTAGCCATGGCCGGTCAATCCTATCGAAATATGGCCAGACAAGGCGGTGGTTCTCCACAAGGCGGAGGGATCTCCGTGCCGCCACCGAGTGAGGAGGAGGTGTGTCGGCGCCAGTCCGAGCAGGCGCGTGCGGCGCCCTCTCGTGCATCCACTGGACCTCCCCGGCGTGGGTCAGGTTTAGGTTTTAGCCTTCCGTGCACGATGCGGAGGCGGGAAGCTCCCGCGCGGCGACGAGCACTGGCCCGCGCCTCCGCGCCCCGTCGCTGTTGGCCCTCTCCCACTCCCGCTCAGTAGGGCCACATCTCCGATGACGAAAGCGAGGAGGAGGATGACACGGTCCACAAGGTGAAGTTCAGCTCGCTTGGGACCCTCGTCTCCGAAGTATGGGACCGCGTGAAGAGCGTCGCCGCGACGACCGCGCTCGCGAGCAGCGCGAGCTCAGCCGCGTCTAACGTCGCTCCGCAAGCGAGCACTAGTCCCGGCTGGGCTTGTTCGTCCTCGACTACTCCGACGACAGCTCCGACTCTGACGAGGAGTAGGCCTCCGCTGTCGTAGCTTCTCCGGTGAGTAGGTACCTCCGGTAGATGATAGGGCTTGGGCTAGTCTAGATGCAGGGCACGGCATCGATTTTTGTAGTAAATATGTAGATCTTGATGATCAAAACCTCCCCCGAATGTATGAACCTGGGGCCATTTGATATTTTTAAATATACAGTTCCGTTTTTAGTTCATCTCTTTAGTGCTAACTATTTTCGTACTGCAAACTGCAAACCACAGTGCGCGTATTTGCGGTATTTGTTAGAGATGCTTTAAGGATGTAAATTACCTCATAGGAGAGATCGATTCCAAGCTTCATTGCTTTATTTTTTAGATCTCAGTTTGCACAGTTTTTCCTTCGTTTGAATCTACGTTCCATGCGTCGTTTTCCTCTTTGTTTCTTCGATCATTGTACTTTTGTGGAGACGGGAGGTGATGGAGGTGTCCTGGTAAAGACGAGGTAGCGGGTAGCTTTTTGCACAGTTGGTCCCAGGAAAACTCTTGTTGGACTGCATGGGACGCCCGTGAATTTGGATCGCGTGAGTTGGAGAGACTGTTTTGGCCGTGAATTGGTGAGACTCGTTTCCATTTTAGGAAAGATGCGGCGTCTAAAAATGGAAAGAGGACCTGGTCGGACTGACCACACGGTAGGCTTAAAAAGTGTCTGACCACTTTGTAGTCCAACCTTATTTTAATAAGCCTTCAAAAGTTTCCTTTCTTTTGAAATTTTAAATAGGGAAAAAGAAATTTTAAACAAACTATTTAAAAAAATTGGGATCAATTTTAAGATAGAAAAGCCCATAAAGCATTTCTGACTTGCATTCATCGTGATATGCAAGTAGGGCACGATCAGCAACACGAGATCAGATGGCTTGGAGAAACTAGTCGGGAAAGAAGAGATCCCAGTCAATAGAGACGAGACCTCTGTCGACATTGTAGGTGATCACCCCTCATTAGGTGGCACTGTAGCTGCGCCGCCGAGAGACGGAGAGAGGAAGGAAGAGAGACAGGGAAAAGATATTTCAGAGTGACCGTTGGCTGCACGTGCGATAGATTTGTTTTGTATCACGTCGCGTGGTGAATTTGCATATCTTGGGCCGTTTGCAGCACGTGGTGCAAATCACCATATAGCTATATGGCACGTTGGGATATGTTAAATGGGTATCACTATAGCACGTCCATAATTCGGATAATCCAGGTGACCCACAGTTGGTAGCAAGACGTATAGCCTGCTGGACGGCCCAGTTGGATGGATCCAGAAGGGAGGCACATGCCAGATAAAAAAAGCTACACAGGAGTCATCGACGTACTCGGAGCTTTAGAGTGCAAGCATGAAAGACTAGTTAGTATTAGTGTAGGACTATTTACCTTGTCCGGCAATGTCCTTTCCGTGTAACCCTAGGTTTTGGTGCCTTTATAAACCGGACCTGTAGGAGCTTTTAGGGCACAACCTCTTAGATTGATATACAACGTACAACATCTCGCACAACGAACCTATCTCTGTAGCTTGGCGTATTGCCATTATAGTGATTTATAGTAGGAGTAGAGTTTCGCCACTATCGTGGGACTTGAACCTGGGTATGTTGTGTTACCTCGTACTCGCCAACTCTCCGCCTTACCTCATGTCTCTAAACACGCACTGTGAGGACCCCTCTAGGGTGTACTCATTTGCAATACCACGACAGTTGGCGCCCACCATAGGGCAAGAGGCGCTTCGAGCTCTAGACCGGGCAAGGTCCAAGCTCTTTGCGGGAATCGGTGACACCATAGCCATCGGACGCGTTCTCTTCTCCGGCAACTTCCCGATCGTCCCTCTAGATGAGTTCTGGGTGCCGGCGAAGACGAACCCTACGCGCTGCTCCGTCATCTCCTTCGGAGACATTCACATCTTCATCGACAAAACTGAATCAGGTCCTAGCTCCCAAGAAGTCAGAAACTCATCAAGCCCCGCACGGACCGCCTACGGGCAGGACGCGTTCGCCGAAGGATCCGGGTCATACCTCTCTTTGGAGCATGGAGGCTCAGATCAGGAAAATCAAGGCCCACCCAAACCGCACTTGTGCAAGATATAATGGTGGAAGGACCCCGTGAATCCGCTCGGATTCCCCGAGTGATCGAGACACAGAGGTCACACTTTGTCAGCGTCGGCACCATCTTTGATCTGGCCAGATGCGTTCAAAGGGATGGAGAACCTCCCCGCGAATACCTCGCCATATGGATGATGGTGAGGGAAACCCTAGAGGGGGACCGCGCCGACAAACTCGTGTACCACTTCGTGGAAGGGCTTACACCCGGGACACTCATCCGGCAGACACTCAGGAGGCGGCAAGCTACCGGATTACTCACCCTCTGCGAGATGGTCTCAATCGTCAATGAATATGCAGACGCCAATGCGAACGTTGAGGATGCTGAGGTCGACATCACCGTCGTAGCCAGAGGAGGCAACAACAACAATGGCCCGCCTCCATCACCCTCAACCTCCGCCATCGACAACATCGAAGCCAACTCCGACTCCGTCCTTGACGCCTTATATGCCGACATCAATATGGATGGCGGTGGCTCAGACGCTAACTCGGAGGAATACAACGCTACTATGAGGGAGATCGAGAGGGAGGAATGCGCCAAGAAAGCTAACACTTCCCGTCAGGTGCTTGTCGCCATTGGGAACGTGGTAGAAAAAGAACATCAGGAACCAGAACGTGAGAGAGCTCCGCCCACACCCCCGCTCATCAAAGCGGCAGCGACAAAGAATGCTGCTGAGCCTCCGGCTCCAGCAAAACCCATGCCCCCTCTAGTTATACCGTAGCAGGCGCAGGAACTCCCCATAGGCCCTAGTACTGCCAAACAATCAAATCAGCCGCCACCGCCACCATCAATGTCTGTAGCTGGCAACCCATTGGCTACTCCCGTGGACAGGGCATTGTACGGTCCACTCCTCGTCGAGCATATCACCGTCGCCCATATCCAGAATGTTACGGAGCTAGATGAGAAGCGTGCAGAAATCCTCGCGGAGGCCAAGTGCATTGCAGAACAGGGAGCCCAGCTGGACAAGGACATGTCCAAGGCGCAACAATCCATCAAGGCGGCAAGAGCTATGGAGGCTGAGTACAAGAAGTTGCTGAAAAAGCACAAGGCTAAGAAAGCACCAGCACAGGTCATCGAAGACCTTGGTGTTCGATGTAAGTTGGGATGCGATGCATCCAAACCAGCAAAAGCAACCCCATACATTGATTCAGAGGGGAAGCAAGTGATGCCCATGCCCGCCCTCAACATGGTCGTTGCCAAAACCCTCCTTGAATAGGACAGGTCACCAAAAACGGTGGCTCAGGTCTATGACCTCGTAGCCAAGGCTTGCAAGCAACATGAAAAGGCTACCTCCCAAAGGCTCGAGTCCAACCCGGAGCTTTGCCAGTTAACACTAAACAGCCATAGAAGGCCAAGATCTCCCCGTGACGAAGGATCCCACATAGGCTCCACAGAGCAAAGACAGAGGGATGCATGCAATAGGGCCGATGCCATACCCATTTCTTCCAACAAGAGAGACAAGGCTTACCCTCATCGATCGCCGCCTCCTCCACCTTCCCGGTGTCACAAGGAACCACAACCATGCCACCAGACAAGAATGCAACCCCGTAGGAATCCCTAGGTCAGTATCATTATACGCGACCAGGGTGAGTGACCCTGGCATGTCGGAGAGCGCAGTGGAAATGACAGATACAAGAGCAGATCCCACAAGGAAGCACCACGTCCAGCAAGCAATCACGACAAGCGTGAGGAGTCACATGGAGGGAGTAGCAAGAAGGCTAACCCACCGCCTCCACCGCCACTGTCGCCACCAAGTAGCCACCATGGCGGATCCCATGGATCGCAACATGATACGTTGCAAATGTATCTATAATTTTTGATGTTCCATGCTTGTTTTATATCTACTTTCTTATGTTTTGTCCACATTTTCTTGGACTAACCTATTAACAAGATGCCACATTGCCAGCTGCCTGTTCTCCACTGTTTTTGGTTCCAGGAAATTCAGAAAATGAATATTCTCGGAATTGGACGGGACAAAAGCCAAAGTCAATATTTCACCGAGGGGGACATGGAGCCAGAAGACGAGACGGATAGGGGCCAGAGGCTAGCCACACCACCTGGCCGTGCGGCTAGGCCTGGCCCGCGCCAGGGGGTGGTGTGGCCGCCTAGGGCACCCCCTCGGCCTCCCCTTTCGCCTATAAGAAGCCTCCGATACAGAAACCCTAAGTACTAGATGAAAATTCTACGAAAAGTTCCGTAGCGCCGCCACCACCGAAGGGGAGATTTGGGGGACAGAAAGTCTCTGTTATGGCACCCTGCCGGGACGGGGAAGTGCCCCCGGAGCCTTCTCCATCGATCTCCACCACCATCTCCATCGCCATTGCTGACTCCCATGATGAGGAGGGAGTAGTTCTCTCTCGAGGCTAAGGGTTCTACCGGTAGCTATATGTTCATCTCTCTCTCTATCCATGATCATATTGTGATCATAAGCTTTGTAATCAAGTAGATCCTCCTTGCTACTCAAGTGCTTTAATAGATCTCTGGCTCTCCCCACGTGTGTGAAAGTGATAGCGTGCACACCATGGTGGCACTTAGGCTAGAGATTACAATTACTTGTTATGAGTTATATCTGGAGTTGGATGTCTCTATGAAATTGTGGTGTTTGTTGGAACCATCTAGCACTCAAGGTGATAGTAAGGGGTTATCTAGATGGGAAAGCGGACTTTGAGGTGTGTTGTTATAGCCCTACCATGGATTAGAGTGTCCAACTGGAGAGTAGTTCAGAGTAGTATCATGAAGAGAAGATATTTATATGAGAGTGTTCACTAGTGATAGTATGATCCTTAGACCTTGTTTCTAAGCATTGGAACACCGTTTGCAACTAGATCTGTTACATGTTTGCTTGCTTCCATATTTATTTCAGATTACCTTTCGTTTCTTCCTACCCGTCAAGCTCTTTTCTGGCACCGTTACCACTTATAATTATCCATACCACTTGTATTTCACTATCTCTTTGCCTAACTAGTGCACCTATACACCTGACAAGTGTATTGGGTGTGTTGGGGACACAAGAGACTTCTTGTATCTTGATTGCAGGGTTGCTTGAGAGGGATATCTTTGACCACTTCCTCCCTGAGTTCGATAAACCTTGGGTAATCCACTTATGGGAAACTTATTGCTGTTCTACAAACCTCTGCACTTGGAGGCCCAACAACTGTCTACAAGAATAGAAGTCCATAGACATCAAGCTATTTTATGGCACCGTGGCCAGGGATTGAAGAAAAAGAAGCTCCCACATCAACCACGTACCATCAAAACTATTTTCTGGCGCCGTTGCCAGGGAGGTAAGGTAAAAGGTACTCACATCCTCTAGCTACTAAGCTATCTTCTAGTACAGTTGCTAGTGTGTGAGTGCTTGAAGTTATTTCCTTTAGATCTGCAATTTTATCTTTTTGTTTCTTGTTTTTATTTTCACTAGTTAGGCTTAATGGAAAACAACAACAAAATTAGAGAGCTTTATAGTATTTATCTTGAGTTAGGACATGAAGTGTTTGAAGAGAAAATTAAAAAACCTATGGAACTTTATTTGCATGCTAATAGAAATGTTATTAGTATGAATTCTTTGAACACCATTATTGCTAATGCTATGGAAAAGTCTAAGCTTGGGGAAGCTGGTTTTGATGAGCATGATATTTTTAGTCCCCCAAGCATGGAGGAGAAAATTTACTTTGATGATACTATACCTCTAATATATGATGATTACAATGATGAATATGATATTTTCAGTCCACCTATTATTGAGGAGAAAATTAATTATAATTACAATATGCCTCCTATATTTGATGATTATGGTGATGAGAATAATAATGATAGCTATTTTGTTGAATTTGCTCCCACTACAATTTGAATTTGCACTTGTTTTGCTTTACTATGCTTGTTGCTTTGTGCTTTCATGAATTGTTTCTTTACAAAATTCCTATGCATAGAAAGTGGGTTAGACTTAAATTTGTTCCATATTTTCTTCTTGATGCTCATTTTTACTTCAATTCATATTTCTTATGTGAGCATCTTTTCAAGCTTTCTATGCCTAACTTAAAGGCGTTAAAGAAAAGTACTTATTGGGAGATAACCCAAAAGTTTTAGTTGAGTCTTGGAAGTTATTTCTTCAGTAATAACCTCTCCTTATCATTTTTGCGTGGTTTTGTGCCAAGAGTAACCTCTAATGAGAGAGAAGTAATGCTTGGGAAAGATGCTGTCTCGAAACAGATTTTTGTGCTTCGCTGTAAAAATTCGGGAAATATTTCTGTACGTCGGTTTGATCTATGAATTTTTGTGCTTCTGCCCCAGGTTGTTATCCAACTTTCATTAGTTCAACACTTTTCGATTTGAGCAACAGAAGGTATTCGAAAAAATCGATTTCTACCTGTTGGTCTGTTTTGACAGATTTCTGCCATTATTTGCATTTGCTTCTTGTTGATTCCTTTTTGGGTTCTTTTTGGTGAATTGAGCTTTTTGAGGGAATTGCTACAGTAGCTTGTGTTTTTAATGAAAAGTTTTTCTGATTTAAAACTAAACCCCAAAGGTTTATTATCTTTTGAATGCACTAATGTTGCTAATGAAGATTGTCTGAAGTTTTGTATGAAGGAAAATTTCAGGTGTAGGGAAAGAATGATGTAATGAGATGAAGAATGGACTAAAGCTCAAGCTTGGGGATGCCACCCGTGGCACCCCAAGAAATATCCAAGAAGTACAAGTGTCAAAGCTTGGGGATGCCCAAGGCATCCCCTTCTTCATCAATAAAAATCTCAAGTTTCTTCTAGACACTTCGTTTTTATTGTTTCATGCACTGTTGTGTTGTCCTTGGAGCGTCTTTGTTTTTTAGTTTTATTTTGATTTGTTTGTTGCAATAAGTTGGTTGGATCCCAGCACTTCTTTTGGAGAGAGACGAACTATGCTTTCATTGCGTAGAACACTCTAGTTTTCACTCTTATTGTTCTGTGAGTGTTCTCCTTTGCCAACACTGCGTTTAGCTTTAGTTTTCGATTGGTGTTGGAATAGAGTAGGAAGTTTCATGCTTATAGTGGTAAAAAAAGGAGTCTTGTTTTGACTGTGGCCTAGACTTTAGCATGTTATGTTTGATACTGTGTTTCTTTATACTTAGTGATTTTTGCTGTAGCATGACATGTTATAAACAATTGAGATTGATTAATGTGCCTTGAAAGAATCATGCATTGTTTTAGCATATTAAAGCATAGTATTGGGTTATTCTCCCTTGATGCTTTATTTGGGTTGACTTGGCCCATGCTCACACCATGTTAAGACTATCCCAAGTCACCATAGCCTCTATGATCCTTTAGTTTTCGACTTGTAATATCACTTTATGCTTTAATTAATGTTGTTTTGTCATTTTGCATGATTATGGCCATTATTGCTCTCTTAGTTGGTCGCTCCTAGTCTTCTACTAGCCTCCATGCCAAGTATGAGTTCCACTCATGCATCCAACTCCAAATAAAACCAAGTTATTCCAAAGAGTCCACCATACCTACCTACTAGCATTTGCTATTCCAAGTATATTCATGTTTTTATCTACCTTCCTAATTAAACTTGTTATGTGAAAATTAGTGATTAAATCTCTCACGAACTTGATGGCACACTTTACTTTTCTTGCGCCTAATAAACTTGAACCATTGTGTCATCTATGTTGTATATGCTTGCACTTATACGTTGGGGATTAGCAAAACCATGCTGTCATGGGGAACGCTTTCAACATTGCACTTGTACATTGTACCCAGTTGATATCATGCTCTTTTGTTTATGGATGTCGTCGGTGTGAAATGAAAGGGGAGCTTGTAAGTCCATGGAGTTATGTATGTGTGTTAGAGAAACGCCTGGGCGGCTGGTCTAATCCATGCCTAATCATGGTGGAAACCTGCAACATAACCATAATGAGCAATCTATGAAGCATTCTTTTTATAAAAAAAGAGATAGAGATTGATAAAAAAGAAAAAAAATATGAGAAAAGAGGAAAGAGAGAAAAAAGCACCATTTTCCCATGGTAAATAAGAAGATGCTGAGATGCTTATTGTCTGCTTGCCTTGTCATTTTGATATGGGGATTCTTCCATATCATCGGGGAAGGGGTACCCCGTTGGCAGTTCTCTATGATACACATGTACATACTATGACAAGAACTTACTAGTAAATAAGTTGAGTAGCATGAGGAGCGGCCCTCGTATTCTAGGGACATGAGATTGCCAACTTATACTTCGTCAAGCATATAATCCATAGTTTGTTCACTTTAACCTTAAATACTTCAAGATGCTTATGATAGGGGTAATGAGAGCTGAAAGCTAACAAGTACCATAATTTTTGGAAGCTCTTTATGAGACTTGAATCCCAGCTTCCTTCTATGAAGGCATTTCTTTTACTTTTATGTTGAGTCTCCATCTTCTATCTTTATGCACCTATTAAGAGAGCACAGTGGCCATTCTTAGTTTAATGTGCATTGTCCCAAGATTTATTGATTGATGCATAACTTTGATATTGCTTGTTCTTGAACTATTTTTATCTAGTCACCCTCATGAACTTTGAAGGTGTCCTATGCATTTATGTTTTGCTACTCTATGAGGGACAAGCTGAATACCATTCTCATTATGCTTTCTTTATGTGAAGAAAACAAACATCTTTCAAAGGATTGTTATCCATGGATCTTTTGTTTGTGCCTTTTCATGATACAACATAGTTGCTATGTCTTATTGTTAGAACTATATCTTTCATGCTATGTTAAAGTACTATGATCCCAGATATCAATGTTTTACAAATACTTTGATCAAGTTTATGATGGTGCATGTCACCTCAAAAAATATTGTTTATTTTTATCACTTACTTACTCGAGGACGAGCAGGATTTAAGCTTGGGGATGTTGATATGTTGCAAACGTATCTATAATTTTTGATGTTCCATGCTTGTTTTATATCTTCTTTCTTATGTTTTATCCACATTTTGGAGTATTTCTACACACTTTCTTGGACTAACCTATTAGAAAGATGCCATAGTGCCAGCTACCTATTTTCTGCTGTTTTTGGTTCCAGGAAAGTAAGAAAATGAATATTCTCGGAATTGGATGGGACAAAAGCCAAAGTCAATATTTCACCGAGGAGGACACGGAGCCAACAGACGAGACGGAGAGGGGCCAGAGGCCGGCCACACCACCTGGTCATGCGGCCAGGCCTAGCCGGCGCCAGGGGGTGGTGTGGCCGCCTAGGGCACCCCCTCGGGCTCCCCTTTCGCATATAAGAAGCCTCTGATATAGAAACCCTAAGTACTAGATCAGAATTCCACGAAAAGTTCCACACCGCCGCTACCACTGAAGGGGAGATTCGGGGGACAGAAAGTCTCTGTTCTGGCACCCTGCCGAGACGGGGAAGTGCCCCGGAGCCATCTCCATCGATCTCCACCACCATCTCCATCGCCATTGCTAACTCTCATGATGAGGAGGGAGTAGTTCTCTCTCGAGGCTAAGGGTTCTACCAATAGCTATGTGTTCATCTCTCTCTCTCTATGCATGATCATATTGTGATCATGAGCTTTTTAATCAAGTATATCTACCTTGCTACTCAAGTGCTTTAATAGATCTCTGGCTCTCCCCACGTGTGTGAACGTGATAGCGTGCACACCATGGTGGCACTTAGGCTAGAGATTTGGATGTCTCTATGAAATTGTGGTGTTTGTTGGAACCATCTAGCGCTCAAGGTGATAGTGAGTGGTTATCTAGATGGGGAAAGCGGACTTTGAGGTGTGATGTTATAGCCCTACCATGGATTAGAGTGTCCAACCAGAGAATAGTTCAGAGTAGTATCATGAAGAGAAGATATTTATATGAGAGTGTTCACTAGTGAAAGTATGATCCTTAGGCCTTGTTTCTAAGCATTGAAACACCATTTGCAACTAGATCTGTTACATGTTTGCTTGCTTCCATCTTTATTTTAGATTTCCTTTTGTTTCTTCCTACCCGTCAAGATCTTTTCTGGCACCGTAACCACTTATAATTATCCATACCACTTGTATTTCACTATCTCTTCGCTGAACTAGTACACCTATACACCTGACAAGTGTATTGGGTGTGTTGGGGACACAAGAGACTTCTTGTATCTTGATTGCAGGGTTGCTTGAGAGGGATACCTTTGACCACTTCCTCCCTAAGTTCGATAAACCTTGGGTAATCCACTTAAGGGAAACTTGCTGCTGTTCTATAAACATCTGAACTTGGAGGCCCAACAATTGTCTACAAGAATAGAAGTGTGTAGACATCACACCACAATTCTCCTCCCCATGGCTGGAAAGGAAAGAAACCAGAGCCGTATGACGCACGTTCACGGTTGGACAAGATCCAAGGAGCACGGGAGCTCCCATACCTGGGCCCACGTTGTTTTGGACCTGTAATAAGGGCCACAACTTACCCTAGAGGTCTCCGGATTGACAAGACCATCAAAACCTATGACGGCACTGCCAGGACAGCCACATGGTTGCAGCACTACAGCGAAGCGATTCACAGCGCAGAGGGTAACCCCAACATCGCCGTCAAGTACCTCCCACTTATGCTCACCGGCACTGCCGCCGATGGATTGACGACTTACCGGAGAAATCAATATTCAATTGGTTGGACATGCACGAAGCGTTCACCAAAAACTTTGAGGGCACACACAAACGTCCCTGCACTCTCGGAGACCTATAGCGGTGCCGACAGGAAAAGGATGAAACCTCATGTGCTTTCCTCTCTCGCTGGCTGGATATGAAAAATTCTTGTGCAGGGGTGCACGAACAAACCGCTATGGCCGCCTTCATCAACGGTTTGGAAAAGGAAACTTTGCTCCGGCATACGTTGAAGCGCAAGCAAGATAACAATGAGCTCAACCTCAATGCAATGATCTCCATGGCTAGAGAGTATGTCACCGCCGACGACAACACGCGCGGATCATTGCTGGCAATAGCAATCCCTACCCAGGCCAGAAGAAAGAATAACAACAACCAGAAGTCCCCACCTGAAGAAAAGCAGACAGCCTACATGGTCCCCACAACATTTGCTAGCAAAGGCGGAGGCGAACAACATGGTTGTGGCCGAGGAACTAGCTAGGGCCAGCAGAAGGGTGATGATACACCCTCAGCTCCCCGTGTTCCCCAGACGTACGAAGAGTACTAGGATATGTCGTGTTTCATCCACCTTGACGCAAACGGCAAAGCCACCCACACCAAACACCAATGCAAGTTTGTCAACGACGTCAAGGAAGACCCTGATTCTAGCTACAAACAAAGTCAGAAGAACAGACCTCGAGGAAAGGGCAAAGGGAAGAAGAAGGCGGAAGAGGAGTCCAAGGATTCAAGTGATATGGATGAGGACGTGGAACCCAGGTCCGCCAACAAAGGTGATGGCAAGGGAAAAAACCCTTCAAAAAGAAGGCCCCAGTCTACCATACTTTCCTTGGTACTCCCATCGTCTGAGCCTAGAAGACTTCACTGAGGATACTGATGGCTACCCTCCCTCCAGTGCCCCAGTACGTCAGGTGGTCGGAATTTCCAATTACTTGGGATAGGAAGGATCATCTAGATCTTATCCCAACAGAGAAACAGTATGCCATGGTCATCAATCTTCTGATTGACGGCACAAAGTTCACCAAGTACCTCGTGGACAGTGGAAGTAGCATCCACATCATGTACCTGGATATACTGCACAAGATGAGTTTGACAGAGACCCAGCTAAGGAAGAGCAGCATCATGTTCCATGGCGTTGTCCCTGGCTAACAAGCAAATTCCCTAGGTTCCATCACCCTTCTGGTCGCTATCAGCAATGTCAACAATTACCGCCAAGAACGCATGACCTTCGAAGTGGTGCCCTTCAAAAGTGTGTACCGCGTCATCTTTGGTCGCGACATCTTATACTCCTTCCTCGCAAGGCCGTGCTTTGTTTACAACAAGCTCAAGATGCTCGGACCAAACGGCGTCATCACTATTGACCGAAGCTTCACCAAGGAAAGGGAGTGCGAGCTTAGTTAAGGCACCTTCGCCGAAGAAGTCCTCTACGGTGAGGAGTTCAAGGAGATCCAGAACCAGGTCGATGCCTCAGAGATGCCGGCTTCGAAGAAGAAGATCACTACTACCGAACCCATATTCAAGGCTGCCATCAAGACCAAGCAGGTGGAGTTTGTGGAAGGAGATTCCTCCAAGACCACCGCCATTGGCACGGACCTAGATCCCAAATAGGAAAACGCGCTCGTCAAGTTCCTCCGTGAGAATAGGGACATATTTGCCTGGCAACCTGCCGACATGAAAAGTGTACCTAGGGAACTCGCCAAGCACAGCTTCAATATTGATCCTAGCGCCAAACCGGTGAAGCAACCTCTACGACGCATTGGTGGCGAAAGACGAAGGGCTATAGGCAAAGAGATAGCTAGGTTAATTAAGGCTGGCTTTATTTGAGAAGTTATCCACACACAATGGGTGACAAATCCTGTACTTGTCCCCAAAAAGGTAACCAAAGAATTAAGAATGTGCGTTGATTACACCGGCTTGAACAAAGTGTGTCTGAAGGATCCGTTTGCTTTGCCTCGCATTGACCAAGTTATTGACTCGACGGCTGGCTCGAAACTTCTATGTTTTCTTGATGCTTATTCAGGATACCGCTAGATCCGGATGCGAAAGTCGGATCAACTTGCCACTTCGTTCACCACACCTTATGACACGTACTACTACGTCATGATGCCTTTTGGGCTGAAAAACGCCGGTGCTACGTACCAACAGACAATGCAGCGTTTCCAACACTACCAAATAGGTCACAACATACACGCTTACGTGCGACATTGGGTGATGTCCAAAAACTCAAATGACCTAATCACCGACTTGCAGGAAACCTTTGATAATCTCCAAAAATAGAATATGATGCTTAACCCAAAGAAGTGTGTCTTTGGGGTACCATCCGACAAATTGTTGGGCTTCATCATTTTGCATCGTGGAATTGAAGTCAACTTAGAGAAGATCAAGGCCATCCTCAACATTAAACGTTCGACAAGCCTAAAGGACATACAAAGGCTCACGGGCTGCGTAACAGCAGTAAGCCGGTTCATCAGCCGACTTGGGGAGAAGGCTATGCCGCTCTACAAATTGCTCAAGAAGGCAGACAAATTCATATGGACAGAAGAGGCTAACACAGCACTCCAGGAGTTGAAGAGAATACTCTCCTCCCCACCAATACTTGCAGCACCGGTGTCAAGGGAGCCTATGTTAGTTTACATGGCGGCAACCAACCGGGTCATTAGCATCGTCATCGTGGAGGAGCGCAAGGAACCAACGCATGAATACGGAGTTCATCGACCTGTTTACTACTTAAGCGAGGTCTTGATGAAATCCAAGCAGCGTTACCCGCACTACCAGAAGATAGCTTATGGAGTTTTCCTTGCTTCATGTAAGCTAAGGCATTATTTCCAGGAGCACCCTATCACAGTGGTGAGCAAAGCTCCACTGTCCGACATCATCAATAACAGCGATGCTATAGGGAGAGTGGAAAAGTGGGGCATTGAGCTTGCCGCCTTTGAAATCACCTACAAGAGACGCGACAATATCAAGTCACAGGCATTAGCGGATTTTATTGCAGATTGGACAGAGCTGCCAGAAGACAGGCCCATACCAGAGTCGGAGTTTTGGGTCATGCATTTTGATGAATCCAAGTTACTCAATGGCTCGGGGGCTGGTGTATTACTACAATCACCAACTAGGGAGAAGCTACAATACGTCCTGCAGATCCACTTCAACGCCACAAACAACATGACGGAATATGAGGCCCTCATTCACGAACTTCGTGTGGCCAAGGATATTGGCATAAAGCGCGTAGTTTGTTGTGGAGATTCCGACTTGGTTGCCCAGCAGGAGTCTGGCACCTGGAACACGTGGAACCCTATGATGGTGGCATATCTACATGAAGTAGACAAAATAGCCAAGTGCTTCGACGGCTACGAAGTCAAGTACGTCAAGAGGGAGGAAAGTGAGGTAGCAGATCTTCTTTCAAAGCTTGGGTCAGCTTGCCGACCAATTCTGCCAGGTGTTTTCCTAGAACATTTACGGACCCCATCCATGAAAGGAGCGGACCTCGATAACCCCGGATAGAGTGGACTCATTTGTTACTACAGTAACAGTGACACCTCCGGCTTGGACAAGCCGTTCATGGATTATATACAAGACAAAACTTTTCCCACCGACGAAGTTGAAAGCCGGCAGATAGTACGCATAGCAACAGGCTATGTCATTATTGACAGACAGCTATACAAGAGAAGTACCACATGAGTTTTCCTTCGATGCGTCTCTCGGCAGCAAGGTATTGAAATCCTTAGAGAAATACATCTCGGAAGATTGAGGGCATCATGCCGCTCCCTGATCATTGGTAGCCAAGGCCTTCCGACAAGGATTCTACTAGATTAATACTAAGGAGGATGTCGACAAGCTGGTACAAACCTGTCTTGGGTGCCAGTTTTATGCAAGACAACCCAGTGTTCTAGCAGAAGAGTTGTGAACAATACCAATAACTTGGTTGTTCACTGTCTGGGGGCTTGACATGGTAGGGCCTTTGCAAACAATACCCTATGGATTTACTCACCTCCTAGTTGCAGTTGATAAGTTCACAAAATGGATTCAAGCTAAATCCATTAGAAAGCTTGATGGGGCAATAACCCTAAAATTTGTCTGGGATCTATTTGTGAGATTTTGTCTCCCACACAGCATCATCACCGACAACGACAGAAATTTGTCTCTCAGAGAAATTGAGGAGTACTGTCATGAAAAAGGAATCCGCCTTGACCTAGTATTTGGGGCACATCCAAAGTCAAATGGGAAGGTTGAAAGGGCCAACGGACTAATTCTGTACAGAATCAAGGCATGCTTAGAAGCACCGCTACGTAGAGAAGCTGGAGCTTGGGCGAAGGAATTACCATATGTCTTGTGGAGTTTATGAACAACACCCAACAGATCCACCAGCTTGACTCCTTTCTTCATGGTTTATGGAGCAGAAGTTGTCCTTCCATCCAACATATTTCACGATGCACCCAGAGTTGCCTCCTATATGGAGGATAAAGCTGAAGAATCCAGACGCCTATCTGTGGACCTACTCGAAGAAGAGCACATGCTGGCATGCCAGAGGTCCACCATCTACTAGCAGAAGCTACATGGTTGCCATAGTCGCCATCATAAGCATCGTTCATTTTAAGAGGGGGATCTGGTGCTTAGACTCAAGCAAGAGAAATCATACTAACTATCCCCACCTTTGAAAGGACCGTTCGTCATAAGCAAAACATTGCTCAATGGTTCCTATTACCTCGTCGATATTCACGAGTTGAAAGATAGGCCAAAACATCGCAAGCGCAAGCAACGTGACTTAGATGATGATTACCCTGAGACAGATCGGCCATGGAACATAGCACAGCTATGTCCCTTTTACACTTAGCACATTTATATTATGTAATAAGTTTCTTATATGATCAATGAAATAAAGCATTTGGTTCACTCATATTTCCTGAGTCTTTTACCTCCTTTAGTTTTTCATTTTTGGATCATATAAACCCTTTATGCGCAAGTTTGCATTTGCACTTGTGAAAATTCCGCCTACGGGCATTATCTTAAGTTTTATGGTCTACACGTTTTCTAAAGTTGTTATGTGGATTCCGGAGTAGTGAATTCTCGGCACTCAACGTCGACGACTTTGCTCTTAGGTTCTTGATGGTGCTATTAAGCATCATCACCTGAGACCATAGTTCTATGATGTGAGTCTTCTGTATCACGAAAGGTCAAGCATATGAACCAGAATAATGGATAAGCCAGCACTTGCTTAAAAACTATATACATGCTGGAAACATATAAGTAGCAGGAAACTTGAGTACAAGTTTTTTCCGCCTTACAAACACATAAGTTTTTTCTGCATACGCATTTCAGAGATACATTTAATACAAATATTGTTTTTATGGCTCTGCTGTAGGGGACTTTGTGGTGGCATCATCAGCAATAAGAGAGCCAGGTCAGGAGAGATCATCAAACTCGAAAGGAGATGGGCTAGATTCAGAAGAAGACAGGTCCTCATCTTGTATCTCAGCAGGCATGAAGATATCCGCCTTGACCATCTTGGCAACTTTGGTGTCATAGCCGGTGAGGGAGTTCCAAATAGCATCGATATCGATCTCTTTTCCTTCCTTGTCCAGCTTGGGCATGCCGAAGGTCACCAAGTCGATGTCGGCGTTGTCATAGTGAGCTTTGACCAAGGACAGGGTCATCCTTGCACCAGCCCAGATGCATGAAGCTTTCCAGTCATTGACCTTCTCAGGGGCTCGGTGCAGGATTTCCACATACTTGGCCGCTAAGTCTGTCGCCTTGATATTTATTCCCAAGTGCTGGGTTATCTCCTTGGCTTGCATGGTGGCGGTGTTGATGAAGTTTCCGGCAACAATCATGCATTCTTTTGGATCCGGAGCACCTTCACCCATGTTGGTTAAACCAATGGGGGCTGTGTTTTCGTTAGAGACAAAAGTTCATGAGTACAAGTAATATAAATTGCACATCTTACAAAAATTGACGAAGTCAGAGCAAAGTTACCAAAGGTGCTGGTATCCGCTTGCTTGCACGCCTCCGCCTTGATGTCATGATCCTTCTGAACAGTCTTGAACATCTAGGTTTCTCTCATTCTGCTCTTTGGCAGCTTGGTTCTGATCCTTGAGCTGTGTAATCTCGTTCTTTAGGCGCTGCATCTCGGCGTTGGTAGACTCTTGCATGGCCTTCATTTCCTCTTCATGGCCCTTGACAGCATCAACCAGGTCTTTCTTCAAGATTTTGTTCTCATCATCGAACTCTTGAATATGTTTGGATTGCTCGATGATGCTCTTGGCTTTGGCAATGGCTTTTGTAAAATGGAAAATACAAAGCATTATGAGAAGACGGCAGAAATGAATCCATGAGTAAAAGTAAGGAGCTGTTAAAAGAAACAGACTCTGGCTATTTTTGATCTATTGCTACAGGAATTTTGGTTTACCCTGTTCAAGGTCTAGTTCCTTCCGCAACGCAGCAAACCTCTCATTGGCGGCTATCCTCCTTCTATTCTCATTCTGCACAAGAAGTTAACATGCTTAGTTTCTCTAGAGCATCTAGTCGGAACTATTTAGTTTCAACTAAATGCTCGGGGGCTATAGTGTAAGATTTTAAATCAGCTAGTGTTCTCTCTTAGAGTGTCTAGTCGGAATTATCATTCTAAACTAGAAACTCGGGGGCTACACGGACAAGTTCTACACTTAGTTCTTTGGAGCACTCTGGCCAAAACTATTGATTTTTTTCCTAAAAGCTCGAGGGATACAGTGGGATATATTATGAAGTAAAAGAAGTGAAGTTTAAATACTTACAATAGCAATAACTTTAAGATTGTTGGCCAGGTGAGCATATGAATCATGGAAAGTTCGGGGATTGCTATAGATAGCATCTGCCTACTTGATGAGGTCATCCAGGCTTAGTGTTGGAGGAGTCGTAGCCAAAGGAGTTGTAGAAGTCGGAGGCATGGTTGATGCCCTAGCCGCCTGCTGCGTGAACATGGAAGTTGATGGCTCAGAGGCTCCCTCCTTGTCCGTAGCTACAGTTGATTCCGCCTCCTCTCCCTCCGCTACTTGTTTCCCTTTATCAGTGGCATCCTTAGCCGGAGCTTCAGCCACTTTGGAGGAAATACTATCCTGCGTCGCCTGTCCACTGGGAGCAACGTCCGTGGCAGAGTCTGAGGCACCAAAGATTGGATTGTTATCTAACTCCATGTCGGAGGCCTTAGGTGCAACGGGGGCAAAGGCCCAGTGGGATCCGTAATAGGCTTGGCGGCAGGAGTAGGCGGAGCGGTAGCAGGAGAAGACTTGGCTGTCAGGTCCTTGGTCAGCATTTCACAGATATTTTAGACCCTCCAACATCTTTGGAGGATGGCTTCAAACCAGCGCCAGGTTTCCTCCTGAAACGTACTCGGTATAAGTATAGGAATTGAATGGGTGCATTAAATCTTAAAGTCAGAGAATGAAGGTACTTACACCACAACAGGCGCCTTGGACAAGGGGATGCCGGTGGCTTTGTTCTTCTCTGCCTCTAGGGCAGCAGTGGGTTGTTTGAAGACTCCACTCTCTGATTTCTTCTTCTTCTTGGCCTCGGCGGCAGCTTTAGAGGTGGAGCTCTCCTTCTTACGTGCTGCCGGAGCTGGATTATCCTTGGGGGTATTGTTATCGGATACCACCTGGATATCCTTTAGCCTGAGATCATAGACCTGGGAGGCCATCTAATCCCCCACCAAGGTCGCCAGCTGCAGGGTACAAGGTGTGTTAGGATGATAACTTCAAGACGAAAAAGCCTTAGAGTATATACATAATGAGCAACAAAGGAAATAGAAGCTAACTCTGGGCATTTGCCGCCTTTGAACATGTCATAGGTGATCTTGAAACCACGCTTCATGTCTTTCACCTTGACTATGTCCTTTAGCCGGAGTTTGATGGAGTCAGTAGATAAGTTGTCATGCGAAATACGCATGGGATCCCTCTGGCTCAGGTGTACTTGTACATCAACTTGGCGCGGTGCTGCAGAGGATGAATTCTCCTAGGGAACCATCACATGGCTAGGTCCAAGCCTGTAAGACCTCTGTCCACGAGCCATTCAATCCGCCTTATGGCACGGTTGGCCTCATCATCGGACAAGAGGGAGGTTGGGGACCTCCGGGTGGTTGCTTCTACGGTGGCTCCATCGACAAAGTCAGGGTACGTCTCAAGACAGTCAGGCAGAGGAATGTCTAGGCCATAGAAATATATGCGCTGCCAGTTCTTGCACGATTCATGCCCTACAATGTTGGGGAAGCGTCGGCTAGGCCGGATCTTAAAGCTAATGGTTCCACAAGTCCGCAATTCCTTCTTGGACTCTATAGACTCTCTCTTGACGGTAAAAAAAATACAAACAGATATAATCTAGGTTTGATCCCTAGATATCCTTCGCACAGAGCTACAAAGTTGCTAAGGGCTAGGATGCTGTTAGGAGAGATATTGTGGGGAAGTACCCGAAAGTGCTGGAGGACATCGTACTAGCAGGCTTATACCTCGTACTAGCTAGGATTAGAGTTACACCTTCTCTTTGTCTTGGGGAGAAGGAGTCACATCGCCGGTCGGCGCTGGCCGCCAGACTAAACCCTCCGCCACGGGAAGATACCCTTCGGTGATGAGTTCTTGCAGATCCTCGGCGGAGAGGTCGGAGCCCCTCCACACTCCTTTATGGGAGTCATTGTCCTCTTCAGCAGCTTTTGGTGTCGCCCGTCCTTGGTCATCGCCGGTGGTTTCCAGCACGACGAAGACAGGGACGACGACCCCCTCCGGTGGGACCATCACTCCCTGGGAGGGCCCTGTAGTAGCCTCGGGAGTCACCGCCGTTGAAGGATAGACTACTGGACGACATTGTGCAGCTGGGAGTGGATGGAGAAGGGGAAGCTCTGGATAGGGTTTTCCGAGGAGGAGCTCGAACAGGCGTGCGGCTGGAGGAAGACGAAGACGTATGTGAGAATGCAGGTAAAAGAAAATAACCTAGCCACAATCAAAATATATAGACCCAGTGTCAAGATTCATGCAAAGGGATCCAATGGTCGGAGTGTTGCCGACGTGGAGATGAACGTGCGTGGTAATTTTGCCACGTCCTCCGTCTTTGCCGTTTTACCATTTCAGATTTAGCGCACGTAAAAATAGCCAATGATTAAGTCCTTGCCTTCTGTGAGTTTCGAGGTAGCGTAGGTTGTACCCAACAGCATCCTCTTGACAGTTGCAGTGAAGAGGTCACATCTGAAGATTCCATCAAATACGGAAGTTGTCCGCCTCTAGAAACGAAAACTCAAGGAATCTCTGCCTACATTGCAAAGAGGGAGAGGATTGCAGGGTTCTTTGGGAGACCTTTGAGATATTGCTTGACAGATTGCCAGTATCACATAGACGGAGCATTCAAGTTTGATAAGCAAGACGGCGCAAGATCTCGAAAGTCCTCTGGGGGCTATTGTTCGGGATATGCTAAATGGATATCACCATAGCACATCCATAATCCGGATAACCCGGGTGACCCACAGTTGGTAGCAAGGCATATAGCCTGCTAGGCGGCCCAGTTAGATGGATCCAGAAAGGATGCCCACGCCGGATAAAGGAAGGCTACGCAGGAGTCACCGACGTACTCGGAGCCTTGGAGTGCAAGACACGCACGACTAGTTGGTATTAGTGTAGGACTCTTTACCTTGTCCAGCAAGATCCTTTCCCTGTAACCCTAGGTTCTGGTGCCTTTATAAACCGGACATGTGGGAGCCTTTAGGGCACAACCTCTTAGATTGCTACGTACAACGTACAATACCTCGTACAGCGAACCTATCTCTGTAACTCGACGTATTGCTATTATAGTGATTTATAGCAGGAGTAGAGTTTTGCCACCACTGTGGGACTTGAACCTAGGTAAGCTATGTTAACTCGTACCCACAAACTCTCCGCCTTACCCTACGTCTCTAAACACACACTGTAAGGACCCTTCTATGGTGTACTCGTCGGTAATACCCGGACATGGCATATGTTGGAGAACATTTTTTAATCTACTGAATATTTTTTCCCGAGTGATGGAAAGTTAGTTTTTACATCACCAGTATATGATTTGTTAGAGATGCTATCTTAAAGGTATAGGCTGGTAGCTAGAATAAGGACGTTGATACAGAGTGCGCGGCCTCCAAAACGTCTTACGTGGTGACCCCCTGTCTGAATCACAAACTTTCCCAAAATAGAAAGTGGTGGCCCCGCGTCTGGTCCCCCCGCGTGCCTTCCCCCCAGTTCGTGGCTGGTCCCCGCGTGCCTTCCCCCCAGTTCGTGGCTGGTCCCCGCGTGCCTTCCCCCAGTTCGTGCCAGCTCGCGATGGAAAAATAACAGCCCAGGGGAAAACAAACCCACGAGATATTCACCTTCCCCACTTGACCTACCTAACCTAACCTAGTTGAGTTTCTTCCTTCTCCAGCCTTCGGCTACAAATCGCCATGGCCGATCTCGATTTCTTCCCCCAGAAAACTACAACCTGCTAAATCGACTAGCAGCAGATCTTCCATCCCCCTCTTCTCCCCAGAACAAAGGGGAACCAGAAAAACACTACAAGCAGTTCATTGGATGTAAAAAAAGCACAAACACAGGTATGTTCATCCCCCCAAACTCTCATGAACATCCAGATTTCGAGAAACAAAACCCACGTTTCCCCCTAGGGGTGGGATACCTAGTGGTACCTGGACGCTAATTTCTCTACACCATCTCGTAGAGGTTATCGATTCTCCCACACGGGTTCAGGTGTAAGAAACCAAGTTCTCAGTTCTAGCAACAACGAAAAGTAAAACCAGATGTAAGAAACTGTAGATCCCAGGCTGAGAGGGGCTTTAGTGGATGTAGATTTCTTGCAGTCTGAACCATTCCTAGGCAAAAAACAACAAGCTTCATGATCCACAATTGTATGTACAAAATCAGCATTGGCCATGTATGTAAAAAACCTCTAGTTTGGAATCTGCAAAAGAAACACAGAATTTTAGTAGCTATCATGTAAAAACTAGGTGGTTGCTTTTGTCTTTGTAAAAAATGTAACATTCTTCTATATTTGGTTGAAAAAGTAATGTTACCTGACTTGAAAAAATAGCAGCTTAGTGTTTTAAGAAAAAAATGTAAACATTTTTCTTATGTGTTTTTGTTACAGATTTGGCTTTTTGGTTCGGTGATGGTGGTATTGACTTAAACAAACCAGTGCCATAAGATGATGGGAACGAGGGCACGCTAGACAAATCTGACGAGGATGTTACAGGGAATGACGAAAATATGCAAGATATAGACAATGTTCCTCCGCTTGGTGCTGATACCGGGCCATCTGTTGACACAGGCGCTGAAACGGCAAATACATTGTCAACCGCTGATTCGGGTGGAGAAGAAGAGGTTGAGTCAACACCTAGCTTGACTCCAGTAGAGAAACCATACCCACAAATGGTTTTTGAAACTCTAGATGATGCAAGGATGTGCTATAACAGATATGCTAAGAGTGTCGGTTCTTCCATCAAAGCCAGCACTTCTATAAATTCTGTTGTGGACAAACAGAAAGACAAGCAACTTTTTGTATGCAACAAGAGTGGGAAAAACGAAGACATTAACCAGCAAGATGCTCCACCTGTAAGGCAGCGGAACTGCAGCATAACAAAGAAGATGGATTGCAAGGCCGTTTGAGAGTTAAAAGAAGAGATGAAAAGTGGCATGTAACAATGTTCATAGAGGAACACAATCACCTGTGTAACAAGAAGTTTTACTTGAAAAAGTACTTGAGGTCTCACAGAGGAATACCCAAGGAAGAAAGAGATTTTATCAAGATACTGCATAAGGTTAACCTCTCAGCCGGGAGGGTGATGTCTATTATGGCTGAGCTGTATGGGAGCTTATCAAATGTTCCTTATGCTTCAAAAGATGTAAGTAACTTCATGTCTACAGTAGATGAAGGGCATGCATACAAAGACATGTTGCTATTGCTTGCTGAGTTTGAAAAGGTTAAAAAGGATGATCTAGAATTCTTCTATAGGCTTGATCTTGATCATGCAGATAGAGTGCAACGTATCTTCTGGGTTGATGGGGCAGCTAGGGCTGTCTACAAGCTTTACAGTGATTGCGTGTCATTTGATGTAACCTATATGACCAATGCTTACAAAATGCCATTTGCGCCATTCATTGGTATAAACCGGTATGGGCGGTCCATTCAGCTAGGATGTGGGTTCGTAAAAAAATGAAAGAATAGAAGATTATGTTTGGCTCTACAATCAATTTCTCGAAGCTCACGGTGGTGTCCAGCCAAGTAACTTCATCACTGATCAGGATGGGTCCATGAAGAGTGTTATCTTAGTTGTGTTCCCGGACACGTGGCATCGAAATTGTAGATGGCATATCATGCAAAATGCGCAAAATGTGCTGGGTAATTTCTTGTCCATGCATGAGGAACTACACAGAGAATTGAATGATATTATGGCACAATGTTGGGGACAACAAACATTTGATGGATTTGTATGATCCGAGGGCCGATTTTGTCCCTCCATACCACAAATATCGGTTTTTTCCATTCCTACAATCTACAGCTCGTAGTGAAGGATTTAATGCAGTTTTGAAAAGATATGTGAAGCCTCACAACAGCCTCTTCTATTTCTTCCAACAATACATGAAGCTCCAAGACAAGATAGATGTAGCAGAGGATTCGAATGAGTTCCAAATGGAAGACAAGTTTCTAAGGATGTGGGGAGATTACCCTCTGAAAAGCAAGCTTTGGATGTATATACACGACCCATTTACTTGCGCTTCCGTGCTGAGCTTCGAAAAGTTACTTCCTACAATGTTAACCATGTTGAGGGGCAACAGTTTGATGTTGTGCCAATATTAGGTGTTGTGTTTGGGTACGGGAACAGGTCCTACAGAGTGGAAGCTAACTTGCAGGAATCAATATACCAGTGCAAGTGTAGCAAAATTAGTAGGGATGGTAATTTGTGTTGCCATGTTTTGAGGGTCATGTCACAACTTGGTGTGGTGCAGTCTATCCCGCCGCGCTATATACTTCCTAGGTGGACAAAAGCAGAGGATGAAATTGTGGCACAAAAAGTGGAGCTCCCTGATGAGCCAACTGACAGGAAGTTGACAAACAAGGAAAGGAAGTTGTTGCGTTACGGGACACTCTGCAATGACTGGACGGAGCATTCTAAGGTTGCGGCTGAATCGGACAAAGGGAAGCTCTAGCAGATAAGTACATGCGCGCGTTGGGTAATGAATTGAAAGCACTGAAGTTGAGTGAATCAGGAAAGTGGAAAGAGAAGAAGGGTAAGACAAAAACAAAAGAAAACCCTTATGGGTTGGAGTTTGTAAGTGATGATGGTCAAGGGAGTGCATCACAGTATCAGCATGTTCAGGACCCTGAATGTGCTACCACTAAAGGTCGTCCTCCGGAGAAAAGGAAGAAGACAGGGTTGCATTTGAAATCTAAGAAACCAAACAAGATATCTCCTGTTTAGAAACCGGTGGAGATCATTTTTTTGGCTGATATGGTTTAGTGTGTGGCTAATATCATATATGTAAGATCCTGAAGTTAGCTGATAAAACTTTGTTTTTCAATTATGTCATGAAAAATATGTGTCATTTTTCAAGAATGGTATCTTTATATACTTGAACACAGGAACTAATACAAAACCCTGGTACGAAAAAACTGTGAGATTTGTACCTTGTTTGATGGTCTTTTAAAAACCCCAGGAAAAAGTGAGGTCTCGAACAACACTTCATGCCAGTTGGTTATTCTGTTTTCCTGACGATCCAACCATTTTTCAACAAGAAACTTCCTTATGGTGGGCATATCAGCGGGCTTGAAAGGCAGCATCATCCCCCGTTCCAGCATTCAATAAACTTCAACATGAAAAATCCGCAATCGAACATGTATGGAAAATGATATTAAAAAGGTCTGGCATGTAAATAAATTCCATATTGAAACAGTGTATTTTACATGTTTCCAATAACATGTACTAGTATCAGGATGTTATAAACCCCATGAAAAAAAATCTAAAGATGGTGTCATTTAAAACATCTAAAAAAAGTTTCAAAAAAATCCATTCAGAACACATGCTCTAAAAAAGTAATGAATACATGATTGCAGCAGTATAAAAAGGCTGAAGCTATCTATATATACTCTAGGATGTATAAAAAGGCTGAAGTTACATACAACTACATACAAAAAAGTCAGAAGTTACGTACAACTAAAGTTACATACACTCATTTCTGTACTCATTTCTGTATGGAAGCATCATTTACTTTTGGGATATATAAAAAAAATAGTAATCAAAATACACGATTGTAGCAGTATCTATTTTCTTTAGGATGTATAAAAAAGGAAGAAGTTACATACAACTAAGTAGCTACTCCATCTGCATCATTCAATTTAGAAATGTATAAAAAATTAGTAATGAATACATGATTGTAGCAATAGCTATTCAATTTTGGATGTATAAAAAAGGCAGAAGTTACATACAGCTAAAAGCGGGATGAGCTCTAATACATGCAACATTTATTTTGCATATAGACTATCGACTTGTATCCTTTTTGTACCAAGATATACAAAAAGCAAACATTTACCACCATTTATGCAAAAAATGTCTCCGTTTTGTTGTTGCTTGTGTGTGGGCTCCAACCAAGCAAGCAAACAGAAAAAAATTACATGCTTATGCGCCATGGCAAAACACATGATAGGCTGAATTAGAGCCTTGGAAAAAAATATTATTGGATATACTAAGTGCATCCGGGGGGTTCATTAATTTTCAGGTGACAGGATAAACAACCACTTCTAGATGGCCACTACAAGAAATGTATTCACTAGTGACCTTTTCTTAATGACCATGATTTTTTTGGTCATAGATCTATGACCATTTCGAACCAGTTGATCATAGGCCATATGGGCAGGTCCAAATCCTACAAAACTACGACCTTTTTTGTCTGGAAGGTCATAACTTGCTTACACTAATTGGTCATAATATAAATAACATTGGTCTATGACCTTAATTTTAGGCAACTATGACCAATTTAAATATACATAGACGCTATGTATGATTACTTAAAAATACAAAATGCCACCTCAGCAAGTTGGTCTATGTGTCGTGCTCATGTGTCAACTTTTGCTGACGTATCTGCATATGTGTCATATCCATGTGTCAATTTCTACTTACACGTTAACTTGACACATGAGACCCACACGTTGACTGGTTGTTCAAGCTCACTAGGCGTGCGAATTAAGAAGCAAAAATAGTGGTGTCCGTGGGGATCGAACCCGCAACCTGCGGGTTACAAAAAGTTGCCTCGACTAACCACCGCACCACGCTTTCAGTTGTGTTGGTGCATCCACACGACCGCCCTTTAAACAGGTTCCAACATTGTTGGCCCTACCTCCCAGAGGAACTTCAGCTTCCTATTTTTTTTGCTCCACCGAGTGGGCCTAGGGCCCATAGGCCATTAGAAGGTCGATTTACATGCTACACTTGGGACAGGCCATAATTGTTGGCGGGTTGGCACGGAGGGGTGCCTCGAGATCTTTTTTCTCTTTATTCTTTTGCAAATTCTTTTGTATTTTTTATTCATAACTCTAAATTGAGTCAAACAAAATTCAGATAACCTGTAAAAATTCACATGATATTTAAGGACATTATGGAACACTTTTAATTTTCAGGCAAAATACGAGGAAATGTTTTTCACATAAAACCTTAATAGCTATAAATAGAGGTTTTGAATCGTGGTTTTGACAATAAGGGTTTGAAATTGACATTTTAGTCTATGGGCTGAGTCTTGCTAAAATTGCTCTGGATCTCTGATAAAACATCATATTGTGAGTCTAAAAATAATTTTTTCAAAAAATCATGAGTGTTAGATTATGTACCTGTAGTTCAAATCGGACCCACTTCCTACCGATTCAGCAGATATTTGTCTTTTTCACCAGAGCTGGACGGAAAAGTTTGAGATATCCTGGTTGGTACATTGTTCATGTAAGGTGGGTCTAGTATTTTGTAAAAATATGGTGGTAGCATTTTGAATTAACCATTTGGTGGTTGCTTCACAAATGCCCCGTTTTTGGCACTCGGGAAATGGCAAATGCATTTTCTATGCGACGAAAAGGAAAACTTCCTCCTGCAATATTGTTCTCTATCCCAAGATGCACATACGTGTACAATATGGACACATTATCACCAACTATGTCGCGATTCTGACCATAACATTTGTCGTTTGACCTAAAAGCCATGAAACCTCGAACATGATAGGTCATTTCTCTGAAGGTTTTTTCGAGATGTTTGCAATATACCAAGTTTGGTATTTTTGCTTGCAAATATGTCACATAATATGACACCACGCGAAGGATTTACCTCGTTTGGACCGTTTTTGAATTTCTGATGCCCATTTCAAAATTTTCTCGTTTTAAACTATGGTCAAAATAGAGGGTATTGAAGATAAGGGATGAGCCTCGCTAAACTTGCATTGGATCTATGAAGAAACAACATATTGTGAGTCTAAAAATAATTTTTGAAAAAAATCATGAGTGTTAGCTCATGTATTTGTAGTTCTAACCGGACCCACATCCTACCGATTCAGCAAACATTTGTCTTTTTCGCTAGGATGGACAGAAAAGTTTGAGATATCCCGGTTGGTACATTGTTCATGTAATGTAGGTCTAGTATTTTTGAAAAATATGGTGATAGAATTTCGAATTAACCATTTGGTGGTTGCTTCACAAAATGCTCTGTTTTTAGCACTTGGAAAATGGAAAATGCATTTTCTGTGCGATGAAAAGGAAAACTTCCTCCTACAATATTGTTCTCCATTCCAAGATGCACATACTTGTACAATATGGGCACATTATCACAAACTATGTCGCGATTCTGACCATAACATTTGTCGTTTGACCTAAAAGTCATGAAACCTCGAACATGATAGGTCATTTCTGTGAAGGTTTTTTCGAGATGTTTGCAATATATCAGGTTTGGTATTTTTCCTCGCAAATATGTCAAATAATATTACACCACGCTAAGAATTTACCTCGTTTGAACCGTTTTTGAATTTCTGATGCCCATTTCAAAATTTTCTCGTTTTAAACTATGGTCAAAATAGAGGGCATTGAAGATAGGGGATGAGCCTCGCTAAACTTGCATTAGATCTCTTAAGAAACATCATATTGTGAGTCTAAAAATAATTTTTTCAAAAAATCATGAGTGTTAGATCATGTACATGTAGTTCAAACCGGACCCACTTCCTACCAATTCGGCAGACATTTGTCTTTTTCGCTAGGGGTGGACAGAAAAGTTTGAGATATCCCGGTTGGTACATTGTTCATGTAAGATGGGTATAGTATTTTTGAAAAATATGGTGGTAGCATTTTGAATTAACCATTTGGTGGTTGCTTCACAAAATGCCCCATTTTTGGCACTCAGAAAATGAAAATGCATTTTCTGTGCGACGAAAAGGAAAACTTCCTCCTGCAACATTGTTCTCCATCCCAAGATGCACATACTTGCACAATATGGGCACATGATCACAAACTATGTCGCGATTTTGACCATAACTTTTGTCGTTTGACCTAAAAACCATGAAACCTCGAACATGATACGTCATTTATATGAAGGTTTTTTGAGATGTTTGCAATATATCAGGTTTGGTATTTTTTTCTCGCAAATATGTCACATAATATTACACCACGCGAAGGATTACCTCGTTTGGACTGTTTTTGAATTTCTGATGCCCATTTCAACATTTTCTCGTTTTAAACTATGGTCAAAATAGAGGGCATTGAAGATAGAGGATGAGCCTCGCTAAACTTGCATTGTATCTCTGAAGAAATATCATATTGTGAGTCTAAAAATATTTTTTTCAAAAAATCATGAGTGTTAGATCATGTACCTGTAGATCAAACCGGACCCACTTCCTACCGATTCAGCACACATTTGTGTTTTTCGCTAGGGGTCGACAGAAAAGTTTGAGATATCCCAGTTGGTACATTGTTCATGTAATGTGGGTCTAGTATTTTTTTAAAAATATGGTGGTAGCATTTTGAATTAACCATTTGGTGGTTGCTTCAAAAAATGCCCGTTTTTGGCAATCGGAAAATGGATAATGCATTTTCCGTGCGATGAAAAGGAAAATTTCCTCCTGCAACATTGTTCTCGATCCCAAGATGCACATACTTGCACAATATGGGCACATTATCACAAACTATGTCGCGATTCTGACCATAACATTTGTCGTTTGACCTAAAAGCCATGAAACCTCGAACATGATAGGTCATTTATGTCAAGGTTTTTTCGAGATGTTTGCAATATATCAGGTTTGATATTTTTCCTTGCAAATATGTCACATAATATGACACCACACAAAGGATTTACCTCGTTTGGACCGTTTTTGAATTTTTGATGCCCATTTTCAAATTTTCCCGTTTCAAACTATGGTCAAAACGACGTGCATGAGGATACGGGATGAGACTCGCTAAAACTTGAACTAGATCTTAAAAGAAACATCATATTATGAGTCTAAAAATGATTTTTACAAAAAATCATGAACATTATATCATGTACCTGTAGTTCAAATCGGACACACTTTCTATCGATTCGGCAAATATTTGTCTTTTTCATCAAGGGTGGACGAAAAGGTTTTAAAATCCCTGGTTGGGATATCATCATGTAAGGTGGCCAAGTATTTTTTTAAATGGGGTGGTAGCATTTTTGAATTGAACATTTGGTGTTGCTTCACAAGACACCCCGATTTTGGCATCAGAAATAGAAAATGGCTTTTCCGTTCGACGAAAAGGAAAACTTTCTCCTGCAACATTGTTCAGCGTCCAAGATGCACATGCCTGCACAATATAGGCACATTATCACAAATTATGCCGCGATTCTAGTGATAACATTGATCGTTTGGCTGAAAATCCATAAAATCTCGAACATGATAGGTCATTTCTGTGAAGGTTTTTTTGAGATGCAATCCATATACCAAGTTTAGTATTTTTTAACTATGTCACATGATATAACACCGTGCGAAGGATTTACCTTGTTCGAACCATTTTTGAATTTTTTATGCCCATTTTCAAATTTTCTCGTTTTAAACTATGGTCAAAACGACGGGCATGAGGATATGGGATGAGACTCGCTAAAACTTGCACTAGATCTACATCATCTTGTGAGTCTAAAAATGATTTTTTCAAAAAATCATGAACATTATATCATGTACCTGTAGTTCAAACCGGACCCACTTTCTATCGATTCGGCAGATATTTGTCTTTTTTATCAAGGGTGGATGAAAAAGTTTTAAAATCCCCAGTTGGGACATCATTCATATAAGGTGGTCTAGTATTTTTTTTAAATGGGGTGGTAGCATTTTTGAATTAAACATTTGGTGTTGCTTCACAAAACGCTCCGATTTTAGCACTTAGAAAATAAAATATGGTTTTTTCGTTCGACGAAAAGGAAAACTCCCTCCTGCAACATTGTTCAGCGTCCCAATATGCACATGCCTGCACAATATGGGCACATTATCACAAACTATGTCGTGATTCTGGTCATAACATTGGTCGTTTGGCTGGAAATCCATGAAACCTCAAACATGATAGGTCATTTCTATGAATGTTTGAGATACCTCGGTTGGGACATTATCCATGTAAGATGGTCTAGTATTATTTAAAAATATGGTGGTAGTATTTTAAATTAGCCGTCCGGTGGTTGCTTCACAAAACGCTCTATTTTTGGCACTCAAAAATTAACAAATGACCTTTTATATGTAACCAATGAAATCACAGGGATCCACCTCCCATGGATTGGAGATATTGGCCTCATCTGGACTGTTCAGCGGCCATCCAACGCCTCGGCGCTCACCCAAACAAGCACACCCAGAAAACCTGACCCACTTCGATTCCCCTGTGCCCCTTGCTAACCTAGATCGACATCGACGCGTCTTTCCTCCCTCCTCGATTTTCCTTGTGCCGCCACCACCTCCCATTCCTTGCACCGCCCTAGCTGCCTCCCTTCCTCCTCGTCCGTTCATCCCTCCTCCCTTACGCCCGCGAGCTCGGACGAACCGATGTCGGCATTCGGGAGCTTGGACCAGGAACCAGCGACGACCATGGTGAGCTTCCCCTCCCATCCCGGCCCATCTCCGTCCACTTCGCCTCTTCGTGTGGCCCATCCGCTCCCTGTGGCTGTGCACAGCGCCCACTCGCGAGGTATCATGGCATTGGTGGCGGCGGCGCGGGTCGCCACGGCGGTGGCTACCGCGGAGGGGTCAGGCGGCGTGGGGAGAGGGGAGCGGCGGGGCTTGGCAAAGTGGCTGCGGATGGGGAGCCTTGAACAAGCAACGGTGTCGCGGCGGGTTGGCTCGCCGGCACGCGCGTGCATCCGTGCACGGCACTCCGTCGAGCCGACCTGCCCGCATCGACCGTGTTGCCACTAGTGCGGAGATCTGGCAGCGACATCGTCTCCCCGCTTCCTCCTCCATGATGCCCCCCGCGCGCCAGGAACAAGGCCGACAACTCCCAGCGCCACTGGGTTCCTCGCAGCCTCCCCATCCTACAAGATCCTACCTCCATGCCTTCCCACCCTACCGCCGACGCCGCAATCCAGGAAGGGAGGCCGGTGGCCACAAGATATTGGGACCGCCAGATCCCCTTCCACGACGCCGCGCCAGCAGCTCCGAGATCAAGGTCGGGCGATAGAGCGGACGCGGGCGACGGTCGGTGATTTCACCAGCACCCTGTCGTTCCTTGCTCCTTAGGTGTTGATTGGCCCCATCGTCGCCACGCCACGCGTTTGCAGCACGTCAGTGTTGATCAATCTCTCCTAGGCCAACACGTAACCTTGGGTTCAAATTCGTGGAGTCGCGATTCTTAGTTCAATTCCTTGTCCGTCCGCTACCTATGTGTCAGATCCGTACCGAAACTATGATCCTTGCAGTACTGTTAGTAGTTTTTCTTTAAGCTGAATACACATTGTTGGTAGCTATTGCAGTTATCTGGAACTGGAATCACGACCGATTCAGTGATTCCTCCATTTGGATGTGTGTTGATTGTGGCTAATCTAGATATGTGTTGATTGTGGCTAATTAGCAGCAGCTTATTTCCTGTTGACAAAATGCTTTCGTCAGATGATATGCAGCAGCTATTTGTTTCTGGAACTGGAATCGATGCAGCAATTCCTTAATTAGGTTGTGTGCTAATGATTACTGATTAGCAGTGTATTTCCTACTATTGTAAATATTATAGCTTGCTGACATATTATACATTCATAAGTGTTCGAAACTAAACATTTATGTGACAATGTTGATCTGCTATGAAATTTTGAATAAGATGAGCTTCCTATCATGCATCTAGATTCTAACATGAATCCCCTTATACGTATTACCTTTTTGTATTATATGAAACAAATAGTGCATGCGTGTTTGCCTGTTTGGTGCAGTCTGGTGTACAAAATAACTGTGGTATTTATACTGCCTAGTGTGTGTAAGTATTTAGGGATAAGTATGCAGAAACCTTTTATTTAATTTATATTGTCATCTTTATCTTAATTAAATTGAAGTGTTCTTCCAATTTTGGCTATTTGCTGAGATTCATCATTTAGTTTGTCCAGGATTAATAGTAATCAATCGTCCCCTGTTTACGAGTGTACTAGTTGGTCATATTTTGCATATTTGCATGCATTGTATATCCCGAAGTTAGTTTCAAATAGAAGATGTTTAAGATATTCACCAACGCCTTTTGTGTATTCTCTTAGATTTCAAGTATCAGGTTCTCTTCCTATAAAACTGAGAACCAACTTCAATTGCCTGACTGTAAACTGGTACTACAGGATTGGTGTAGCGGTTGTTATCTATAGTGTCCTGCGATCTGGTGAAGGGACCGAAGCACAAGATCCCCTCCGACTAGGACTTCCTCACCGACGCCAGCAGGAGCGAAGGGTGGAGGTGCCAGCAGCCTCAGGGTACCTACACAACGTCCTTGCAGATGCCTGCGGTGGAGGATTCACCAGCCTCAAGGTAATAAGATTGTGTCCTGCTGCTCTGTATTTCTCTAATGTGGCTGAAGCTTGTTTGTTTGCTCTGTACTTGCAATCTAATGGGGCACCTTACATTCAAGGGTATATGAATTTCTTGCAATTTAGTTAGTGCGGAGAAGAACTTGTGCCTGAGTTCTTTACATGTGAATATTGGATTAGTTCTTCTGATGCTAATGATAAATTATCTAACCACATGCAGAACCAAATATCGTGTCAGCTCTGATTCTTACTAGTAGTCTCACCACTCTAATTTATTGTCAACATATTGTATAAATTATTCCTATAGAAAAGCTTATTTAGTTGTCTCATGTAATTCCATGAAAAGTTCATACCTTAGAAATAAGCACAACGAGTTGCGAGTCACTCTTGTGTGAACATAAAATCCAAAAGACACATGAAACTTTATTTGATTCAGAATGCAGCATGCTTTTCAAATAATATTATATCATGTTCTCAATAGCAAATCATATGAGTAAGATCTTGTTGATGGGGGTCTTCCAAGATGGAATGTGTCCCAAACATACAGAATATTAACATGAGTGATTAATTATTAATTCCTTGCCTAATATAATATGCTCTATATTTTGAAGGTTTTGTAAAGTAGACAGAAGATGGTGTGAATGAATCGCCGCAGTAACTCCATGTCCTTTGAAGGTAGAAATGGCGCTTCTCCGACAACGTTTGTCAAACTGAAATCGACCACATGGCTGAAGCTCTGAATGAGAACATTTGTCGAACTTGTCCATGTTTGTTTGTAATTCCCATGCACTGTATGATCATCTCTTTAAGTTTGAATGGAGAATAAGCTATTGTATGATTCTGTAATACTTCTGTTATCAAAATATTGTTTGATAACAATTGAATAATTATTTGTTGTTTACTGTTTACTGTCAAATCATGGGAACTAAAACCTGAGATACACTGAGAAATTGAATCTGACTGAGTGGGTTCTGTATGAAATGTTGACTAGTGACCTATGTAGAATTTATACCTGATATGTGGGGCCAATATGAAACTGGTACTGACAGGTAGGATCCATCTGACATGGGGGACCTACTGTAGAGTAAAATTAAAAAATCGAAAATGTTGGGCTGAAGCAAACGGTAGAAAATAAAAATATACGGGCTTCAGTTTTGGGTTTGGTCCTATGATGGATAGTAAAAGCTAGGTTTAGAAACCAAAAGGCTAGAATTATTGGGCTTGGCCCATGTAAAACACTAAACTGGATTGGGCTGAATTTACTGCCACGTCAGATTCCACGTCAGATTGGCTTACGTGGACAGGCCAGAATGTCATGACCAAAATTTTGGTCATGGATGCTATGACCATCTATTTTGGTCATAGTAGTCCATGACCTATTAAAAAAACGTCGTGAGTTGTCTAGTGACGCTCGGTTTGTGACCTACTACTTTTGGTCATAGAATGGTCATAGATGGACTACTATGACCTTTCTATGACCAATATTTGAGGTCATTAGTTAGCACGTTTCTTGTAGTGGGCGCATAGAAAAAGGTATAGAAGATAGCTTTTAGTTTGGAGATAGGGATGTGCTTACGTCATGCTTTACATTGGAGTAGGGATGTGGACTGTTTTGTACTTTGAGATGTCGAACTTGGACTGCTTGTAGTTTCGTGCCCACATGTTCTTGATAGATCCAATAATTGGTCTGTAATCTCCTTGAAGACCTTTGTCCCTCTCCCTCCTCAACGAGTCCATCACTTCAAACCTCTCCGATTTTAGGTTCAGAACAATGAGATAGTAGTGCCCAGTCATTATTTTAATATTTGGTATGAGATTTTGGAGAATGGAAAACATGATCTGCACGTGGAAGAAACTTGCACATTTGAAAAAGAATCCACATACACACACCACATATGGATGTGAAAAAATGATGTAGTCTCGATTGAAAAAAAGACAATAAATTAAAAAAGTTACCATCTCTTTGTGGTCAAGCCGGTTTGTGGGTGTGTTTGCAAAAACTTTCTTCACAGTGTTGTCCAAAAAACATGTGGCAATCCTAAGCTTTGTTTGTAAAAAAGTATGAGATGCATATAAGTATAATAAAAAGATAAAAACAGACAAAAAAATTGGAGAAAAGAGAAATTCATCTGTTTTTGGAGAAAAAATGCGCTATACACTTATCGAAATCCTAAGTGGCATCAAAAATTTCTTCTGCTGCGCCATCTCAATGGAGATAGCATTCAAAGCCATTTCGCATGTGGTGTTACTCAACTGTGCACCGGGCCTACCTGAATCAGCCAAATCTTTTAAGTGGATGAACCATTTGCCGTCGTCAATTATGATTGGTTCTTCATTAGGATCATTCAAATCCTTTCCAGTGTAGGCACACACTTTGTTGTAAAGCTCGGTTGTTGTCTTTGATGCAACGACCTTTCTCTCAACATCCACAAATGCTGATTTCTTTGAAGGGCCTGGCCTAAGCACCCTTTTCTGATGAGCCTGAGGGATTGGTGTGAGACTATTGGGAGAATTTAGTGAGTTGGTTACTGCGCTGGTAGGCATCTCAATGCTAGCATAGATTCTATCCAAGGAATCTCCACTGTCCTCATTGCTACATATAACAACTGGGTCATCCATCATTTCAACCGGTCTATCGGTTTCAGGAGCTACACATTCTTTGCTAGGTGAGTCATCTAAGCCAAGATCGAAAGATGGGCAATCCTGTACAAGCTCCCGTCGCTGTATTTTTTTTCCGCTTTCATTTGTACCTTCTGCACTGCTGAATAACTTCTTATTCACGCTATTGCACTCCAATGTAGACCCTGCACCACAAACGTCGGATGCTTTTTCCAGCTGACTGTTACGGCTTGCCCTTGCTTCAGTTGTAGCGAACCTTGTGCGCCTACTTGGGCTAGGTGAAATAGTTATTACACCTTGAGGGACCGGCCCTTGCTTTTGACGAGGACTTGCTTTGAAAGAGGCATTCAGTGACTTCAGAGGTGACATGGATCTGGTAATAGGCCTCCTGCTAATTGGACTCCCTTCTAAAATTTGAGTATTTAGAAGGTCAATATGGGTTGCTTCCACTTCAGCACAAAGACTGCTATTGCGTGCTGGGCCACGCAGAGATAAACAAACATTTCCCTAATGTGGTACTCCCAAGATCCAGCTCAAGTTATAGGCCACGAGATTACCGCTGGACGCGCAGATGCGGAAGTTGATGTAGCGCGTCGAAGCAGTGCCGAACAATCCCCAGACAGCTACACCGGATCCCACGAACTCCTTCGTTAGATCCCCATGAGCTTCCCCGTCTCCAGCGCCACATGTGCAACGCCTCTACCGGTATCCACACATACAGGAAGGAGCTTCAGACAGAGGATTGCTAGATCCTGTCTAGCCCAAAATGGAAGTGGAGAAAGTGACGGCTAGGTCAGGGACTATCCCTTGTCACTCCACTTATATACACTCCTAGTTGGGCTCAACGCTTGAGGCCCATCTAGGCCGTATTCCAATCTCCACATGGATCTAATCCACATGGGCTCCTTACCCTTAAGTGTGTGACCCTGTAGGTTCGCATACACCTAGACACAACATGAGCTACTCCTCCAAGTATCCCGTCACGGCTTTGAGTCCAACTCACTCCCATGAACACTTGGTCTCAAGTCGATAGATGGTAGCGGCCTCTAGCAAGACGTGCCAACTCCCAAGTGACGTAAAGTCAGAAGACGAACCTTCAATGTGACTTTCGTCCAAGTCCCTTTGCCTCACCATATATCTTTTAAGCTATAGGCGAGTAGTTGCCATCCCTTAAATAGCTTAACTCTCTTCTCGTACCATGATATGTGGTTCACTGGACTAACTCTTAGTCCGACTCCTCAGTTAACACTTAACTGAGTAGCGCATGGCCATGCTTCCGAATCATATCACACGAGAGGTCTCAGAGAATATCTCTCCATTATGGAGGGGCAAATCCCATCTTGGTAATCCATGTCACGCAGCTTGCTTTACAACCAACCCGAACTCTACCTTTATAACTTCCCATTTACGGAACATCGTTTGATAGAACCTAAGTTGGCAATCCACAACTCGGATCATGTAATCACCTTAGGTCAAAGGATTCCATTGCTTGAGACTGCAAATGACAACATGCTCGTTGCATCTCAATCGTGGGTCAGTCCGACTCGCTAAACTCTTTAGTTTAATCAGTGTAAGTCGGAATAGCATCACCATGCCCATGAAAAGTGGAACCATGTCATCAACCGACTTGCACATTGGCTAAGTTGTGTGTCCAGCACAACCTCAACGACCAAGGACAATCTAATATGAACAATCATGAATACATAGTTCCACAACTAAATCACATATTCAGTGATATATATCTGATGTTCATATAGGGACAACTTTACTTTATGAATAATTTGGGAAATATCATCAACCATGATTGCCTCTAGGGCATATTCCCAACAGTCTCCCACTTGCACTAGAGCCAATCATCCCGACATCACATGTCCAGGCATCTAATGCCAATGGCTCTTACGTGCGCCTCATGCTTAGGATGTGGAAGTGGCTTTTTCAATGGATCTGCAACGTTTGCATCCGTGTGTACCTTGCATAGCATGATACCACCTTGATCAATGAACTGGCGAATCAGGTGGTATCGCATGAGTATATGCTTGTTCTTCTGGTGTAGTCTAGGTTCCTTGGCTTGTGCAATAGCACCATTGTTGTCACAATACACGTCTAACGGATTGGACGAGTCTTGAACCACACCAAGATCAATCAGAAAGTCCTGATCCAAACAGCTTCCTTTGCTACCTCCGAGGCAGCAGTATACTCAGCTTCTGTTGTAGATGCAGACACAGTCTCTTGCTTGGAACTCTTCCAGCTCACAGTCCCTCCGTTCAAAACGAACACATACCCAGATTGCGAACGAGAATCATCTGAGTAAGTAAGGTAACTCGCACCGTATAACCCCTTACACTAAGTTCAACCTCACCTCCATAAACTAGGAACACATCCTTAGTCCTTCTCAAGTACTTAAGAATGTTCTTAACTGCTGCCTAGTGGATTTTTCCAGGGTTAGCCTGGTATCTGCTCACAGCACTTAGAGCATAGGAAACATCCGGCCTAGTACAAATCATGGCATACATGATGGACCCAACTGCCGAAGCATACGGAATCACACTCATCCTACTTCGCTCATCAGTTGTCGAAGGACACTAAGTCTTGCTAAGTCTTATGCCATGGGACATCGGTAAGAACCCCTTCTTAGACGATTCCATGCTGAACTTCTTCAACACTTTGTCCAAATATGTACTTTGGCTCAATCCAATGAGCCGCCTGGATCTATCTCTATAGATCCAGATTCCTAGTATTTAAGTTGCCTCACCCAAGTCTTTCATTGAGAAACTCCTTTCTAATGACTTCTTCGTTTCTTGCAACATCTGGACATCATTTCCAATCAATAATATGTCATCCACATATAAGATCATAAAGTTTACATTGCTCCCACTAAACTTCTTGTATAAACAAGAATCATGCTCACTCTTGATGAAGCCAAACGATTTGACTACCTCATCAAAGCAAATGTTCCAACTCCGAGATGCTTGCTTCAATCCATAAATGGATTTATGAAGTTTGCATACCTTGTCAGCATTAGCCGGATCGACAAAACCCTCGGGCTGTATCATATACATGTCCTCGGTTCATTTTCCATTAAGGAAAGCCGTTTTGACATCCATCTGCCATATCTCATAGTCGAAATAGGCTGCTATATCTAACATGATCCGAACTGATTTAAGCATTGTTGCGGGTGAGAAAGTCTCATCGTAGTCAACTCCTTGAACCTGCCGGAACCCCTTCGTGACAAGCCGTGCTTTATAGATAGAAACGTTTCCATCCATATCAGTATTCTTCTTAAAGACCCATTTGCTCTCGACGGGTCTTGCACCGTCTGGCAGATCAACCAAGTTCCAAACTTGATTATCATCCATGGACTTTAACTTGGATCTCATGGCTCCAAGCCATGACTCAGAATCAGAACCCACCATCGCTTCCGAACAAGTTGCCGGCTCATCACTGTCTAACAGTAATACATCACGAACACTTCGCAATCTTGCCGATCTTCGTAGTGGAGGTGCAGCTGCCGGCTCAGCTACCACGACTGGATCAACCTCCAAGGCTTTCACCAAATCGCAACTTACCGGTTCATCTCGAACTTCTTCGAGCTGCACCGTACTCCCACTGACTTCCCGACTGAGAAACTCTTTCTCAAGGAAGATACCGTTCCGGGCGGCAAACACTTTGCCTTCTTCTCGGTTGTAGAAGTAGTAACCCAAGGTTTTCCTTCAATACCCAACAAAAATGCACTTATCCGACTTGGCTGCAAACTTTTCCAACTGAAGTCGCTTGACAAATGCTTCACAACCCCAAATCCTAAGAAAAGACAAACTCGGCTTCTTGCCTGTCCACATCTCATGTGGTGTCTTCTCTAACGATTTTGATGGTACTCTGTTTAGTGTGAACACCGCCGTTTCTAGACAATAACCCCAAATGATAAAGGTAGATATGTCTGACTCATCATTGATCGTACCATGTCCAACAAGGTCCGCTTCCGCCGTTCCGACACACCGTTCCTCTGCGGTGTACCAGGCAGAGTGAGCTGAGGAACTATTCCATAACTCTTTAGATGGTCATCAAACTCGTGGCTCATGTATTCGCCTCCTCGATCTGACCAAAGAAACTTTATTTTCTTGCCGAGTTGATTTTATACTTCATTCTGGAATTCTTTGAACTTTTCAAAGGCTTCTGACTTATGTTTCATCAAGTAGACATATCCATATCTACTAAAATCATCAGTGAAGGTAATGAAGTACTCATAACCACCCCTGGCTATCGCGCTCATTGGACCACATACATCACTATGTACTAGTCCCAACAAGTCAGACGCCCTTTCACAACTACTTACAAAAGGTATCTTGGTCATCTTGCCTAGAAGGCAGGATTCGCATGTCTCGAATGACTGCAAGTCGAACGAAGTTAGGAGTCCATCATCATGGAGCCTCTTCATGCGTTTCCAACTTATATGACCAAGTCGACAGTGCCAAAAGTAAGTCATATTCAGATCATTTGGTTTCAACCTTTTAACAATTATGTTATAGACCAACCAACCATCAAGATTCAAAATAAATAAACCGTTCTGAACGGGTGCAAAGCCGTGAAACATATCATTCAAATATAAAGAACAACCATTGTTCTTAATATTAGCCCCATAGCCTTGTCTCATCAAACATGAGGCAGAAATGATGTTTCGACTAAGCACTGGAACATAATAACAATTATTCAGTTCCATTAAGAATCCTAAAGGTAAATGAAGATGCATCGTGCCGACTTCCAACGCAGCAACTCTTGCTTTGTTGCCGACCCGAATGTTAACCTCGCTTCTTGCTACGCCCCTAGTTTTTACCAGTCCCTACAACGAGTTGCAGATATGAATGACTGATCCGGTATCATATACCCAAGAACTACCGGGTGCATCAACAATATAAAGGTCTATACCATTGCAAACAAGTGTACCTGAGTTGGAAGTCACACCTCCACTCTTGGCTTTATCCGCCAAATACTTGTTGTAATTCCTCTTCCAGTGGCCATCCACCTTGCAATAGAAGCAAGCAGAACCGGCTGAAGGATATGACTTAGTCCCTGAGGAAACGCTTGGGATCTCATCCTGAGCATTACCTCCTGACTTAGCCTTCTTCTTATTAGTCCAAGAACTCTTCTTAAACTTAGCCTTATTCTGTACCACCAACACTTCGCTAGTACCTTTCTTGAGATCAACCTCTGCCCGCTTAAGCATCCCATGTAATTCAGTGAGCTTCTTATCCATACCATGCATGTGGTAGTTCGATTTGAACTGACTATACACACTAGGAAGAGAGTTCAGAATTATATCAGTAGCGAACTCTTCGCTAATGGGGTAGCCAAGCCTTTCTAGAGACTGCACGTAACCAACCATCTTGATCACATGCGAACTCAGTGGATCACCATTCTTAAGCTTACAACTCAGCAAGGCTTGAGAGACTTGATATCTCTTGGTCTTTGCTTGAGCCTGGAACATACTTTTGAGGCTTTCAATCATATCGTAGGCCTCAACATTTTCGAACTGCTGCTGCAAGTTCGGTTCCATGTGAGCAAGCATAAGACAGCTAATTTCTGTAGACTCATCACATGTTCTACGATAGGCATTGGTTGCTGCGACACTCGCATTCTCATCCGGCGCATCTGGAAGCGGGTTGTCTAGAACATTGTCCCTTTTTTTATTGTTTGAGAACAATTCTCAGATTACGATACCAGTTAGTGAAGTTTGTCCCATTAGGTTTATCTTTCTCTAGGATGGTCCTCAAAACAAAACTGGATAACTGAGGGAGACTGCTACTAGGTGCCATTATCTACAACAGAAATATGCAAAACACTTAAGACAAGTATTCATAAAAGAGCAGGCGTATTAAACATTTTAATACTTATGATCCCACTAGAACCAACATCCCTCTGATGGTTACTTAGTGATTGAGGACCTAAATAAGCAAGCCGAGTAGTGAGCTTTAGCATAACCGCTAGCCGTCAAGTGATCTAGGTAGGCAACTCCTTGCCAATCGCATCTCATGCGACTCCTATTGGTCGGGTGTGATACGTCCATTTTGCATCACTATTCTATGTCTTAATTCACTATTATTCGTTGATATATTTCGTATTGAGAGGTGATACTTATGTTATTTCATCTGTTTTTGCATGGTTGATGACTTTTGGAGCATGGACCGCTGCAGTCAGGATTCTGATGGAAAAGGTGCTGTTTGGAGGCAAAATTCGTGAAGATCAGAAAATGCGGGAAAATATACGGAAAATTCTATTTTTCTAGAAGACTCGGGATGCCAGAAGATGGACTGGAGGTGGGCCACAGGGGGCCCACATCACCCCATGGCGCGGGCAAGCCTAGGCCGCGCCAGGGAGTGGTGTGGCCGCCCTGGCCCACTCCAGCCTCCCCCTCTGGCGTATATCAACCTCCCGAAACCCTAAGACTCGAGGAGCGACCATAGGAAGATTCCGCCGCCTCTGCGGGGCGGAAAACACAAAGAGAGAAAGATCTCTCCGGCAGACAGATTTTTGCCGAGGGAATTCCTTCTCGGAGAGGGGAGATCGTCGCCATCAACACCACCATCAAGCTGGACTTCATCGGGATCATCATCATCATCACCACCATCATCACCATCAGCACCCTCATCACCATCTCCATATTGCTGTAACAATTGGTTGAATCTTGCTATAGTTTATAGGGGAAACTTTCCCGGTGTTGATTACTCTTTGTAGTTGATGCTATTGAGTGAACCATTGAATTATTGTTTATGTTCAGATTGTTATTCATCATTATTTCATCTCTGATCATGATCCATATGATGTCTTGTGAGTAGTTCGTTTTGTTCTTGAGGACATGGGAGAAGTCTTCTTGTTAGTAGTGGAGTTGTGTTGAGAAAGATTCAATAGATTGTTATTTAAGTTGTGGTGTACTTCTTCTAGTGGTGTCATGTGAACGTCGACTACATGACACTTCACCTATATGGGCCTAGGGGAATGCATTGTGTATTTGGCTACTAATCGTAGGGGTTGCCGGAGTGACAGAAACCTGAACCCCCATTAGGAAACCATTGCACAAGGGACGTAAGGGTCTTAGAGTTTAAAGCTGTGGTTAGGTTTCTACCTTAATTACTTTCTTGTACTTACAGATGTTTGCAAGGGGGTTTAATCACAAGTATGTATTAAGTCTTGGATGGGGCGGTACATTAGCACAGGTTCACCCACACAACACTTAGCAAGCTAGAGAAGATTAATCGACTATATGAAGCGAAAGCACTTGACAGTCTTCCCATGTGTCCTCGAGAACGTTTGGTCATCTATAGAAATACAACCAGCTTGTCCTTTGCAGCATAAAGGATTGGGCCACTTACTGCATTCATTCTTACTGTCTTTTATTTACTCGTACTTTGTTTACTTGCTTTATCGAAAACCCCTAAAAATCTGTTTGCTAAGTATTTGCAGAGAATTCCTGATCCATACCACCAGCCAGCACCTTCTTCTCCTCGTTGGGTTCGACACTCTTACTTATCAAAAATACTGCGATACACCCCCTATACTTGTGGGTCATCAGGGTGGCATCTCATGCCCCGGCTCCCGACCGCCCTCTCCCCGATCCCCACAACCGTTGTGATAGACCCGTCTAGCTTATCAAGTGCTTCCGCTGTAAGAGTCCGACTCGAACCCATCTAGTCAAAGAGAATTGGTAGCACCTCAATTTTATGAGCCCACTACCAAGAATGTCCAACTTGTGATGGTGGAGCACTGGCGGGGAGACCGACTAAACCTTCTTTGAGGGATTAAAGTTTAACCACTATCTCATAGAGGTAAAACTAGAGACATAACAATCACACAAAATAATCCAATTATAATGTGAAATGGTATGGCTCCCTTCATGGCGATCTCTATCTCCATGAACCTGTTCGTCATGCCTTTGGATGCAGTGTCCTTCAAGTCCTCTAAACATGCTACACTAGCACTAAGGAATATACAAGAAGATGGCATCTCATGCTGACACGCAGGTCGTTATACAATAATAGTGACAGCACTTTTGCTCCAGCCAGCAGACAAACTCGTGATACATGATGGCTCAGTGTTGATGTAGCTTGTTGGGGAACCCCAAGAGGAAGGTATGATGAGCACAACAACAAGTTTCCCTCAGTTATGAAACCAAGGTTTAATCAAACTAGTAGGAGCAAGGAAACACCCCAAAGGTGTTGCTAGCTGAGCCTTGTGTCAACACCTGGATTTTTAATCCCAGATGCCCGTTATGCCATACCTCGCAATCCCAGGATTACCATTTTTGCGAGACATAACGGATTGGATATCATAGTACATCATCCATTACAAACCATACATAAGGTCTTACACAAATAAGGATCACATGATCCAGTCTTAATACAACAAGCAGCGGAAATAAAACATAAGCATAGCGGTGGGGTCCATCTTCAGGGGCACAGGCAATGCTGACGAAGGCAAATAGTCCTAGTTATCATAGCCGTCCTGCTGGCCATCATCTTGGTAATCTCCTTCATAGTCTGGCCAGGAGAATAGCTAGGGACAAAGCCGTGAGTACTCTTTAAGTACTCGCAATCTACCACTAACAAGTAGTATAGTTATAAGTTAAAGTGCTAAGTATAAGTTTAACTATAAAGTTAAGTTTGAAACCTAAACTGAGTTCTAAAGCAAAGAAAGATAAAAATAAAGTTCTAGAATCACTTAAGTTGGGAAACTATTGTCATAAAACAACCCTGTTCTGGTCAAGTCAAGATTCATCATTCATTTCATAAGCCATTTGGAAAACATCTGACAACGAAACAGTTTGGCCGTTCCAACTGTCCATAACCGCGGACGCGGCTATTTGAATAGTTTGACACTCTGCAGAGGTGATACGCTTTCACCACAAGATTCAATACATCTGTCAGGGATAACCCTGAATCATCATACTTAGTATGCAGATAATCAAACATAACCTTCCCTTTACACACCCTAGTATAAGCACCTCTCCTATGAGCATGGCCTCCCAACCATGACGATCAGTCATCTTGGGCACTGCATAGGTGGACAACATTGAGAGGTAGCCTCATATCAAACCTCTCCCACGAGGGAACTAATACTAATGCATATAAATTTCCAGCTAAGCCTTACCCAATTCAGGTAGTGTGGTTGTACGGTAAATTTGGAATGGTATCGCATCCGAATCTAACCATCAGTTTTATTAAAAAGGGTTAAGGCGCATGCCTCAGCATTTTCATCATCATAAACCATTTGTGTTTCTCAACACATGTCAAAACATCTCAACAGAATGACTCCTCATTCCAAGGTTTTCATAATTCATTTTCACCAAGTATTCCCATCTAAAGTGACTCAAGTTTTTGATCTAGCTTTAATCTACTAAGTTAAGAGTGTTCACTAAAGTGGAAAAAGATGGGTTCAATCTCATGCCATAGAATGACAGAAAAAGGGTTCTAAATAGTTCAAGTTTTATACTCTTTATGCTACCTTCAAAACAAGTAAAGAACTTTGGGTAAAGTAAAGGAAGTAAAGCTTGAAAATAAGACTTGCGGTAACTAATAGTCAAAGTGGTATGACTCAAGCATGCCTATAGCATTTTGGATCAAGTTAACTAGCTTAATTCTAGCTTGCTACAATAGCTTGCCTTGGTTGGTGCAGTGGTTGAAGTTTTCTTCTTCTTCTTCTTCTTCTTGGTAGAACTCCTCCTCCTCAAAAGCTTGGTCGGTACTATCGTCTATAAATACATACGGAGTACACAATCACCACACAATACTTAAATAGTCTAGTTAGCATTCTAAGGCACATATTTAATGATCTATTATCATTACAAGCATCACAAGTTTAATTCAATAGTTTCACTCTATTTAATTTAGAAAAGTAATTTCTACTCATTGGAAAATTAACTAATATTTAATATTCACCACTTAAAATATGGGATCATGTGGACACATGTCATCACAACAAATTTTAACATGTGGGAATGTGATTTAAGGGTTGGATCATAATTACTTGGGTTTAAGTTCATTATTTAATGATTTAAATTGACTAGAAATGCCTATATAGCATTATTTTGGTACTAGTCCAACGTCGCTGCATGTAAACCTTAATATTATTACATGTTCAGATAGATATGATGAAATGTGATTTTTGAGAGTTGGAATCAACTCAAAATCTATCTTGGTTGATTTTATAAAAATGTTGCAAGGTGCAATTGCTTCTGTTTTGTAATTTTTACTAGGAGAGATCTATAACTCTAATTGAATTAAATCCAACAGGCTTGGATAGATATTTTCAATACCTTTCAGGCAAAATTGGTTTCATATAATTTGGATTTGTAAATCTCTCTGAATTGATTTTCAAACTCAGAGACAGAACTAAGTTTAAACTTAATAGGAAAATCCTAATTCAAATTAACTGGGTCGCGCGGGAAACGCTAACGGGCCGGCCCAGTGTCACTCTGCAGCGCGGGGCTCAGCTGACAGGGGGGTCCACCAGTCAGCGGCTCATCACGCGCGAAGCGGTACGGGGCAATGTGGGACGTTGGATTAGAGTGGGGATCAACGGCTATGGATCGTCATCGACGACGGTCCTATCACAGGAAAGCCCTAACCCTACCGGCTTGGTGGGGGTGCATAGGGGGCGTACCAGGGCTCCAGCGACGATGGCAAGGCGGGCAAACAGATTGGTGGTCGACGGCGAGCTCAGGGACGGTCGAGGCAGCTCCGGGGGTGGTCGCAATCATCGGCGCCCTTCTCCTCCAGAGGCGGCCTGCTCCAGTGCAATTCTGGCGAGCTGCTGCTCCCCGTGCTCCGACTAGAGGTGTGGGACGATCAGTGAGGGGGGGGGGGGGGGGGAGTTGAGTGGTGTCCTGCAAATGGCCGGGGGTGCCCACCTTTTGTAGGCTCGACGGCGAGACCGAAGGGATGGGCAGACGACGGTGGCGAAATGGCTACGGGCTGCTAGCGGCATGGCTGCGAGCGGCGATCGACGCGCGGTCTCCTGGCGGTGCTCTAGGACTTTAATGCGGGCTTAGGGGCGGTGGTGAGCGGTCGGGCAGAGCTGGCGCTCTAAGCGGCAGAGGCGGCGGCTTCGACGACGAGTGGTGGCTGTGAGGCGTTGGACGGCGAATGGGGGTGTCTGGCGTGCTCCCTGGGTCGTGGCGACGCGGTGGGCGCGTGATGCGGTCGAGCGGTGGCTTGTGCACGCGTGCCGGGTGCGGCTCTCTGGCGCGTGCTCGTCATGGCGCGGTGGCACTAGGCACGGGGATTTCTCGGTGGTCCACGGCTGGGCCTAGCTCGGGGAGGGGACAGTGGGCGGTGGTGAGGTGCTGGCTAGCTTCTAGACATGGAGAGAGAGGGGGAGGTGGTCTGCTGCGGCGGCGACCAAGTTGGCTGGCGAGGTGGGGCTCGGCTTGGCATGCTCATGCTGCTAGGAGGTAGGGGATAGGGTAGTTATGCCCTGGTTTGATCAAGAGGGGACAATGGGAGCAAATGGGGGTCAAATGGGAGACAAGTTTGGCCAGAACACTATTCAAAATAGTGAATTTGGTTTTGTTTGAATTCTTCCTGCCAAGTGTTTGATAAAATGGCCGCAAGAAAATTATTTTTGAATTTTGAAAATATTTTTGGTGGGTGTGCTAGTACTAAGCTTGAGACTCTGTGGGTGCTTGGGTTTTGAAAATTGAGCTTGTTTGAGTGGTTTTTGAAACAGTGGGATCTTCCCATATGAAATAGATTCAATTTTAAACTGCCATTTAAATTTAGTGTTTTAAAGTTTTTAGCGGATCACAAAGTGGGCCTTGGTACCTCATTATGTGTACTAGCAAGGGGTGTAAAGATCCACAAATTTTTTTTTAAGTTTTGAGTACTAGGAATAGCCAAAGTAGGTATGATAGTTAATTTGGCCAAGAAGACCATTCTCTTCATTTATTCATTTTGAGTTGTTTTTCTTTGGGAAAAGTTTGGGAATGATTTAGATGATGTTTATTTCACCTAAGAATCATTTTACAAGCAATGAATCACAGAACCATGGCAATTCAAATCAACTCCTAATCTAAATGCACATACACATGAATGCTTTTATATTTTGAATTGGAAAAGTTTTTGTTAACCCTAATTTTGAGGATTTGGATCTTGATCAACTTGGATTTAAGTTTTGGGATGTTACAAACCTTCCCCCCTTAAACAAAATCTCGTCCCGAGATTTACAAAGAAAACTAGGAACTAAAGAGATCTGGGAACTCTGTCCTAATGTAATCTTCGAGCTCCCAAGTGGCTTCCTCCTCGGTATGGTTGCTCCACTAAATCTTGAGAAACTTGATGCTCCTGGTGCTGGTGGTTCTTTAGGCTTCTTCTAAGATACGGATGGGCACTTCCCGATAGGTCAGGTCATTGTTCATATCTACCGCTCTGTGATCGATGTTCTTGAAAACTTCAGTCTTTTCAGGCACTTCTAAGCACTTGCGGAGTAACGAGATATGGAACACATTGTGGATGGCTGACATCTCTTCAGGCATTTCCAGTTGATACGATACTTCTCCTCGATGATTCAGAATCTTGAATGGCCCGATATATCTGCGGGCTAACTTTCCTTTCAGACTAAAGCGTTGGGTTCCCTTCAATGGTGAAACCTTGAGATATACAAAATCTCCGACATTAAAAGTCAGGTCTCTCCTTCTCTTGTCAGCATAACTCTTCTGTCTGGACTGGGTGATCTTGAGGTGCTCAAGGACTTTGTGAACCTTCTCTTTGGCTTCTCGAAGAATGTTTGGTCCAAAGATCTGACTCTCTCCTACTTGCGACCAATTCAAAGGGGTACGACACTTTCTTCCGTATAGGAATTCAAATGGTTCCATCTGCAAACTAGCTTGATAACTGTTGTTATATGAGAATTCTGTGAAAGGCAGGCCGTCTTCCCATTTTGATCCGTATTCCAACACACAATCTCTAAGCATATCCTCTAGGATCTGGTTGACTCTCAGTATGTCCATCAGTTTGCGGGCGATAAGCGGTGCTGAAGTTCAACTTGGTTCCCAATCCTTCCTGAACTTTCTGCCAAAATCTCGAGGTAAACTGGGTTCCTCGATCTGATACTATGGTCTTGGGGGTTCCATGCAGACTAACAATCCTAGCAATATACAATTCTGCTAGCTTCGAACTCTGGTAGGTAGTCTTGACAGGTATGAAGTGAGCTACCTTGGACAGTCTATCAACTATGACCCAGATTGAGTCATTTCCCCTACTAGAAGTAGGCAAACCGGTGATAAAGTCCATTCCGACGGAATCCCATTTCCATTCCGGAATCTGCAATGGTTGCAACAGTCCTCCAGGTCTCTGATGCTCCGCTTTCACTCTTTGACAGATGTCACACTTGGCGATGTAGCTTCCGATTTCTCTCTTCATCTTGTGCCACCAAAATTGCTCTTTCAAATCCTGATACATCTTCGTTCCTCCGGGGTGGATAGAATAAAGAGTATCATGAGCTTCCTTCAGGATAACTTGCTTCACCTCCGAATCTGCTGGCACACAGATACGTCCCTTATACCACAATACTCCTTCTTCGTCTTTAGTGAATCCAGGTACCTTTCCTGTACCAATACGATGTTTGATTCCGTCGATGCTTTCATTCCCCTTCTAGGCTTCCTTGATTTGGCTAATCAAAGTGGGTTGAAGTTCAGTGCTAGCTAAGAATCCTTTGCTAACTAATTCGGTCCTGAACTGCTCCAACTCCTCATACAAACTTGGCTGCTTCTCCTTGATCATGGTGTTACGCCTACACGGCAATCGGCTAAGAGCATCCGCTACCACATTGGCTTTGCCGGGGTGATAGTGAATGTCAAGGTCATAATCCTTGATTAACTCTATCCATCTCCTTTGCCTCATATTCAACTCCTTCTGAGTGAAAATATATTTTAAGCTCTCGTGATCTGAGTAAATCTCACAGCGATTACCCATCAAATAGTGACGCCATGTCTTCAATGCCAGCACTACGGCTGCTAATTCAAGATCATGGGTCAGATAGTTCTGCTCATGCTGCTTCAGTTGTCTAGACATATACGCGGTGATTTTGCCTTCTTGCATCAATACACATCCTAGACCAATCTTGGAGGCGTCACAATACACATCAAACGGCTTCTTGATGTCTGGCATGACCAATATGGGGGCTGATATCAATCTCTTTTTCAGCTCCTGGAAACTGGCCTCACATTTGTCTGTCCATTCAAACTTCTTGTCCTTCTTCAACAATTGGGTCATGGGTCGGGCTATGCTTGAGAATCCTTCTACGAACTTGCGGTAGTATCCCGCTAATCCGAGAAATGCACGGACTTGGGTTGGAGTGGTTGGGGCTTCCCATTCCTCGACATCTTTGATATTGGTGGGATCAACAAAGACTCCTCTGGCAGACACAATATGTCCTAGGAATCCTACTTCTTTCATCCAGAACTCACACGTGCTGAACTCGGCATATAACTGATGCTCTCTCAGGGTTTCTAGAATGATTTTCAGATGTTGCTCATGCTCTTCTTCTGACTTGGAGTAGATAAGGATGTCGTCGATAAACACAACTACAAACTTATCTAGGAAATTCATATAGATCTTATTCATGAGATTCATGAAATAAGCAGGGGCATTGGTTAATCCAAAAGACATAACCGTATACTCGTATAAACCATAGCGAGTAGTAAAGGCGGTCTTTGGAATATCCGTTACACGAATCTTAAGTTGGTGATAACCAGTCCTAAGATCAATCTTTGAGAATACTTGGGCTCTAGTCAACTGATCAAATAGATCCTCTATCTTTGGCAAAGGGTACTTGTTCTTGATGGTGACGTCATTCAATTTGCTGTAACTGTGCACATACGGTTGCCTCCATCTTTCTTGTCGACGAATAACACTGGTGATCTCCATGGCGATGCGCTTGGTTGAATCAAGCCTTTCTCTAACATGGCATCCAACTGCTTCTTCAATTCCACTAATTCGGAGGGGTTCATGCTATAGGGTCTCTGGGCTATGGGTTCGGTTCCGGGGATTAGTTCAATGATGAACTCAATATCCCTATCCGGGGGCATACTTGGCAATTCATCTGGGAATACGTCAGGGTATTCACAGACTACTCTGACTTGGTCTATGGTGAGTAGGGCTACACTCTTGTTGCACTTGAATTGACGGGGTAAGGTTTCAGAGATATGCTCTACTATTACTCCAGAACTACTGGTCATGGTGATGGCTTTGTTAGCACAGTCTATTAGTCCTTTATGCCTTGACATCCAGTCCATACCAAGTACTACTTCCAATCCTTTGGTTCCAAGTACAATTAGGTTGGCATAAAAATCTATCCCATGTATTCTGATAGGCACAACTTTGCAATTTTTGCTAGCTTTGGTTGTTGAACCGGGGATTTGAACTATCATGACATACTTCAGGTTGGTTGGGTGAATCTTACTAGTGCATGCAAATTCTTCGGTGACAAATGAATGCGATGCTCCAGAATCAAAAAACACTCTTGCTAAAACTGAGTTGACAGAAAACATACCCAGCACTACATCTGGTGCTTCCTAGGCTTCTTCTGCGTTCATGTGGAAGAGACGACTGTTGCGGTTGTGAGGATTCCCTGGGGCAAATCTTCTCCCTGTTTGAACATGACGCTGCTGTTGATCTGGGGCATTCATATTGGCATTGGCGGCAGTCTTCTTGGGACACTCATTGGAGTAGTGACCCTTCACTCCACACTCGAAACAAGTGATCTAGGACTTGTCCTTGACTGCAACAGGCACAGCATTGCTGCTAGTTCTGGGTGCAGTGTTGTTGTTGTTGTTGCTGTTGCTCTTGGGAGGTGCACAGTTGAAATTGTTGGCATTGCCAGAGTTGTGATTGTTTCCTCCGGACTTCCCATTGCCTCCGCTACGGTTGGGTTAGCTTGGGCGAGACGTTGGGAGTCGGTTGTTCCTTGGTGCATATCCTGGTGAAGGGTTGGGACGGTACTTCTGTTGACTGCTGGATCCAGACTGCTGCATCATACGACGCTTGCGGTTGTCGTTTTCCTGGTTAATCTTCCCTTCCATCTGAGTGGCAGAGTCGACTAGCTCTTCGAGATCTTGGAAACGGATGTTAACGAGGACATTCTGCATCTCATCATGTAGTCCGTTCAAGAATCTCTCCTTCTTCTTAGCCTCCGTGTTGATCTCATCCGGTGCATATCTGGCAAGTGATAGGAATCTATCACGGTACTCCACCACAGTCATTCTTCCTTGCTTCAAGTCGCGAAATTCATCCCTCATTCTGTTGACTAGACCCTGTGGCACGTGGGTGCGGCTGAACTTGACTTTGAAAGCTTCCCATGTCATCACTTGACCATGGTTCATCAGGCGGATACTATTCCACCAAGCTCTTGCATCTCCTGCCAGATAGTGAGTGGCAAAGAGAACTTTCTCATTTTCATCAACTCCTGCAACTTCTAAGTTGTTTTCCATTGTCTATAACCAGTCATCAGCATCTAATGGTTTTTCTGACGTGCTAAAGATTGGGGGATTTGTATTCTGGAAGTTCTTCAGCTTGGATCCTTGATGATCCTGATTTCCATGCCCTTGGTTGTTGAGAGCCATCTGGGCGATCTGCTGCAATGTTGCTAAGTTGGCTTGGCGTTCTGCCCTGCTTGCTTCACGGTCTGTGATGAGATTCTGCAAGATCTGCAGCATTGGGTCTTGCGACGAGCTTCCCCTCCTTGGTTTCCACGAGTCATCTTAAGATTAAGATAGATACAAGGGTAAGAGGGAAAGTTCTAAGGTTCATTGTTTTGGTTTCAAACTAAAACTTTGAGTTTGACTCGGGTTTTTCAACTACTTCATTTCATTCATGCAAACAAGCACACGATACAACACACACCACAACAATCAAAGGAAAACAGATGGTTTGAAGAACCATTCTGCAAACTACGATACATTGGGACTGATACATCTCCTACTACGATAGTGCTCTAGTGCATCTACTCATCGTCGATGAAGTCGGAGTCCTCATCGTTAGTGTAGAAGTCCATGGCATCCTCCTCCAGAAAGTCATCATCCTTGTTGAGGTAAGAATCCATGTCTCCCTGGATGTCTTCACCCTCCTCTTCTTCCTCCTTTGTGGCAAGCTGAGCTTCCTGCTCCTTGACGGTCTTCTCGAGGTCGGCCACCTTCTTACGAAGACGGGCGATGGTGCGATCCTTCTTTGCACGCTGGCGGTGAAGAGACTGACAATCCTGGACGAGTAGTGCGAAAGTCTGGGCCTTCTGGTCGGCAATGGCACAGTTCTGGTTGGCTAACTCTCTAGCATTGTCCAGTTCCTTCTGTCTGTCGTGCAGCAAGAAGTCAAGATTCTCCACTTGACGCCTCAACTCTGGGTGACTTGGCATCTCCATCGGCATTCCCATGAAGTCACGTCTTGCATAGTGGGCAAAACGGGTTCCTTGGATTTGGTTGACCCTGAGGGCACATAGACGTGCGAGAGATTCATGCATTGCCCTGGCTAATCCATCTAACCAGTTGTTCTCTCTCACAGAGAACTGAATTCTCCCAGAAGTTGGTGCTTCGATGCTTCCTCTAAGATCTGCGGTGACACTGTAAGTCTCCTCCGGGGGGTCCTGGAAGTTGAGCTCCAAGAAACTCCGGATGTGGGCATCCTAGTAACTCCGACTGTGAATCCAGATCCCTCTCGAAGATCAGTTGACCTCCGTTTCCCAACTGGTAGAACTTACTGAACTGAGTCTCCATCTACAAGAATTAAGGATGTGGAAATTAGTGAAGTGATCAAGTGTGTCAAATTTTAGGTAGTAATGTAAGAATTTTGAGGAACATGAATTTTTGAGAAAGAATGAATTCCCAAGGATAAGAGAGGAAATAGTTTTTCATAAATACTCACTTTGGTTTGAAAATTAAGTTATTGTTTAGACGTCTAGTCTAACTAGGGTCTCCTATGGTCAGGATGGCTCTGATACCAACTTGTCAACACCCGGATTTTTAATCCCAGATGCCCGTTATGCCATACCTCGCAATCCTAGGATTACCATTTTTGCGAGACATAACTATCATCGGATTGAGGACAAGTACGCCATGAGGGGGTCCTCGAGGCGTGCAGAAGAGAGGGGTGTGAGACGTACGGTGTTCCGAGACGGTGAGCACACAAGTTTACCCAGGTTCGAATCCGCCGGCTTTGGACGGATCCTACTCCTGCTAGCAATCCAGTAATATGGCAGAGCCGGAATATGGGTTACAAGGGTTCGCCTGTGCGAATTGAGATTGTAGACTATTGAGGGTCTAAAGTGTTGGGTGTTAGGTGCCCTAAAGGCTCTCCCTAGGACGGCTTATATAGATATCCGGCCTAGGGTTTACAAGAGAGATCTATCCGGCTACGACTAAGAGTCGGTTACAGAGTACATCTTGAACTACAAGTAACATTATGGGCCTAAGTCGGTAAGTCTTCTGGGCCTTCCCGTAGCCGGATTGGACTCTGTCTTCTCTCCCTGACTGGGCTGCCCGTGAAGCAAAGCTCTAATCCGAAGTGGGCCACCCTGGTCAGTGAGGAACTATGAGGATACCCGGAAAGTATATCCCCAACAGCAGCCCCCGGAGGCCTCCAAGATCCAAAGTCGGATTTATCATCGTCTAGCTTGATCTTCGGCTTGCAGAATCTTGAAGGGTTCCTCTAACTTCACAACAAAAAATACGATCCGGGTCTTAAATAATAGGTCGGACCTATCAATAGGTTACTCGGATTTTCCAGCTTGATTTCAAACTAAGCAGGAATTTGCTCTCAAACGCCACCAGACACTAGTCATGGTCAAGTCACGTCATCTGACAGACATCCTGTCAGCACGACCATTGGTGGGTCCGCGGTTCGCGGAACCGAGGCGCCGTTTCAATGCATGCACGGAGATCGAGGCGACGTAATCATCGCGTGGATCCTTCCCAGTTCCTTCCATGGCGCGTGGCGGTTACACTATAGCATTTGCACGAATCTTGGCGCGGTTAGGTGCATATAAGGGGTTAGGATTTTCTCCTTCTCTCTTCACCTATTCCCTTGCCTTTTCCTCTCCTCCAAATCTCCCCCGCGCGCATAGAGCTCCTCCGTTCCTCCCCCAAAAAACTCCCAGCGCCGCCCATCCTAGGTCATCTGCCCGCCGGAGAAATGGCTTCTTCTTCCTCTTCCGGCTTGGCGGCAGCAGCGGCGACGGTCATGACGGAAGCGGCGGTGGAGAAGGAAAGCTTCCACGGGGTCTGGATCCCCTGCTTGCTTGACAACGAGAAGCTCCAGAACGTGGAGAATGAAGGGCTCCTCCGCACTGGCGACTGGCGGAGCGGCTTCGAGGAAACCGTCCCCAACCCGCGCGCCGATGAGCGGTTCCACTACGGCACCCACCTCGACAGAGGTTTGTTGTTTCCTCCCTCGAAGTTCTTCTCTGAGGTGATTAACCATTACGGAGTTCAACTCCATCATCTTCCTCCCAACTCTCTCTTAGAGATGAGCGCTTACGCTTCTTTGTGTGAGGGCTTTCTCGGCATTAGGCCGAGTTTGACGTTATTCCGGTACTACTTTCATGTCCGGAGAAACTCTATTACTCCCGATGTTCCTTATATCACCGGTACCATTAGCTTTTCGCTTTGACGCGAGCGCGCATATCCCAAAATCATAGCTAGTAACTCGGTCAAACAATGGCCAGCCACGTTCTTTAACCATAGGGATATTCCGGCTCCCGACAAAGCTACTGCTTTGCCGACTTTTGTTGACGGAGCTGCCACGGCCCAAACGTCTTGGGACGAGGCCGCTCCGGCTTTCAGTGACGATCTGATCCTCGCTAAGAGGCGGGTCGAATATCTGATCAAACACAAGGGACTGAAGGGATACGAATTGGTCCAATGTTGGGTCTCACGCCGGATCTAACCCCTTCAGTACCACGGCGATCGACTGATGCACTCCATCACGTCGTCCAAGAAAGACTCCCTCCGCATCAGCCCAAAAGCCTACACCACGCAGGGATATATAAGCCAGATTAAGTGGCTGATCAGGGAGCGGATCGAGAGGAGGATCCGGAGGTTTCTCTGGATATGCATACGGCGGAAAACCCCATAGTGCCGGTAAGCTTCTATCAGTACACCTTTTTATGTGTTTTAATCTTTGAGTTATACTGCAATACTGATATGTTTTCTTCTTTTCAGCTTGCTGACCTCCCCGAGTCAGAATTTGCTCCACTCAAAGGATATCCTCCGGAGTTTTCTCAAGAGACAGAAGTGGTACCATTGCCGGACCTTGCGCTCAAGAAGCGCAAAGCTCCGACAGTAGCTATTGGTACAAAGGAGGTGCCTGTCGTGAAGAGGTAACTTTCAATCACAACTTCCGCCTTTTCACTTTACTCGAATTTCCTTCCGAGATGTAATGTTTCCGACTTTACTATATTCTCAGAGCAAAACCGCTCATCAAGGGCAAGGGAAAGGGAACTTCTTCGAAGCCCCTTCTACAGACGAAGCTTACCATAGCTTCTCCTGTCGTGGCTCCTCCGACTCCTGCCCCTCAACCTTCCGCAACACTGGCAATCATTCCTTCTCCGGTCGTCGCCGAAGAGCTGGCTCCTTCAACGGAGCCTGGGATCCTTGAATCGCAAACTGACATCACCATAGGTGAGTCAGATTTAGATAAGGGTGAACCCTCTTTGGGTAATGATCCCTCAGTAGAAACCTTCGCCGAAAACATTCTCAGCAATCCGGGACTTGCCAAATTTGGCCTGTCCTGAAAATCTGCTAAAGAGATCTAGCGGCTGGCCAGGCAATGCCTGGAGAAAAGTACCTTATCTGCCGAAGAAGAAGCGCAAGAAGCAGAGGACATCAAGCACTCTAATCATCTTGAACAAGTGCTTCTTCGCAACGAGAGGATCAGGTCCAGGGAGCTTCCAACTGCTCTTGTGACCCCTCTAACCCTCGCTGAGAAGGTTGCAGCTGAAGTGAACACGAGTTTGGATAAACTCACTCGCGAACAATATGTAAGTCGGAATTCCAACTCCTGTTTTTCCTTTATTTCATATCATATCCTCTAGCCCCCAAGCATGAAGTAGGATAAATAATCCGGGTTTATGCTTCCTTAGGATGCAAAAGAACGAACTAGTGTAGCCCCCAAGGCTCGTGCTGATATTAGCAAAAATATTAGCCCGAGTCTTTAGTAGCTTTCTGAATTTGGGTATTCTGACTTACAGAAAGTATATTCCTATAACCAGGATTTGTTGAAGAATGTCTGTGATATGCGGAGAGAGATCAGAGCTCTCTGACTTAAAAATGTTGAGCTAAAAGTTGCCAAGGATGAAGCCGAAGGTAAACATTCCGAGACTCAAACCTTGTCTTTGTGTTTTTAATGTCAAATTTTTGTTGAACTGTTGTTTTTTTTTGTCTTACAACACTGGTGAAACAATCCTGTGCTATGATTGAAGAGGCCGAGAACCTCAAGACTTTGGTGGTGGAGAACAAGGAGCTTCGCCAGGAGCTGGATCAGCTTAAGGCGGATCATGAAAAGAGCATTGCTCAAATCCTTGAGTCCTCCTCCATGGCTACCGATGAGCGTGATTGCAAGATTGCTGCTCAAGATCAAAAAACCTCGGACCTCAATAATGAGTTATGCAGAGAGAGGGACCTTTCCAAGGCGCTCCAGAATGAACTCCAGAGTCTTTGGGAAGAGAAGACCAAAATTGACGACGTCATTTTCGGTACGTTCCATCTGTCTGACTTGTCTTTTTTCTTCGACCTCTTTCAATGTCGGATTTTTCTTTAACTGTCTTTGTTTACAGGTCCTCTGAACTTGACGGACTCCACCTCTACTGAGCCCCGCAATCACCGGCTTACCCAAGTCGGTGACGTTCTTCATGACTTCCGCCAATCCCTTGAGGACATTGGGAAGCTCTCAAGATTCCGGATATGCATAGCATGTCGGATTTTCAGGTGCGGGAGAAGGCCAAAGAAATGCCGCAACTTGTCCAGGATTGGAACATGTCTTACGCGCGGACTGCGGCGCAAAACGCTCTCACCATGGTCATGAGCCACCATGGAAACATGGAAATATGGCAAGTGACCAGAGGGTACTGCAAAGTAGATGAAGACGGCCAGGAGCAGGACTTTCAAGCCATCATGGACTCCTGCGCCGGATATGGGTGTCACGTGGCTGATTTGACCAGCTACGAGAGTCCTTTCTTCACCCGCGTGGATACTCCACCTACGCCTCTAGAATATTTAGCAGAAGTTTCCGACGATGAACGCACCATCTCAGATGTGGAAATCTCGGAATGATACCAAGGCGGTGTATCCAGCGAGACGGCAGCTCCTTCCTCTCCTGCATCATAGATTAACAGAAACATTTGTGTTATTCTGAAAAACGTGATGGGCCTGTATATATGCAGTACTATTATTTTGCTAGTGCTAAGCTTTTGATCTATTCAGCACTTTTGGCTTTAATTTTTTTGTGTGCCTGAAATGTTTACACAAGCACTTGTATTTTTTTGTCGATACTTATCGTTTATCTGGCTTTCCGCCTCGTTCCTTTCACGAGCCGGCTAAACCCTCTGCCGGAAACTTTGCCAAGAAACGAAGCTTAATCACTAAACCAGTTTAAACTCGGAAACAAAGCCGGCTTCCAGTACCAACAATTCACTACTCGGAAAATGCCCTCATCCATCAATCAGACAAACAACCAAAGTAAAGACTAGAAACTTTAGAGTTATACCCGAAGGTAGCAATTTTAGAATCGGAAATCTAAACCAGAACGAACATGAGCATAAAGTACTTTCAAGCATTCTAGGATTTTCGACTATGACATGATCATTTGGAAATAAGATGGTAAAAACTTCTCAGAAGAACTTGAGGCAGCCAAAACTTTTATTTCTCTCAGAGCATGAACATATATATGATTACAAAGAAGGATAAACTAAGAATAAAAGGGACGTAGCTGAGCAATATTCCATGGTCTGTCTAACTCATCAGGATTTGTACTGCCTCCAGCTCTCTTTCTCTTCTTAGTAGAAGGTCTTTCTTTGACTGGCCTCATGTCAGTTAAGTAGTACAAACCATTGTGTAATACTCGACTAACCAAAAAGGGCCCTTCCCATACTAGGGAAAGTTTGTGCTTTTCTTTGTTGCACAAGCCGGAGAACCAAATCACCTTTATTGAAAGATCTATTTCGGACTCTTTGGCTATGATACTTGCGTAACTTCTGCTGATAGGCTGTAGATCTCATTTCAGCAATGACGCGAACTTCTTCGACTAAGTCGAGATCGTTTTGTCGAGAAACCTCGGCATCCTCTTCAATATACGCGGCCACTCTAGGATAAGTATGAATTAAATCACTAGGAAGAACTGCTTTTGCGCCATAGACCAAGAAGAAATGTGTGTATCCTGTTGACCTGTTTGGAGTTGTTCGTAAACTCCATATTACAGAGGGTAATTCCTTTGGCCAAGCCCTCGCAGCACGTCGTAGTGGTGCTTCGAGTCTCGGTTTTAGGCCATGTAGGATTAAACCATTTGCTCTTTCGACTTATCCGTTAGCCTGCAGATGTGCGACTGACGCAATGTTAAGCCGGATATTTTGCTCGTTGCAGAATTCAGCTAATTCTCCCGTAGAGAAGTTACTCCCGTTGTCCGCAATAATGCTATGTGGATAACCATACCGGATTACAACATCCTCGACAAATCTATTGGCTGTTGCTCCATCACAACTAGTGATAGGTTTAGCCTCAATCCATTTTGTGAATTTATCCACCATCACTAAGAGGTGAGTAAATCCACTTGGAGCTCGTTTAAATGGCCCTACCATATCAAGCCCCCAGACTGTAAAGGGCCATGTTATAGGTATTGTTCGCAGCTGATCAGCCGGAACATGAGCTTGCTTGGCGTACTTTTGGCAGCCTTTGCACGTCTTGACTAATCGTTCGGCATCTGCCTGAGCTGTAAGCCAGAAAAATCTATGTCTAAAAGCTTTTGCCACTAAAGATTTGGCTGCAGCGTGGTGACCTTTCGTGGATTTCTCTTAAGATTGCCACTCCTTCCGGAGATACGCAGCACTGAAAAAACCCCAGAAACACTCTATTTATGGAGCTCACCTTTAACAATAGTATAGGCTTTTGATCGTCGGATAATCTGCCGGCTCAGAACCTCGTCTTTGGGTAATTTGCCATCTACCAGATAATCTAGGTAGGGTTGAGTCCAGCTGGGAATTACAGCCAGAACTGCAATTAGAGGTGAGTAGGATTTGGTCGGATATTCCTCATCTACTCCCTTTATTGAGGGAACTTTGAGGTTCTCTAAAAAAGCGCCATCCGGGACTTCTTTCCGCGCAAAGCCTATCCGAGATAGTGCATCTACTTCCTCATTCTGCTCGAGGGATGTGTTGAACCTCAAACCCTTCGAACGATTTAGATAGATCATCCACGACAACTTTATATGCTGCCATGTGTTTATTTGCATTACAAATATCCGACACTTGTTGAGCAACAAGATCCAAATCTCCATAACACATCAAACGCCGGATGCCAATATCGTTAGCAATCCGGATTCCATGCAACAGTGCTTCATACTCGGCAATATTGTTTGTCGCTGTGAAGTGGAACTGCAACACGTATAACAGTTTATCTCCTTGTGGTGATTTAAGCACCACGCCAGCCCCCAAGCCCCCGCGAGCCTTAGACCCATCAAAGTAGAGGGTCCAATATTCCAACTTAGGGAGGATCATATTTTCCTTTGTCTCTATGCCCCATTTGGCGACGTGTCCTGTGGCGTCACTTTGTTGATTATATCTCTCATGGGAGTTGTGCTCACCACGGTAATTGGATGCTCCTGAAAGTAGTGTTGTAACTTACGAGATGCTAGAAAAACACCGTAAGCCAACTTTTGATAGTGCGGATACCGCTGTTTTGATTCTGTCAGGACCTCGCTGACAAAGTATGTCGGACGCTGCACCAGGTGTTCCTGATTTTCCTCTGGTCTCTCCACCACCATGACGATACTAACAACCTTATTTGTCGTAGCAAGATAGAGCAACATCGGTTCCCCAGGTTCCGGCACTGCAAGGATAGGAGCAGATGAGAGTACTTTCTTCAGGTCTTGTAGTGCAGCTTCAGCTTCGTCAGTCCAAACAAAATCCTTGGTCTTTTTCAGGAGTTTGTATAATGGTGCGGCTCTTTCACCAAGCCGGCTTACAAATCGACTGACTGCAGCAATGCAACCACAGCAATGCTACCAGTTAATCTTTGTATGTCCTTCAGGCGAGTTGGCATGGAAATATTTAGTATAGCCTTGATTTTGTCTCGGTTCACCTCTATGCCTCTTTGAGACACGACGAAACCTAACAATTTTATGGCTGGTATTCCAAAGAAGCATTTCTTTGGGTTAAGCATGATGTTGTATTTTCGTAGATTGGCGAACGTTTCCTCCAAGTTGGAAATCAGCGTTTCCTTCTTTTTGGACATCACCGCAATATCATCCACGTATGCATGCACATTGCGTCCGAGTTGGTTGTGGAGGCAACGCTGAATCATGCGATGGTACGTAGCTCCTGCGTTCTTTAGCCCAAAGGGCATCGTAACAAAACAGAAGGGTCCGAAAGGGGTTATGAATGAAGTTTTGACTTTGTCAGATTCCTTCATCTGGATTTGGTGATAACCGGAATATGCGTCGAGAAAACAGAGGAGTTTTGAGCCTGCCGTAGAATTGATAACTTGATCAATTATAGGTAGAGCGAACGGATCTTTTGGACAAGCCTTGTTCAAGACAGTATAATCAACACACATCCTTAAATCAGTGGTGTGCTTTTTAGGGACCATTACAGGATTGGCCGACCACTCAGTGTGGATGACCTCTTCTATGAATCCGGCTAACTCAGGCCGTGCTAGTTCCATAGCTATTTCCTTACACTTTTCATTGCCAAAACATCGTAGGGACTGTTTGACGGGTTTAGCGTTTGGGTTTACATTTAAAGAGTGCTCAGCAAGTTTCCTAGGTACTTCGGTCATGTCAGATGGCTGCCATGCGAAGATATCTTGATTTGCTTGGAGGAACTTGGCGAGCACGCTTTCCTATGCGCTACCTAGGCCTATGCCTATCTGGGTCACCTTGGAGGGGTCATCATCCTTCAACGGCGTCTTCTCCGTCTCTTTTGATGCCTTGAACTCCGAATTTGGCTTTGTCACCTCCTTCTTCGTTGCGGGCATCTCGGACGGATCTATGCTCTTTTTGATCTCTTGGTACTCCTGGCATGCAGCACGGCTTCGGCAAAGGCGGCATTTCCACCCTCGCATTCTTGTGCTTTCTTCGGGTCTCCCCTGATGGTGATCACGCCGTTGGGACCTAGAATTTACATCATATTGTAAATGTAACACGGACGAGCCATAAAAGCCCAGTAAGCCGGACGTCCGAATAGAGCATGGTACGCGCTCTTGAACGGGACCACTTCGAAGGAAAGTGCCTCCGTTCGATAGTTCTTTGGAGTTCCAAAGGTAACATCCAAAGTGATCTCTCCCAGGGAATTAGCTTGTCTTCCTGGGACAACTCCGTGAAAGATCACATAGCTATGGTTCAGCTGGGTTTCCGAGATCTTCATCCGGCGTAGCGTTTCGACATAGAGAATATTGATACTACTACCAACATCCATGAGGGTCTTGGAGAAACCATAACCATCAATAAGTGGGTTGGCGATTAAGGCGTATTTTCCTCGCCTGTGCAACTTAGGCGGATGATCAGCGCGGCCAAATGTGATTGCCACTTCCGACCAGTCCAAGTATTGGGGGACAGTCGGAACTGTTGCGTTGAGCTCGTGTAAAATTGCTTTCTTGACCTTTGCTGGTTGAGATCCGAGGAAAGTGACGTAAGTGTCCTTCTTGGTGGGAAAAGTTTTCTTCCCTTCCGGCTTGGGATTTGAAGCATCAGCTTCCTCCATGTCAGAATCTTCCTTGGTCTCTTTGCCTTTTTTGGGATTTCTCTTTCCCTTCTTCCGCTTAGCTTTGTAGCCCGCGGTGTCATCTCTTTTGATGTCGTCATTGAAAGACACTCAGTGTTGGTGTGGGACGAGCCCCCATTGGCATCTAGGTGATGCACACATGGGTTATTGGCAATGTCGGCCCAAGAGTAGGTTTTGCCTGGTTGCTGGTCTCCTCTACCTTGGACCCTTGATGTCCCACGGCCACGTCCGCGGCCTCCGCAGTGTCCTCCTCGTCCTCCAGACCCGAAAGTAGCAGTAACCACTGCTATTTCCGCGTTGGGTTTCTCTTCCGAGGTATTTTTGCGCTTCTGAGCTTGTTGCTTTGATTGTTTTGCCGACTAAGGCACAACTAGGGCATTGAGTAATCCCTCTGCATCGTCGTCAGCATCTGCATACTTACACGCTGTTTCTATCATCTCTCCCTAGTCAGTGACCTTGTCACACTTCAAGCGGTGATGTAGTAGACCAATTGGGAGTCCTGCGATGAAAGCTTCAATCGCGGTTTGATCATTTACTCCTTCACATGAGTTCTTGGTGTCGATCCATCGTCCAAGGTAATCCTGGCAAGTTTCTCTGGCTTTCTGGGTGCAACGCTGTAGGTCTCCGACAGTACAGGGCCTCCGATACGTGCCTTCGAAATTTCAAAAGAACGCACTTTGCATGTCATACCAGTTATGGATGGTGTTCTCCGGAAGTTCATTGAGCCATGATCGTGTCGTCTTCCGCAACATAAGTGGGAGATATCGGGTTGCGACCAGGCTGTTTCCGCCTTTAGCGATGCAGCAAGCTTGGAAAAAATCCTGTAGCCAGGTATCTGGCCGAGCAATGCCGTCGTAGGCTTGGATATGTCTTGAGATGGCAAATCCTTCCGGGAATCTTGTAGCTCTGATGCATGGTCCGAAGCATTTTGGGCCCACATAGATATCATCGTTTTCATAGCGCCGCGCCTCTATGTTGGAGTTGATCCTGTGCCTTGTGTCGTTCGAGGATAGAGATCGTCCCAAATGTCAACTGTGGCTGCGGCGCCTTGGAGCCGGACTTCGGCTTCTGCCACCACCTCCTCCGCCACGTCATCCTCCTTGTCCCCCTTTGGAGCCGTTGTGATGACTGCTTGGTTGAGATGGTGGGGCAGCTGAATTGTTTTCGGCTGATCGCCGGCCTCCGTTCGGAGCGTCATTATTCCGGTTCCGGGGAGGGTCTTCACTACGACGAGCCCCCTGCCGGCTTGGGCCAGCATGGTTTCCGTCGTTCCTTCGTCCGTCATTCCCACCATGGTGAGGGTCAGCCGGACGACTTGCATGTCTAGGAGGTGGCATTTTTTGACGATCCTCCTCCTGACATTTCTCTTTATCTTCTCCCCTTCGATCGTTAGACCCTCGTCGAGGAGGGTTCCTCGGATTCAGTGCAGCAATGGCCTCTTTTTCGGCTGCTAGGGCGACATTGCTCTAGTCACGCGCAGTTCTGTGATGCTGTCCTGACGATCCGGTTCTTGAATAATTGTCTTCCCGGCGTTCGGGGCGATGATACTGCTCCGGGACGCGATGGGGTCTTATGTCAGCCCATGCCGGATCTGTGCGACATTGGTCGGAATCCGAGACCAGTTTTTGACCTCTGGACAGGGCGACCTTTTGCTGCTCCAGTCCCTTGTTGAGTAGTTTGATACCCTAACGGATCTCCTCTGGTCCTGGATTAGCCGATAAAATTTCTCGGGCCGCCACGGTATTCTGTACTGGGGTTGGATATACCCAATCTCCTTTGCTATCTTTCCGTGGCTTCCCCATCTCATCTCCGAAAAGGACGGCACGGATATGTGGGAATTGGTCATCATTGGTGTGACGCTTCCGTGTCTTCTGATGCAACCGAGACATGTAATCCTTAGTTGCCATGCGTTTCTTCGCCTCCTCGATGTTTTTGGCTTCATCCAGGAGTTGTTGATGACGCGCTTCTAGGGCTTGGGCCCTTTCGTCCAGCTCTTCAGCAGTAAGTTTTGCAGCTGTAGGGATAGGTGTGGTTAATGCAGCATCGATGAGTTTACGCGCACCTTCGGTGATCATGTGTCCATCCACCGATTCTTCTTTTTTGGCTCTTCTGGGATAAGTGCTCCATCCGAGTCTTCTTTGTACTCCTCGGCAATCACCTCTTCTGCCAGAGGGTCTTTTGCCCGGGTCTTGTTCTTCTTCTTTGCCTTCTTGGCAGCACCGGTAGCAAAGACGGCTTTGGGTCCGTTTCCCGGAGTCAAGCTCTGATCGGTACTTGCGAACATCTGGACTTTGAGATTATCTCTGATGTCCATGTCATCCTGCGATTTGGGAGAGTGTTCCCCGGATCCTTTTCCATGGCTTCTCCTTCTTCTGCAGCTTTGGAGTTATACTCCTCTTCATATTCTGCGGAGAACTTTCGGAAATCCGCTGACGTCATCGATTCATCCGAGGATGCGGGTACGTCGGCGTTTGTTCCTGTTACCTCTAGCACCGAGTCGGAGTTTTCTCTAGCATCAGCAGAGCCGGATCCGGATCCCACATATCCGACAAAGTGCGGTGCGTGCTTCTTGAGGTACCTGCGGCCCTCGTGATCAGCCATGTCGAAACTTTTGATGGTCTCGAGAATTACATCCGCGCTTGCGCCTTCCAACATCATACGTCGCAGTGTGTACCTCAGGAAAGCCCTGTCTGTCCCGGCGTCATCAGAGCTGGAATCAGTGCCGTTGACTAGCTCCTCCTGAATTTCGACTTCCACGGGTGGGTCGATATGGGATCCGGCTTCTCCAGGGAGATCCACTCCAGATTCGACTTGGACCGCTAGGTCTTTTTCAGGCCAGGACTTCTCCACTATCTCTGCAGCTGGTGCGGGCTAGGTGGGTTTAGGATTTTCTGAGATTCAGAACTCTGCCGCCTCCGCGGACAAAAGGGACCCATAAGATTCTTCTACCTCTATCATCACCGCTGGGGTGGGTGTGGCAGGTTCAGCGAAACCGATGTAAACATCGATCTCGCCAAAATACATGATTGTGTAGGCAGTCACAGCCTCCCTAGCCGGAATCCAAGTCTCGTCGAGAACGATGAGAGGGATGTCGCTGGCGTAGAGGATGCGACCGACGGTGATAGTCTCGCCGATTCCGATTCTTGCAGATTCCGCTCGGAACGCAGATCTGAAGCTCACTTGCCCCATGGTGGGCGCCAACTGTCGTCGGATTGAGGACAAGTACGCCATGAGGGGGTCCTCGAGGCGTGCGGAAGAGAGGGGTGTGAGACGTATGGTGTTCCGGGATGGTGAGCACACAAGTTTACCCAGGTTCGAATCCGCTGGCTTTGGACGGATCCTACTCCTGCTAGCAATCCAGTAATATGGCAGAGCCGGAATATGGGTTACAAGGTTTCGCCTGTGCGATTTGAGATTGTAGACTATTGAGGGTCTAAAATGTTGGGTGATAGGTGCCCTAAAGGCTCTCCCTAGGACGGCTTATATAGATATCCGTCCTAGGGTTTACAAGAGAGATCTATCCAGCTATGACTAAGAGTCGGTTACAGAGTACATCTTGAACTACAAGTAACATTATGGGCCTAAGTCGGTAAGTCTTCTGGGCCTTCTCGTAGCCGGATTGGACTCCATCTTCTCTCCCTGACTGGGCCGCCCGTGAAGCAAAGCTCTAACCCGAAGTGGGCCACCCTGGTCAGTGAGGAACTGTGAGGATACCCGGAAAGTATATCCCCAACAATAACGGATTGGATATCACAGTACATCATCCATTACAAACCATACATAAGGTCTTACACAAATAAGGATCTCATGATCCAGTCTCAATACAACATGCAACGGAAATAAAAGATAAGCGTAGCGGTGGGGTCCATCTTCAGGGGCCCATGCAATGCTGATGAAGGCAGATAGTCCTAGTTATCATAGCCGTCCTGCTGGCCATCATCGTGGTAATCTGCTTCATAGTCTAGCCATGAGAATAGCCAGGGACAAAGCCATGAGTACTCTTTAAGAACTCGCAAACTACCACTAACAAGTAGTATAATTCTAAGTTAAAGTGCTAAGTCCAAGTTTAACTATAAAGTTAAGTTTAAAACCTAAACTGAGTTCTGAAGCAAAGAAAGATAAAAATAAAGTTCTAGAATCACTTAAGTTGGGAAACTATTGTCATAAAAACAACCCTGGTGTGGTCAACTCAAGATTCATCATTCATTTCATAAGCCATTCCAACTGTCCATAACCGCAAACGCGGCTATTCGAATAGTTTTACACTCTGCAGAGGGGATACACTTTCACCACAAGATTCGATACATCTGTCAGGGATAACCCTGAATCATCATACTTAGTATGCATATAATCAAACATAACCTTCCCTTTACACACCCTAGTATAAGCACCTCTCCTATGAGCATGGCCTCCCAACCATGACGATCAGTCATCTTGGGCACTGCATAGATGGACAACATTGAGAGGTAGCCTCAGCTCAAACCTCTCCCGCGAGGGAACTCATATTAATTCATATAAATTTCCAGCTAAGCCTTACCCAATTCAGGTAGTGTGGTTGTACGGTAAATTTGGAATGGTATCGCATCCGAATCTGTAACACCCTCAAATCGGCCCTATGCAAGTTTTAGCCCTTTCCGCCAAACCCGCATAGAAACGATTCAAGGACGTCCACCAGGCACTTTCGTGCGGGTGGAAAACGATGTAATACCATTACACAACAGTCCTCGATGGGACCCACAGAACAGATATATATACAACACGACTCCAAGAGTCAAGAATATAGATATACAATACAAAGATCCAAATCACCTTGAAAACGATACAGCATCCGACTATGGACAAGATGCAAATGGGGCTAAGAGCCCTGAAGAATAACCAATGGCGTCCATAACCCTGCCCAGGCCAAGCCGGAAGGGTAACCCTGCTAACGACGTCGATCTCAAACCTGCTAAAACAAAAGGGGTGCCGACAAAGGGCAAAGGAAAAAGAGGAGCGTCAGTACTGAGGCCAGTACACGGCGAGGCTAGAATTCGGCGGCTCTCGCCTACACAGGTATGGTGGGCTGAAGAGGTAGCGCAGCGGCACTAAACAACCTATAGAGACTCAGACGACTGGCGGTTATCAGAGAGGGTAAGAAAAGACCTATTCGGATCCAACCTGAAGCTAACATCAAACAAACCCATCCTGGTAATTCCCCCTCGAGACCAAACGAGGAAGTCAGACCAAGGAACTCACACAGTTGGCAATTTTACTCATTCCATTTTAGTTGCAGCATTTACTAGTCAGATATAGATAGCATGAGTCATCCTGATAGCATAAGTAGTGGGCAGTCTTAGTTAACATTCCGTTGTAGTTGGAACATTTACTAGTCAGATATAATTGGCATGAGGAATCCCAAATCCAACAATTGTTGACACTTTTATCACATTCCATTGGAGTTGTAATACTTACTAGGCAGGTATAGTTTGACACAGATCACCACAGGTCCATCAGTTGTTGGCATTTTTATTATCCATTCCATTATAGTTGCATCTGATTACTAGTCACATATTAAGTCAAATTTATAGCACTACTTTAGTTATGCTTGTCTATGATTGAGATAATGTGCTCCAAGTCGTCCATAACCGCGGACACGGCTTTCAGAAAGTTTTACCCTATAGGCGTGCACAAATAGCAACACACACACGATCAACCTCAGAAAAACCAACTCAAAACCCAACAAGGCATTCACGACAAAGCGATCACAGGATTCATAAATATTTCAGGGGGCCACCCCACTAAGCTACTCGCAACGAAGTTGGCCGGCTCCGGAACGGACCCAGGGTTTGCGTCAATGGTTGTAAACGACTGGGAACCCGAAAGTGTGACTGGGCTTGTCGATACCGCGAAAACACTCCGCGATCCTGAACAGTACAGGTGCTCCACACACAATCTTAAATAAAGCAGTAAAGCATGGCATAGGAACAGAATAGTAATAAAGCCCCAAACTACTTTGTGGCCCCAAGAAATAGAAATGAATCAAGCTCTGGCTCAGGGGGTCCATAAGGCCTCCCAGATGTGGATAGTGCGAATAGTCAAGGAACAGGTATCAAGTACTCGGGGTCCTACGGGACACAAGTGAGCGTGGAAGAACCAAATAACATCTATTGCCCACCGATGCCTCTGCATTAGTTATATCTAGAACTTTAATAGTTGTATTTAAAGTCATGATCATCTCCACCATAAACATTTGCCAGCATTCCAACAACTATGGTACTCGACAACACGAGATCGCACCTGAGCAAGCAACTACGACTCGCAAGGCCTGCTATCTACCAAACAACAGGTAATAGGAGGTGTCCAAGGCAATATATCGGCTGCATGGAATATATCGGGTACGGAACTAAAGCATCGCGACACGGATAGCAATAGATCAACAGGAGGAAATAAAGACTATAAATGAAAAATAGGTAGAAGGGGGAGAGATGCTCGCCTGGGAAATAGAGATGAAGGTTCATATCCGAAGAACTTGTCGACACTCGCGCCAACTCATCGGCCTAATCCGCGAAGAAGCAAACACTGGAAGAAGCACCAGATGCACTATTTAATACTACAGCAGAAGATCCGGCATGATTATGATATGATGCATGGCATGGCACAAATGCGGTGCAACTAGGCAGTATTAAGCGGAACCGGGGTCCCGACAATTAATTATATGGTTCAAGTTGTTTAGAACCCCTGCAATTTAAATGTTGTCTTAACAGGACAGAACATGGCATCGGTTCGCTACACCAATTTAAATGGAGCCCGGAATAAGACAAAGATGTCCCGCATAAACACTCCATATTTAAATATGAGGTGAATAGGTATAATGCCCCCAACCCACATGATATGCATGCGAGATGAACAATTAATATGCAACAAGTGTTATAGATAGCATTTATAAAATAGGGGCTCGGGAAAAGGGTTCAGACATCGGGGTTCGGAAGAACTTGGGTTCCTGGGATTCGGGGTTCGGTCTCAGGGTTCGACGGGGATCGGTCTTCGGATCTTGGGTCGGGTCGCCGGCAGATCTTGGTGTCCAGGGCTTCTCCGGCGAACTTGGCTTTCGGTCCTTGGGGATCGGATCCGTGGTCTTCAGAGTACGGGGGTCTTCGGATCCCAAGATCGGGGGTCTTGGGGTTCCGGGTAGGCGATCTTGAGGTGCATCCTTGTCTTCGGGAGATCTGGTCGAACCTTGTCACCTTGCGAGCACACTGATTCTTTGCAGATCTTCTCGAGGGAACAGAGACGAACAAGGCACAAGTGACCATCTGGCTTCAACGAACAGATCACAAACATGCTACTGCTAGAGGGTTACAAATTATCGGTCTCACCACACAATAGTGTATCCATCTAGAAGGACCACGGGTAGCAACAAGCCAAGCACAAGGAGGCCGGGGCGAGCTCGTCGGCGGCGGCACACGGTAGAGACAGGGCTGAGCCTCCATTGCTCGGGGATGTTGACCGGCAGGAGGGGAGCGGCGATCTCGGGCCCGACGATGTAGGGCGGTGGCGCAGGGTGGAGTCACATGGGCCGGCTCGAGTGCGGGGCGCGGGAGGAGGAGGCCCGACGGACGGGCAGCTCGCAGGGGGCGAGCGCCGGTGGCCAGACGCGCGACGGGACACGCGGCGGTCGACCGGGGAGCAGAGGGGAGGCCGCCGGGGAAGGTTGTCAGCGCGATGAGGGTGAGCGGCGGCCCGGGGCGACGACGAGGTGGCCGGGCGGCCGGAGCGGAGGAACTGAGGCGGAGGCGAGGGGAGCCCGACGACGGGGAGGAGGATGCGGGGAAGGTTGCCGGGGCGGAGGGAGCGCGGCCGGCGGCGCCAGAGGGGAAGATGGAGGCGGCAGGGTTGGAGGTGCAGACGCGGGGAGGATGGGCCGGCGAGGTTGCGTGGGAGGCAGGGGCGGCCACGTGGGGTCGAGGAGAGGACGAGGCAGGGCTCCAGCCGGAGGCGGCAGTTGCCGAAGGGGAGGAAGGAGGCGGGGCTCGCAGGGATGCAGGAGTTGGGTAGCGATGTGAGGGAGGTGGGGTCAGACACGGGACGGGGATCCCGAGGTGGGGCTCGCGTGGCGGTGGACCAAGCGGGGTGGGTTGGTCGGTAGTGGGGCGGGATTTGGGCAGGGCGAGCGGGAACGGAGGCTGCGGGGTGGACGCGGTCGGCGGTTGGTGGCGATTGGCCAGGGGTGGCGTGCGACAGGAGGCCACCAAGTGGGGGGCCGAGCGACGGGAGTGGGCAGGGGAGTGCGCCCAGGCGGGAATTTTTGGCGGCTGGCGGGAATTTTGGCGGCTGGCGGGGAGAGGGAGTTGTGCGGCTAGGGTGTGGGGTAGGTGTGGTGGCTGTGTGAGGGAAGAGAGATGAGGTGGAGGGGGTGAGGTGAGGTGGCAAGCCGCGATTGGCTGGGGTGAGGTGGAGGGGGCTGGGTAGGATAAGGGGTAGGGGGAATTGGGTAAGGTTTGGGGTTAGACAAATTAGGGTTTTGATTTGGAGGTGGTCGGCTAGGCTTTCGAGCCTGGCTGGCTGCCTCCTATAAAAATAATATAAATTTTTGTTTATTTAAAACGGGGCTTTTGTAAACCGTTTTTAGACAAACAAAATAATCCGGAGGACCGAGGTTTTTTGATTGAAATAAAGACGGGGATAATATTTAGAAATCAAAGTAGGCTTTTCGAAAATAGTTTTATGCAAACAAAATGCAAGATAACATGACAATGCTCAAATGCAAGGTGGCATGATGATATGAGCATGCATTCATGATGATGCCCAACACAAAAACACCGCGATTTTCTAGTAGTGGTTTTTGCGGGATGCCACAATTCGACACCACTAACAATGGATCTCGCCCTTGAGATCCGCCTCATGGTACCGGGAAGAAGGTCGACGATCTGAATCTTCTCGCTTCATGTAGATCCTCGCGACACCACTAACAAGAGGTCGTTGTTCGTGATCGTCGAGAGGACACTCCGGTAACAAAGGTCGAAGGTAGAGGTATCAACAAATAAAGCCACCTCTAGCTTCCGCGGACAGAGTATAATTGTTGGATCCACCGATTCAATGTACAAGAGCGAATGATAAGAGTAGTCGAATGGTGATCAGTCCATCGCGCACCCAAACCATTAATCTGGACACGAATCGGAGAATCATGCAACCAACCCTCGGAATTAGACTGAAGATCTCGACAATCGAGGTTTGGAAAAAAAGGAGCGATGCAGACTCTGCATCGGATCTGGCGTAGATGATGTCATCGCGTCGGAAACACCAGAAGGCACAACAAGGAACAAAGAGAAGCCCAACAGATGAAGGATTCCTCAGATAGCAAGAAGACCGGTTGTAGAAGCTCCGTTACCAAAAGAGGAAGCGACCCCTGAAGGTACGACGGAAACCCAACCACGAGAATTCCTGGACTCGAAGAAAGAGAAGAGAGCGGATCCAAACACGCAGAGGTAAGAGGAGAACAGCAGAGGGGTAAGGAATAAAAATAAAACCTAATCAGATCTATCCAACCAATTTTGCAAAATAGTTTTGACACTCTACTCCGGCCGTCAGCTAGGTTATCCTACAAGCTGGACAAGTGGGGTATCGTAACTGCTCAGCACTGATACCACTCTGTAACACCCTCAAATCGGCCCTATGCAAGTTTTAGCCCTTTCCGCCAAACCCGCATAGAAACGATTCAAGGACGCCCACCAGGCACTTTCGTGCGGGTGGAAAACGATGTAATACCATTACACAACAGTCCTCGATGGGACCCACAGAACAGATATATATACAACACGACTCCAAGAGTCAAGAATACAGATATACAATACAAAGATCCAAATCACCTTGAAAACGATACAGCATCCGACTATGGACAAGATGCAAATGGGGCTAAGAGCCCTGAAGAATAACCAATGGCGTCCATAACCCTGCCCAGGCCAAGCCAGAAGGATAACCCTGCTAACGACGTCGATCTCAAACCTGCTAAAACAAAAGGGGTGCCGACAAAGGGCAAAGGAAAAAGAGGAGCGTCAGTACTGAGGCCAGTACACGGCGAGGCTAGAATTCGGCGGCTCTCGCCTACACAGGTATGGTGGGCTGAAGAGGCAGCGCAGCGGCACTAAACAACCTATAGAGACTCAGACGACTGGCGGTTATCAGAGAGGGTAAGAAAAGACATATTCGGATCCAACCTGAAGCTAACATCAAACAAACCCATCCTGGTAATTCCCCCTCGAGACCAAACGAGGAAGTCGGACCAAGGAACTCACACAGTTGGCAATTTTACTCATTCCATTTTAGTTGCAGCATTTACTAGTTAGATATAGATAGCATGAGTCATCCTGATAGCATAAGTAGTGGGCAGTTTTAGTTAACATTCCGTTGTAGTTGGAAAATTTACTAGTCAGATATAATTGGCATGAGGAATCCCAAATCCAACAGTTGTTGACACTTTTATCACATTCCATTGGAGTTGTAATACTTACTAGGCAGGTATAGTTTGACACAGATCACCACAGGTCCATCAGTTGTTGGCATTTTTATTATCCATTCCATTATAGTTGCATCTGATTACTAGTCACATATTAAGTCAAATTTATAGCACTACTTTAGTTATGCTTGAGATACTGTGCTCCAAGTCGTCCATAACCGCGGACACGGCTTTCAGAAAGTTTTACCCTATAGGCGTGCACAAATAGCAACACACACACGATCAACCTCGGAAAAACCAACTCAAAACCCAACGAGGCATTCACGACAAAGCGATCACAGGATTCATAAATATTTCAAGGGGCCACCCCACTAAGCTACTCGCAATGAAGTTGGCTGGCTCTGGAACGGACCCAGGGTTTGCGTCAATGGTTGTAAACGACTGGGAACCCGAAAGTGTGACTGGGCTTGTCGATACCGCGAAAACACTCCGCGGTCCTGAACAGTACAGGTACTCCACGCACAATCTTAAATAAAGCAGTAAAGCATGGCATAGGAACAGAATAGTAATAAAGTCCCAAACTACTTTGTGGCCCCAAGAAATAGAAATGAATCAAGCTCTGGCTCAGGGGGTTCCATAAGGCCTCCCAGATGTGGATAGTGCGAATAGTCAAGGAACAGGTATCAAGTACTCAGGGTCCTACGGGACACAAGTGAGCGTGGAAGAACCAAATAACATCTATTGCCCACCGATGCCTCTGCATTAGTTATATCTAGAATTTTAATAGTTGTATTTAAAGTCATGATCATCTCCACCATAAACATTTGCCAGCATTCCAACAACTATGGTACTCGACAACACGAGATCGCACATGAGCAAGCAACTACGACTCGCAAGGCCTGCTATCTACCAAACAACAGGTAATAGGAGGTGTCCAAGGCAATATATCGGCTGGACGGAATATATCGGGTACGGAACTAAAGCATCGCGACACGGATAGCAATAGATCAACAGGAGGAAATAAAGACTATAAATGAAAAATAGGTAGAAGGGGGAGAGATGCTCGCCTGGGAAATAGAAATGAAGGTTCATATCCGAAGAACTTGTCGACACTCGCATCAACTCATCGGCCTAATCCGCGAAGAAGCAAACACTGGAAGAAGCACTGGATGCACTATTTAATACTATAGCAGAAGATCCGGCATGATTATGATATGATGCATGGCATGGCACAAATGCGGTGCAATTAGGCAGTATTAAGCGGAACCGGGGTCCCGACAATTAATTATATGGTTCAAGTTGTTTAGAACCCCTGCAATTTAAATGTTGTCTTAACAGGACAGAACATGGCATCGGTTCGCTACACCAATTTAAATGGAGCCCGGAATAAGACAAAGATGTCCCGCATAAACACTCCATATTTAAATATGAGGTGAATAGGCATAATGCCCCCAACCCACATGATATGCATGCAAGATGAACAATTAATATGCAACAAGTGTTATAGATAGCATTTATAAAATAGGGGCTCGGGAAAAGGGTTCACACATCGGGGTTCGGAAGAACTTGGGTTCCCCGGATTCGGGGTTCGGTCTCAGGGTTCGACGGGGATCGGTCTTCGGATCTTGGGTCGGGGCGCCAGCAGATCTTGGTGTCCAGGGCTTCTCCGGCGAACTTGGCTTCCGGTCCTTAGGGATCGGATCCGTGGTCTTCGAAGTACGGGGGTCTTCGGATCCCGAGATCGGGGGTCTTGGGGTTCCGGGTAGGCAATCTTGAGGTGCATCCTTGTCTTCGGGAGATCTGGTCGAACCTTGTCACCTTGCGAGCACACTGATTCTTTGCAGATCTTCTCGAGGGAACAGAGACGAACAAGGCACAAGTGACCATCTGGCTTCAACGAACAGATCACAAATATGCTACTGCTAGAGGGTTACAAATTATCGGTCTCACCACACAATAGTGTATCCATCTAGAAGGAGCATGGGCAGCAACAAGCCAAGCACAAGGAGGCCGGGGCGAGCTCGTCGGCGACGGCGCGGGGTAGAGACAGGGCTGAGCCTCCGTGGCTCGAGGATGTTGACACGCAGGAGGTGAGTGGCGAGCTCGGGCCCGACGATGCGGGGCGGCGGAGCCGCATGGGCCGGCTCGAGCGTGGGGCGCGGGAGGAGGAGGCCCGGCGGACGGGACAGCTCGCAGGGGGGCGAGCGCCGGCGGACAGACGCGTGACGGGACCCGCGGCGGTCGACCGGGGAGCAGAGGGGAGGCCGCCGGGGAAGGCTGTTGACGTGATGAGGGTGAGCGGCGGCCCGGGGCGGCGACGACGTGGCCGGGCGGCCGGAGCGGAGGAACCGAGGCGGAGGCGAGGGGATCCCAATAGCGGGGAGGAGGATGCGGGGAAGGTTGTCGGGGCGGAGGAACGCGACCGGCGCCGCTAGAGGGGAAGATGGAGGCGCCGGGGTTGGAGGTGCAGACGCGGGGAGGACGGGCCGGCGAGGTCGCGTGGGAGGCAGGGGCGGCCACGCGGGGTCGAGGAGAGGACGAGGCAGGGCTCCAGCCGGAGGCGGTATCACGCGCTGGCGGCGGCAGTTGCCGAAGGGGACGAAGGAGGCGGCGCTCGCAGGGATGCAGGAGTTGGGTAGCGATGTGAGGGAGGTGGGGCCAGACACGGGACGGGGATCCCGAGGTGGGGCTCGCGTGGCGGTGGACCAAGCAGGGTGGGTTGGTCGGTAGTGGGGCGGGATTTGGGCAGGGCGGGCGGGAAAGGAGGCTGCGGGGTGGACGCGGTCGGCGGTTGGTGGCGATTGGCCAGGGGTGGCGTGCGGCAGGAGGCGACCAGGTGGGGGGGCCGGGCGACGGGAGTGGGCAGGGGAGTGCGCCCAGGCAGGAATTTTTGGCGGCTGGCGGGAATTTTGGTGGCTGGCGGGGAGAGGGAGATGTGCGACTGGGTGTGGGGTAGGTGTGGTGGCTGTGTGAGGGAAGAGAGATGAGGTGGAGGGGGTTCGGTGAGGTGGCGAGCCGCGATTGGCCGGGGTGAAGTGGAGGGGCTGGGTAGGATTAGGGGTAGGGGGAATTGGGTACGGTTTGGGGTTAGACGGATTAGGGTTTTAATTTGGAGGTGGCCGGCTAGGCTTTCGGGCCTGGCTGGCTGCCTCCTATAAAAATAATATAACTTTTTGTTTATTTAAAACGGGGCTTTTGTAAACCGTTTTTAGATAAACAAAATAATACGGAGGACCGAGGATTTTTTATTGAAATAAAGACGGGGAAAATATTTAGAAATCAAGAATAGTTTTATGCAAACAAAATGCAAGATAACATGACGATGCTCAAATGCAAGGTGGCATGATGATATGAGCATGCATTCATGATGATGCACAACACAAAAACACCGCGATTTTCTAGTAGTGGTTTTTGCGGGATACCACAGAATCCAACCATCAGTTTTATTAAAAAGGGTTAAGGCTCATGCCTCATCATTTTCATCATCATAAACCATTTGTGTTTCTCAACACATGTCAAAACATCTCAATAGAATGACTCCTCATTCCAAGGTTTTCATAATTCATTTTCACCAAGTATTCCCATCTAAAGTGACTCAAGTTTTTTATCTAGCTTTAATCTACTAAGTTAAGAGTGTTCACTAAAGTGGGAAAAGATGGGTTCAATCCCATGCCATAGAATGACATAAAAAGGGTTCTAAATAGGTCAAGTTTTATACTCTTTATGCTACCTTCAAAACAAGTAAAGAACTTTGGGTAAAGTAAATGAAGTAAAGCTTGATAATAAGACTTGGGGTAACTAATAGTCAAAGTGGTATGACTCAAGCATGCCTATAGCATCTTGGATCAAGTTAACTAGCTTAATTCTAGCTTGCTACAATAGCTTGCCTTGGTTGGTGCAGTGGTTGAAGTTTTCTTCTTCTTCTTGGAAGAACTCCTCCTCCTCGAAAGCTTGGTCGGTACTATCGTCTATAAATACATACAGAGTACACAATCATCACACAGTACTTAACTAGTCTAGTTAGCATCCTAAGGCACATATTTGATGATCTATTATCATTACAAGCATCACAAGTTTAATTCAATAGTTTCACTCTTTTTAATTTAGAAAAGTAATTTCTACTCATTGGAAAATTAACTAAGATTTAATATTCACCACTTAAAATATGGGATCATGTGGACACATGTCATCACCACATATTCTAACATGTGGGAATGTGATTTAAGGGTTGGATCATAATTACTTGGGTTTAAGTTCATTATTTAATGATTTAAAATGACTAGAAATGCCTCTATAGCATTATTTTGGTACTAGTCCAAAGTCACTGCATGTAAACCTTAATATTATTACATATTCAGATAGATATGATGAAATTTGATTTTTGAGAGTTGGAATCAACTCAAAATCTATCTTGGTTGATTTTATAAAAATGGTGCAAGGTGCAATTGCTTCTGTTTTGTTATTTTTACTAGGAGAGATCTATACCTCTAATTGAATTAAATCCAACGGGCTTGGATAGATCTTTTCAATACCTTTCAGTCGAAATTCGTTTTATGCAATTTGGATTTGTAAATCTCTCTAAATTGATTTTCAAACTCAGAGACAGAACTAAGTTTAAACTTAATAGGAAAATCCTAATTTAAATTAACTGGGTCGCGCGGGAAACGCTAACGGGCCGGCCCAGTGTCACTCCGCAGCGCGGGGCTCAGCTGACAGGGGGTCCACCAGTCAACGGCTCATAACGCGCGAAGCGGTACGGGGCAATGTGGGACGTTGAATTAGAGTGGGGATCAATAGTTGTGGATTATCGTCGACGACGAACCTGTCGCTGGTGAGCTCTAACCCTAGCGGCTCGGTGGGGGTGCATAGGGGGCGTACCAGGGCTCCAGCAACAACGACGAGGCGGGCAAATGGACTGGTGGTCGACGACGAGCTGAGGGACGGTCGAGGCAGCACCGGGGGTGGTCGTAATCAGCGGCGCCATTCTCCTCTAGAAGGCGGCCTGCTCCGGTGCAATTCCGGCGAGCTGCTGTTCCCCGTGCTCCGGCTAGAGGTGTGGGACGATCGGTGAGGTGAGGGAAGTTGAGTGGTATGCTTCAAATGGCTGGGGGTGTCCTCCTTTCATAGGCTCGACGGCGAGACCGAGAGGGATAGGCAGGCGACGGTGGCGACATGGCTACGGGCTGCTAGCGGCATGGCTGCGAGTGGCGATCGACACGCGGTCTCTTGGCGGTGCTCTAGGACTTTAATGTGGGCTTAGGGGCGGTGGTGAGCGGTCGGGCGGAGCTGGCGCTCTAAGCGGCAGAGGCGGCGGCTTCGACGGCGAGCGGTGGCTGTGAGGTGTTGGACGGTGAATGGGGGTGTCTGGCGTGCTCCCTGGGTCGTGGTGACGTGGTGGGCGCGGGATGCGGTCGAGCGGCGGCTTGTGCACGTGTGCCGGGTGCGGCGCTCTGGCGCGAGCTCGACATGGCACGGTGGCATTGGGCGCAGGGATTTCTCGGTGTTCCACGGCTAGGCCTGGCTCGGGGAGGGGACAGTGGGCGGCGGTGAGGTGCTGGGTAGCTGCTAGACATGGAGAGAGAGGGGGAGGTGGTCTGCTGCGGCGGCGACCAAGTTGGCCGACGAGGTGGGCTCGGCTTGGCATCGCCATGTTGCTAGGAGGTAGGGGATGGGGTAGTTATGCCCTGGTTTGATCAAGAGGGGACAATGGGAGCAAATGGGGGTCAAATGGGAGACAAGTTTGGCCAGAACACTATTCAAAATAGTGAATTTGGTTTTGTTTGAATTCTGCCTGCCAAGTGTTTGATAAAATGGCCGCAAGAAAATTCTTTTTGAATTTTGAAAAGATTTTTGGTGGGTGTGCTAGTACTAAGCTTGAGACTCTGTGGGTGCTTGGGTTTTGAAAATTGAGCTGTTTGAGTGGTTTTTGAAATAGTGGGATCTTCCCATATGAAATAGATTCAATTTTAAACTGCCATTTAAATTTAGTATTTGAAAGTCTTTAGCAGATCACAAAGTGGGCCTTGGTACCTCATTATGTGTACTAGCAAGGGGTGTAAAGATCCAAAGTTGTTTCTGTTAAGTTTTGAGTACTAGGAATAGCCAAAGTAGGTATGATAGTTAATTTGACCAAAATGACCATTCTCTTCATTTATTCATTTTGAGTTGTTTTTCTTTGGGAAAAGTTTGGGAATGATTTAGACGATTTTTATTTCACCTAAGAATCATTTTACAAGCAATGAATCACAGAATCATGGCAACTCAAATCAACTCCTAATCTAAATGCACATACACATGAATGCTTTTATATTTTGAATGGGAAAAGTTTTTGTTAACCCTAATTTTGAGGATTTGGATCTTGATCAACTTGGATTTAAGTTTTGGGATGTTACACCTTATCAAGGCGCACTACCGATGCTAGTAGCAACATGGAGACCTGCACAACACAACCACAGAACTTTGTCCTCAACTTGCGATGAGGTTGTCAATCTCACCGGTTTTGCTGAAAACAAAGGATTAAACGTATCGGATGGAAGGAAGTAATAGTTTGCATAAAATAAACACAAAGTAGTTAACAGTTTGTAGATTGTATGTAAAAGAAAGGACCGGGATCCATAGTTCACTAGAGGTGGCTCTCCTTAAGATAGATAACATGCTGGGTGAACAAATTACAGTGGGGCAATTGACAAACATCGAGAAAGCAATACATGCATATACTACTCATATTGACTCCTTTGGAACTTGATTGGGCATTACAACATTATACATAGACCGCCATCCAACTTCATCTATGACTAATAATCCACCTTCAGGTTATCATCTGAACCCCCTCCAGTATTAAGTTGCAAGTAACAGATTATTGCTTTATGAATTGCGTGTAAAGTAAACAATATGATTGTTCTATGAACAAAGGATTGTTGTTTTCTCCCTAGTAGCAACAACACATCTAGTACCTTAGAGATTTATGTCACTTCCCCAGATTACTAGAGGCATGAACCCACTATCGAGCATAAATACTAACTCTTGGAGTTGCTAGCATCTACTTGGCCAAGATAGCTACTAGCAACAGAAAGCATGCAAGATCACATATAACAAAGACATGATAGAATCAATAATCAATATGAAATAGTATCTCAATATCCATCGGATTCCCGTAAACACAACATGTAGAATTACAAATAGATGACTTGATCATGAACGGAGCTCACAAGATCTAGACATGAAAGCACAAAGGAGGAGAACCAGCCATCTAGCTACTACATGGACCCGTAGTCCAGAGGTGAACTACTCACGCATCACATCGGAGGCTTGCATGATGATGAAGAAGGCCTCCAGGGTGAATTCCCCTCTTCGGCAGGATGCCGGGAAGAACTTTAGATCCCTCCCGATCTAGGGATGGAGACGACGGCGGCTATAGACTCTTTCATGGATTTTTGATCGAGTACTTAGGGTTTTCGTCCCAAGGGCAATATGTAGGCCGAAGGAGAGGCCGAGGGGGTGCTGGGGTCGGCCAAACCACCCCCTAGCGTGGGCTAGGCCTGGCCGCGCGGCCAGGTGGTGTGGCCGGCCCCCAGCCCTTCTCCGTCTCGTATTCTGGCATCAGATGTCTTCCGAAAAAATAGGCACTTTGGCGTTTATCCCGTCCAATTCCGAGAATATTCATTTTCTGACTTTCCTAGAACCAAAAACAGCAGAAAACAGGCAGCTGGCACTGTGGCTCTTGTTAATAGGTTAGTCCAAGAAATCATATGAAAAGTACTCCAAAGTGTGGACAAAACACAAGAAAGTAGATAAAACCAAGCATGGAACATCAAAAATTATAGATACATTTGCAATGTATCAATACACAGATCACATATGGATTACACACATCACATGCATATAAGCCATACCATTTACAACTTCTTGCAAAAACAAGTTATGCATAGATTCGATATCTATCGGCGTTGTGAACCTCGCAACGACATCTAATGAGCTACGACAGGGCGAACCATGGATTCCTTCATTGGATAAAACACTTTTACCCAAATCTGATCCCTGTGCAGATCTGACCAATCTCATTGATCATCCGCACCTGATCTTCCATGCACCCCCGAGTGCGATTGATCTAATCAATCTTGCACAAAACCGATCTATATCATAGATTGACCACCGAACCCCTAAGTGGATCCTATCCACCACCTCGTGCATGTCACATACGCACAGATCTAGAGCCTAAAACCAGAAGCTTTCGCTCTGATACTACTGCTGGGCCACGCAGAGATAAACAAAACTTTTTCCCTAACGCGGTACTCCCAAGATCTAGCTAAGGTTATAGGCCACGAGATTACCGCTGGACGCGCAGATGCGGAAGTTGATGTAGCGCGTCGAAGCAGTGCCGAACGATCCCCGAATAGCTACACCGGATCCCACGAACTCCTTCGCTAAATCCCCACGAGCTTCCTCGTCTCCAGCGCCGCACGTGCAACGCCTCTACCGGTATCCACACATATAGGAAGGAGCTTCGGACAGAGGATTGCTAGATCCTGTCTAGCCCGAAATGGAAGTGGAGAAAGTGACGGCTAGGTCAGGGACTATCCCTTTTCACTCCACTTATATACACTCCTAGTTGGGCTCAACGCTTGAGGCCCATCTAGGCCGTATTCCAATCTCCACATGGATCTAATCCACATGGGATCCTTACCCTTAAGTGTGTGACCCTGTAGGTTCACGTACACCTAGACACGACACGAGCTACTCCTCCAAGTATCCTGTCATGGCTTTGAGTCCAACTCACTCCCATGAACACTTGGTCTCAAGTCGATAGATGGTAGCGGCCTCTAGCAAGACGTGCCAACTCCCAAGTGATGTAAAGTCAGAAGACAAACCTTCAATGTGACTTTCGTCCAAGTCCCTTTTCCTCACGATATATCTGTTAAGCTATAGGCGAGTAATTGTCATCCCTTAAATAGCTTAACTCTCTTCTCGTACCATGATATGTGGTTCACTGGACTAACTCTTAGTCCGACTCCTCAGTTAACACTTAACTGAGTAGCGCATGGCCATGCTTCCAAATCATATCACACGAGAGGTCTCAGAGAATATCTCTCCATTATGGAGGGGAAAATCCCATCTTGGTAATCCATGTCACACAGCTTGCTTTACAACCAACCCAAACTCTACCTTTATAACTGCCCATTTACGGAACAACATTTGATAGAATCTAAGTTGGCGATCCACAACTCGGATCATGCAATCACCTCAGGTCGAAGGATTCCATTGCTTGAGACTGTAAATGACAACATGCCCGTTGCATCTCAACCATGGGTCAGTCCGACTCACTAAACTCTTTAGCTGAATCAGTGTAAGTCGGAATAGCATCACCATGCCCATGACAAGTGGAACCGTGTCATCAGCCGACTTGCATATTGGTCTAAGTTGTGTGTCCAGCACAACCACAATGATCAAGAACAATCTAATATGAGCAATCATGAATACATAGTTCCACAACTGAATCACGTATTCAGTGATATATATCTGATGTTCATATAGGGACAACTTTACTCTATGAATACTTTGGGAAATATCATCAACCATGATTGCCTCTAGGGCATATTCCAAACATTGCGTTCACTTATGTCTACCTCTCCGGGTTCCTTTACTTGTTGTACAAATGTTACACTTTTTCTTATTTTTGCTGATGCTCTTTCAGTTTGTTGCTTCAACATGGAAGGTGCATGAAGTGGTGGGGAAGGCAGCAGCATAGCTTCCATGTTTGTAGATGTGCTAGACTGCGATCCAGATCCATATAATTGTATTAACTTCAACGGATGTTCGGTGAAACTCTCAATCTGGTCCATTTGAGGACTAAGTCTCTTGTCTCCTGAATTCATGGAGTGCTGCTCCCAACTGCATATGGAATGTGTTCCAAGTCATGCTCCTTCCCAGTCTCCTTTTCTCCACCCGTCAACTGTGTTTCACCCCTCCCGGCATTCCCTTCTTCCATGAGTTGATCTTCACATTCTTTCCTCGATTTTTTTGCATGCTCCGTCCCTGCACATTCCTTCATCAGTAGGCTTCCTTTTGGTAAGCTCGTTATCAGTGGCTGATGTTGGGATCACTTCATTTTTGCCCTCTTCATTTGCTCCCCGCTGGTTTTCCTTTCTAAGCGGTTGCACACCTTGCTGTGCCTGATCTGAACATTGGTTTGCCGTTTCCAAAGCTTGTTGCAATGGCTCATCACCAAGTTGCATGTCATATATGTGAGCTTGCTCCCCTTCACTTACTACATGCACCACTGGTTTTGATCGGCGTCTGCGCATTCTATGTTTTGGCTTGTGCACAACTTGTTTCACCTGCTCCACAATTTTTTACGTCTGCTCCGGTATTGGACCCTTGTGCTCTTTGTTTGACAACTTAAGAAACTACACTAGCCCATCTTCAAAAACGTTGCACATCTCGATTATAGCTCTCCTAAATTCTTACATGTCCTATGTAGTATGCATGCAAAAAAAATTAGGAAACATTCAGTTTAATGGTATGAAAAAAGAGTGGAACTGATATGATTTTATGAGTTGTAAAAAAAGGAGACTTTACCTCATCGCTGCGATCGCCCATGACATGGCGTCTGATGAACATGTCCACTTCAGAAGGCTCTGCTGAGAACAGAGACAACCTCATCCTGTAACATTGCTTCAGCTGTAGCCAAAAAAACATGGAAACAAAACATTTTAGGAAAAAAATCATGAAGAAAAGAATGCTTCAAATCTCACAAAAAACAGTGCATGGTTATTATAGGAAACCTACTGGTAATTTCCCAAATGAGCCATCGCTATTTGTATCTAGATCAATTATAAGTCTGACCATTTTGTTTGTCCATGTGCATATGCGAGGTCCGTCCTCGGGCAAAGATCAAAAAAATACTTTGGATTTATTATTGTACGGGATGAGGGAATGCTTAGGTCAAATAGGAAATATAGTAAGGTATCCGATAGATAGTTATCTATCTTGATTTGATGGTCTATGATGACCAAGTAGAGTAGAAAAGCATCCGTTCCACATAGGTGAGAGCCTAGTCTTTCATAGGCGCAAGCTCTTCTCAAAAGAATTTCTTTAGATTCAGTCGTCCGTTTGTTTTGTTTTGAATTGACATAGAGAAAGATTTTTAATGCATCTGTCTGAAGTGAGTCAACATATTGAACATGTCAAAAAAATTGTCATCATTTGTCATACTTGTACATAGAGAAATCAATTTTTAGAGTGAAAAAGCACATACATAAAATGACTTACATACCGCAAAGGGCAAGGTACCAACTAGTTTAGAGTGTAAAAACACATACATAAAATGAAAAAAGTTTGAAAACAACATTATAAACAGATTGTAAAACAAAGCATGTAGTAATTATCTAAAAAAAAACATCTCTCCATGGAACAATGCTTTAAAAAAGGTATAAAACACAAAATACTCAATATATGTGATGGCTTCTTTTTACATCCTAGTATACAGTGTGACTCCTTGATAAAAACCTTCTGTCCCTATAGACCATTGAAAAACCTACTTGTATACTAGGATGTAAAAAAAATGATATACTAGGAGGTTCATTTTTTGACATCCTAGAAAAAGTGTGACTCCTTAATAAAACCCTGCTGCCATGAAACCCATTGAAAAAAAACATAATTGTATAATAGCACGTAAAAAATATACTAGGAGGGTGGTTTTTTTACATTCTAAAAAAGTGTGACTCCTTAATAAAACCTTCTGTTCCTATACACCATTGAAAAACCATTGAAAACCCTACATGTATACTAGCATGTAAAAACCTACATGTAAAAACCATTGAAAACCTACATGTATACTAGCATGTATAAACCATTAAAAACCTACATGTAAAAACCATTGAAAAACCTACATGTATACTAGCATGTAAAAAAGAAAATATACTAGAATGCAAGAAAAAACAGTTTTTGAGCAAAACAAAGTTACACACTATGTGAAAAAATGAAGAAAAAGAATTACGAGTTGAACAAAAACACACCATGAGATACGACATGCAAGCTTTAAACCAATTCTTGTTATCTTTTGCACTTGCTATCTGGATGAGAACATCAACTATGAACCTAACCCAGTTGAGATGACGGATTGCATCTGCGTTGATCACAGCTTGATAGCATCTAGGGCTGACTAGGGTCCCTGTGGTTGGGGCGAAAACTGATGACACACTGTAACAATGAACTTCCTCAAGTACTCTGGGTTAGCAGGGTATGTGGGCCCTAGTTGCTTCTCCACAAATGCGACTGTTGGCTGCTTCCCGTTGTGAATCCCGAACATCTCCAACATCAATCCGGTCGCGTTGACGTCTAGATGATAAGGAACTGGGGTGCCGGCCCCGGGTACTCCCATAACCCTAACAACAGACTCAACTGTTATGGGTATCTTTCCCCTGTCTCCAAAATCCAGCTCGCACGTTTTTGGATTGAAGCATCCCATCAAATATCTGCACAGCTCTGGGATAAGCTTGGACACCTTCATGCTTAACATGCCCCCGAAGTCTGCTTCGCTTGTAACAATCCGCTGTTCATCGGTCATTACTTTGCAAACCCTAACAATCTTTATTGGGGATGCGCGGTTGAATAAATTGCTCTGAAGAGAACATAGAAAAAAGTAGCTAGAAAATGTCAGAACTAAAAAAAAGATAAACAGTGGTTGTTCCGAACAAAAAGTGGTTGTTTAGTACCTGATTTTTAATATTTATGGATGGTCCTTGCACAGTGGAGTCTTCTTCCCCATGCTCATCATCTGCATCTCGTCTATCTTCATCTGCATGTGGCTCCGCTGCGATAGGCTCATCATGTTCTTGAGGTCGATCTATATCCTCTCCTTCAGTAATCTTCACTTTGTACTTCAACCTCTGCTTCATCCTTCCTAGATTCGAGTTTGCAGTCCTGGTGACATTCCTTGTGTGTGAGAGAGTTTCTGCAGCAACAATGAAAGATATAGGAAATTAGTCTCTACGAAAAATCAAAATATAGAGGAAATTAAAAAAGCATACACAGTATATAAGCACAAAAAAATGGACATACTGTAGCTACTACATGAATCATCTTATGATAAGAAGAAAAGGAAGATTTGCTTCAGATAGATATTGGAGTAAAAAATCCTGCGAAAATAAAAAAGTATAAAAATCACTAGTATTACATTTCCTGATACTAGTAGATACTACATCCATAATTAGAATCACATGTCGGATCGTTTCAATGAAAAAAATGTTTAAAAACACACTTAAAAACAGATTGAAAAAAACATGTAGTGATTGTCTGAAAAATTGCATCTCTGAGGGAAAAAGAAATGCTAAAAAAGCAAGTGATAGGTGTTTTTTACATTCTACCTGCTAATTTTTTTGAAAACCTACCTGTACACTAGCATGTAAAAACTATACTAGGAGGGGTGATTTTTTTACATCCTATATGTGATGCTAGAGAAAATTTTACATGCTACAAACACATGGTAAAAAACACTATCGTATCTGAACAAAAAAAATGAACCCTGCCTACTGGATGTATTAGCAGGATTACAGTCATGCCCCCAGAAATTTTACATGGTAAAACACATGGTGAGATGAATTACAGCCCTGGCTAATCTTATTAAAACCAAGTAGTTACACGATTAACAAGAAAGAACAAAATGTTACATTCCTACGATGTAGAAAACAGGCTATACAAACAGTCAAAGAAAAGAGACATGCTACATATTGATTAGCACTACCTAGGTCTAGTAGTAGGATTATCACCACCCTCCACCCACTATGTGGTTCACCATGAAAAAACCTACTGTATGATAATAAAAATAGTCACCACCGTGCCTGCTTGTCCCAAACGCCACCATGACTACGACTACCATCGGCGTGACTCAAAATTAAAGGACAACGTATTGAAAGAAGGGATCGCAAGCTTCTAAGTAGCAAAGCGGTATGAGCGATTATAGCGGAAAATTGAAGAACTCACCAGTGAAATCGCCACCAAAAAATCCTCAAAAATCTCGGGGCAAAACACAGCTTCTCTGACCACAGGTGTGCAAAACAGTTTTATGTCCAAACCTAGCATTCCTTACTGCATACTCCCTCCATCCCAAGGCTTAAGGCATATAATTTTTTTAAAAAGTCAAGCCATGTAAAGTTTGACCAAACTTTTAGAAAAAACTATCAAAAACTATTATATTATATAGATACCATGTGAAAATATGTTTCATGATGTATAAAAGGGTATGAATTATGTAGTGTAAATATTAATATTTTTCTCTAAAAACTTGGTCAAACTTTAGTTGGTTTGACTTTTGAAAAAAATTATACGCCCTAAGCCTTGGGACGGAGGTAGTAGATACAACATAAAACACATGCTGTAAGAAAAGATGAACTAGTGACAAAGCCATCTAACAAAAAAGACCTCTCCCCCCTAAAATTAAATTTCTCCCCAGAAAAAATCCAGAGCTAGCTATGTAAAATGATGTTTTCATCCCTGAAAAATGAACTAGCATGGTTATCCACCTATCACCTGTTGGATTTCTGGATGATTGTACCAGACAAACGCATCGCATCTAAGGAGATCAGTACCAAGTTCAGATAAGAACTAGATAAACATGTTCATAAAAAATCGTAGTTATATGCCTCACCACCTATCTACTGATTCCATATAAACATGAACAATACTTACATACAGCCTAGTTTCTGATGGCATACTACACAAATAACTGTCCATAATTGTTACTACATTAGACAATCCACCGTGAAAAAATTGAACCTAAAAAAAGAGGAGCACAGAGACTACTGCACGAGCACCATCATGAAATACAACCTCCACCGTGGCAAAAACGCGAAAAATCGCAGACTACAAACTATGGGGGGAGAGACATTCGAGGTCGAAGCACTAACCTGCGTGAAGCACCAAAACCTCGGGAACCTCGGACTGCGTCGATTCCCCGGGGCCGGGCCGCCGCTCCTTCTCTCGGAGCCGACCTCTGAACCTCGGAGAACCGTCGATTCGCCGACGGCGACAGAAGGGACCCTCTGACCAGCCTCGGGTGAGTCAGCCTCTGTGCCGCGCGTCAAACTCTCCTCCGCAGCTTCTCCGACGGACCAGGACGACCGCCCTGCCGCCGCGGAACTACACGCCTGAGAAATAGCCACCGAAGAGATTTCCTGGAGCAGATCGAAGCCGAGATTTCACTCCGGGATGTGGGGGAGGTGAAGGGGAACGAGGGTGAGCTCGCGAAAAATTTGAACAGTCGAGGCGAGGAAAAAAAAGAAAAAGAAAAGGACACCCCTCGTGCGGTTGTTTTTTTGTCCTCTTGCGCCCCTTCGTCCTGGACACTGGATCCATATCCGACGCGCGCGACGCGTGAGCGCTCTGTAAGACCAGAACGAGCCCAGGCGAGAAATAGAAAACGGGCTGGAATAATTCGAAACCGGACATTTTTTACACCCAGACCGAGCAGCCCACTCCATTCTCTCTTCCCCGAAGGCCACCTACTATAATCGGTCTAATCTGCTATCCTTCGACACGGTAGAAAGCCCATTTGGCTGCTGAACGCTAATTCTATATTGCCCAATCGATCGGGAGCAGTTAGGGACGATTCACAGGTCTCGCGGCCGCGCCGGTGTTCTTCGAGAAATCGAAAGTGACGATGACCAGAGACGATATGCGGCCCGTTGTCGGCAGTCGCTAGACCTGGAGGAGGGAGGAGGTGCGTTCGTCAAGCACTTCGTGGCTCCGCGGCAAAGCCGCTAGCGAGGCGGTGGACGTTGTTGTATTGCCGGCCTATGAATTCTTTTTATGGTCTGTACATCCAAATTGTAAACCGTGGCCCCCATGAGCGGCACCTCCATGCATGTGTCACGGCGGTGGTCCAAATAGAGTCAACACGCTCTCCCCTCCTGTAACCCTCCCTCCCGTGGCGACCCCAGGTGTCGTCAGAAGGTCCCTAGATCCTGTCGCCGCCAACTTTCTTCCTCTAAATCTCATCCCTCCACCGCGGCCGTCGGCCGCGGTGGCGGCGGCCCCTTAGTGTCTAAGGTGCTAGGAGTGGCGGTTGCGATAGTCTTCTTCGGAGGGGCGACTGGGCAGCACCGACAGAGCGGGTCGGGGACGGTGGTTGAGGAGGCGACCTCGGCCAGGTGGCGGCCGGTGCTCCTGCAGCTGCATGCAGGCGTCGGCATCACGTCGTGGGCCTAGGGTGTCCGTCTAGGCCCGTTGTCTACCGGACGCGGATCGAGGGCTTGGGGAGGAGGAGGTGTCGTGGTGGCAGCATTGGAGGCGATCTTGCAAAGACTTCCTCGGCGGCACTGATGTGTGGCCGCCATGGCGGGCAGCGGTTGCATCGGATCTGGCCTGGATCTGATCTGGACCTCTGGCGACGGAGGCAGCTGCACGCTGGGTTCTAGCGAGCCACTTCGATGGCATGCTGGACTGTCTTCTCCTCTACCTCCGGCTAGTGGCAAGGGGGCTGCTGGCTCGGTTTCAATAAAGGGAGTGGTCCTAGGGTTCATCTCACGCCAAGACGAAGACCCACTTGATGTTTGTCGCCATTGATCTGTTTGTAGTGTCGTGTTCTGGAAGGCTCCGCCGATGAACTCCACAGTGCGCATATGCCGAGAGATCGCTGGAGTGGGTGAGATTCTATCGTGCGCACCCATGTTTTTACTCTGGCCGCTTGGGTTCAGAGGGAGCGCTTCAAATCTCTGATCACTGTTAATATCATGGGCCATGTTCTCGTCCCATGGTGCCGATGGAGAATGTCATGAAGACCGAGATCTGAGTACTGACAATGGTGGTTCGAGTCCGGGTGGTGATAAGGAATTGGCTTGGTGACTCGTGACTTGGAGCAGTGGTACGCAAGCGGGGGCGACAGTACAGGTGAAGATCATGGTCCTATCTTTTAGGGTGAAAACCCAGGATCCGGCCTTAATTGGTTGTGTCTGTCAATGATCTTGTTGAAGGTATTGTTTTGAAAGTATGAACTTTCTTCAGGGTGAAAATCTAGATCTTTGATCGGGCGATGACGGTGTTTGTGCACTGTTTTATTCTTCGAGGCATCGTTTTTGGAGAAGATGTTGTCTTGGTGTGGTAGTACGTTTGTTTCAATGAACGAGGAACTGTAGCGGTTTTTTTAATTCTTCTTTCTTTTCTGGTTGTGTGTATTCGTATGGCCATTAGGGCAATACGTTATTGCAGAGTCCAGTTATAATTGATATCCCACGATAAATATATGCTTAAAAAATTGTGTCACGGCGGGTACGAAATCAAACTCCAAAGAATCTCCGCGCGAAACCGCTCTGACCGTGGAGGCACGGCACCGTTGCCGCTGCCATTCTCGAGGCTCGACGCCAAAGGTAGCGACAATATACGGAGGCAGCAGCCCGGCAGTGGGTGCCCGCACACTGCATACCGCGCTGGTGCTGTCCATCGCTTTCTCCCGGGCGCCTCTCGTCAAAACGACCATCGAGATTGGCTTAAAAAAACATGAGGATTGACGTGCTCGTGCAGTGCTGCTCTCCCCATCCCACCCCGCAGTTCCCCATGCGCGCTCACGTTGCTCCCACCCCGCTCCTCCCGGACACCGAGAACAAGAAACAATAACATATGTCACCACCACCGCTGCATCCACGCTCACGACTCTCCCTTTCCCTAGAAAGCATGGAAGTGGAAAATATAATAGTGCTATCACTGTTACTGTTTCTCTGTCCCACGCCCGTTTCTGTCTCTGTGTCTCCCTCCCTCTTCTTCATGCTACTACTACTAGTAACTTATCACACGGGCACACAGCACACAAACTTGTGAAGGAAGTGCAGTACGACATTTGCATGACGGACAGGGAAAGCGAGAGGATGGGTGCCAAGAACCACAAGTTTACATGCATCCACTCGTGCGCATTGGGAATTATAAGAGCATTTCTAACACAGACCGTAAAAGTTAGTAACTGCTAATTTATGGGTTCGGTGAAAAATCAGCACGGATCAGACACTGTAAAATCAGCCGAACTGTACCCGCACACGCACGAGAGTTAGGGCGTGCGGAAGTTTCACCCCACGTCCGCACATCCTCTCCCCATTCCAGGCGCCGCCACTAGATTCCGCCGTCGCCGCTCACCGCCCGATTCGGCCGCATCCGCCCACGCCGAGTCGCCCCCGGCTGCCCTGTACCCCGCCCGCGTCTCCTCCCTCCCTTCCACGCCCTGCTCGCCGCCCGATTCGTGGATGAACTCGCGTGAGTTTGATCTGTCTAATTCGTCCTCCTCGGATGATTCCGACATCGAGGATCTGCTCCACGACGACAACAGCGAGACGACCATCCCCCTCCTCGTCGTCGCAAACCTGCTGAATCGGAGGCACGACTCGGTGATGGGCCGCACCTACATCCACCGGAACCGTGTCATCGGCCACGCCAACCTCATGGATGATTACTTCGTAGAGGTACCTACATATTCATCTCATGTCTTCCGTAGGAGGTACCGAATACATCGTAGTTTGTTCGTGAAAATCGTTGAAGGTTGCGAGGCAAACTCAACATACTTCAGGCAACGTAGAAACACTCCTAGCGAGCTAGGATTTAGCGCCTATCAAAAATTCTCGGTACCCTGAGAGCACCTCTAACCGAACCCATTTCCGCGGCCGAATTCCTATATTTGCTCCTCTAATCGCCGAAACAGCCTCTAACCGAAGCCACACATTTGGTTAGAGGAGTAAATTTAGGAATATGACTCCTATAATTCCTCCTGCTCTCCCATATTTTCTCCTTCATGAAGTGGATTCCTATATTTCTCCACTGCGTCCACCACCGTCTCTGGCGAGGCAAAACGCACCGATCAACCCTCCGCCACCACTGGGATCTTCGCTGGAGGGCACGCCATCACCGACGCCCTTCCCTGCATCCTCTGCCATGCTCGCCAGAATTCTCCCGACGCTGAATCGCGTTGCCGCCGCCTCGAATCCCCTCTTCTGTAGTGCGGTCACGCTCGAGCTCACCTCCGATCCGCCACCGTCCCGCCAGTCCTCCTCCACCTTGTTCCCGACCTGGCTCTCACAGTATCCGTTGACCTGCTCTCTCTCTCTCTCTCTCTCTCTCTCTCTCTCTCTCTCTCTCTCTCTCTCTCTCTCTCTCTCTCTCTCTCTCTCTACGACCTCGCGGTCGCCTCTGCCTCCTCTGTGGCGGCAGTGAAAGGAGAAGCATCCGCGTGGGTCGCCGCTGCTTCCTACTCATGAGCTTGGGGATGGCGTGCTCCAACCTCTGTCGGCTCCTTCCGAGCTATAGCTCGCCGGTCAGAGCTCATCTCCTTTCGTGGAGGCCTCTCGTCCCCGTCCCAAGCTCACGGAGCGTCGCCTCACCGTCGAGGACGACGCAGGGCACCTGCAGCTGGGCATCTCCTACCTGCCCCAAAATTCGTCGACCTGCCTGCAGCTAGGCGTCCCCTGCCCGCCCTCCCCGTCGCCGGCCAGCATCAGCACCGCCGCCGGTGCCTATTCCCTCCGTCGGGCACTGGTCGAGGATGACGCAGGTGGCACATGGCAAGTGTTTGACACAATGTTTGATCCAAATATATGTTTTAGGGAGTTAAATTTAGGGGATCGATTCCGCGGTGCAAAATTTAGAGGAGTATATTTGCTCCTCTAAGATATAGGGAGGATTTTATGCCTCTAAGTTTTTGGCTATGGGTTAGAGATGCTCCGAGGGTGATTGCATATGGCGTCCCCTCAGATTATACCGATGAGTACCTTCGCATTGGCAAAGATACAACCATCGAGTATGTGCGGATGTTTGCCAAGATGGTTATCAAGTTGTTCGGTCCAACCTATTTTCGAGCTCCCAATGAAGAAGATTCTAAAATATTGGTGGAGATAAATGAGAAAAGGGGTTGGCCGGTAATGCTTGGTAGTGTTGATTGTATGCACTAGAAATAGAAGAATTATCCAAACGCATTGTATGGAATGTGCTGAAGGGAAAGTCGTGATCCTACCATTGTGCTTGAGGCTGTGGCATCACAGGATTTGTGGATTTGGCATTTTTTGGTTCGTCGGGAACACTCAATGACATCAACGTGTTACATAGATTCCATTTATTAGCAAAACTAGCAACCGTAGAAGCACCCACTTGCAATTACAAAGTCATGAATTATGAATATACAATGGGATACTATCTAGCCGATGGCATATAGCTGGAATGGGAAACTTTCGTGAATTCCATTAAGGACCCCCCATAACAAAAATAGATATTGTATTTGCCAAGGCACAAGAGGCATGCCACAAGGATATTGAGAAACCTTTTGGTGCTTTGCAAGCAAGGTTTGCTATTATTCGAGGTCCTGCTCGGTTTTGGGGCAAATAAACCCTTATGAACATCATGAATTGGTGTGTGATTCTTTATAACATGATCATCGAGGATGAGAGAGGGTTAAGATTGTCGTGTTTCTATGACAATGTTGGCACCCGAGTGCGATCCTAAAAGAATCCCGATTGCCTAGAAGCTTTTCTTGAAACACATCGGTAGAGTGAAGATGGAGCAACTCGTGCACAACTCGTCAATGATCTCAAATAGCACCACTAGAAGCTATATGGCCAACACACATGATCTTCCCTTATTTTTCTTCTCAATTCCTATTCATGTATGTCTGAGATGAATCATTCGAAAGCATTTGTTTATTTTTTTAATTATTTGATTCGAACTATTATTGTAATTTGGTTGAAACATTGTTGTAATAACTTGCATGATTATTGTGCGCTAAAAATATTATTTGAGTTTTATGCTCAGTTGATGTTTGTGTTTTATCCTTTTGCATATGAAAATCTATCCAAAACCCTGGTTTATGGGTTTGGATTGCTGGTGCAGAACAGAGCCCGCAAACCGAACATGTTTTATAGGTTTAGTTTGTGGGCTATAATTTGTTCTAGCAGTTTCTTGACCCGTAAACCAGGTTTACCAAGGAATGTAAACAAGTTTACAGTTTTTGCGTTTACGGGCTTGATGACCCACAAGTATAGGCGATGTATCGCAGTATTTTCGAGAGAAGTGAAACCCAATTTATTGATTCGACACAAGGGGAGCCAAAGAATACTTATAAGCCTTAACAACTGAGTTGTCAATTCAGCTGCACCTGGAAACAATCTTGCTAACAACAGTTTTGTAGTAACAATAGTAAAGTAGCACTAGTAGTAAAGTAAAGACAACAATAACAATAGCAGTAAACAGTAGGATTCGAGTGCGGTAGGCATAGGGATGGATGGACGAGCGTTACATGGACAAAACAATTCACATAGCAATCAGAACATAGGACAATTGCAGATAAATAAGATAAAGCATCCAAGTACTAGATAATCCTAGGCATGTGTTCCATATATAGTCATACGTGCTCGCAATGAGAACTTGCACAACATCTTTTGTCCTGCTAGCCCGTTTGTAGCGGGGCCTTAAGGGAACTACTGGAAATTAAGATGCTCCTTTTAATAGAGCACCGGAGCAAAGCATTAACACTCTGTGAACACATGTGATCCTCACATCAAAGCCATTCCCTCCAGATATCCCGATTTCTGTCACTTCGGGGCCATTGGTTCCGGACAACAACATGTGTATACAACTTGCAGGTAAGACCATAAACAATACTATCATAATGAATCAATAACATGTTCAGATCTGAAATCATGGCACTCGGGCGCTAGTGACAAGCATTAAGCATAACAAGTCGCAACAAAGTCATAAAGCACTAATAGAAGATACTAGGCACCATGCCCTAACAATCTGATGCCATTACATGAACGATCTCATCCAATCCCTACCATCCCCACAGCCTACAACGGGGGATTACTCACTCATAGATTGGGGAAACATGGATGGTCGATGGAGAAGCGATGGTGATGATGATGGGTGATGATCTCCTCCAATTCCCCGTCCCGGGAGGGTGCTAGAACGGAGTTTCTGGTGCTGTTTCGTGGAATCTGGTGGTGGCGGCGGAGCGGAACTCCTTCTGGAAAAACATCGAACCCCTAGAGTTTTTAGGTCAGAAGGCTTCTTATAGGCGAAGAGGGAGATCAAGGGGGTGTCTGGGGCGGCCAGACCACCCCCTAGCTCAGCCCGGGCTAGCCCGCGCGGCCAGGTGGTGTGGCCTGGGCCCAGCCCCCCTCCGTCTCGTATTCTGGCTCCTGGAGTCTTCTGGTGAAATAGGATTTTCGGCATATTTTCCGGGATTTTTCCTGATAGTTGATTTTCTGCACAATAAGTAGACACCAGGGCAATTCTGCTAAAAACAGCGTCAGTCCATGTTAGTTGCATCCAAATCACACAAGTTTAGAGGAGAAACAATAGCAAAAGTGTTCGGGAAAGTAGATACGTTTTGGACGTATCAACTTCCCCCAAGCTTAGCTTATTGCTTGTCCTCAAGCAATTCAGTTGAAAACTGAGTGCGATAAAAGAACTTTCACGAACACATTTGCTTCATATGATGTATATATTCTCAGCATGTGATCAACTACTTAGACAATTCATAATAAAGAGTATGCAACTAAGTTCACTTAATAGGCAATGCAAGCTATGAAGAGATTCCAACTTAAAAATAATAAGTAGCAAGAAACATAAACATAAGCAACATTACAATGCTCATAACAAGGTATGATAGAGTGGTATCTCGCTTGCCTTTGATCTAAGGCACCTCTAAAGTTCAGGTGAAGACTAGAAGTAAATATGTTAAAGATACAAGCATCAAAGTCATAACACAAATAGTAAAGTTTTGAGGCAAGCACATTACACTAAGAATGACAACTATGCTCTCAAGAAGGTGCTCATAGAATATGTGGAGACTCAACAAGGAAACGCAAAAGGTTTTGAATAGTTTGAAAGGCTTCCAAATGATTAAAGTATGGTACTCGTTAGCTTTGAGCTCTCATTGCCCCTATCATAAGCATATTTAAATGGTTAAGGTTAAAGTGACACAACTAAGAGGATATGCTTGGCAAGTTATAAATCGAAGTATCATGCCCCTTACTTACGAAGACCAATCCTCATGCTACTCAACTTCAGTCACAAGTAAGCTCTTGTCATTGTAAGTATATAAGTATCATAGAGAACCGCCAACGGGGTACCCCTTGCACATGATACAGGAGCTATCCCATAATAAAAATGACAAGGCGAGCATACAATGAGCATCTCAGTGATCTTTTTATTTACTCTGTGCATAGATTTTTATTGAGGATGCTTCATAGAATGCTCATTATGGTTATGCTGCAAGTTTCCACCATGATTAGGCATGGCTTAGGCTAGCGGCCCAGGCGTTTCCCTAACACATATACAAACTCCATGATCTTACAAGTTCCACTTTTATTTCACACCGCCAGGATCCATAAGCAAAAAGAATCATGATATTAACGGGGTACAAAGTACTAGTGGAATGTTGAAAGCGTTCCCATGATACATGGTTCTGCTAACTTCAACTTATAAAGCGCAAGAATATACGCAACAAAGAAGGACGCAATGGTTCAGGTTTATTAAGTGCAAGAAAATAAAGTGTGCCATCAAGTTCATGAGAGCTTTACTAACTAACTTTCCCAAAACAAACATACATTTTATTCGGAAGAAAACAAGGCATATTGAATATGCACGGAACAGCGAATGATGCTAATAGGTAGGTACGGTGGACACTTTGGCAATATTTGGTTTTAGGGAGTTGGAAACATGAGTAAAATACTCAGTGAAAGTGAAGGCTAGCAATAGTAAGGGAGCGACAAATGAGAGAGCAATAGCTGTCATAATCATGCTTGCAACAAAACATGACTAATCATGGCACGAAAGTGATTCAAGATCCTCAAGGCAAAATAATTCATCAAGGCTTAACTGATTATTTCAGTCATATGCATGCATGAGCATGTGCCAAGTCAATTCAAATGAAACATTTAGAGGAGGATACCACGATGTCATACCAAGTTATGAATAGCGTAATGCAAGCAAACATTCATATGACATGCTACAAATTATTATCAAGCTGGAAATAATCATACGAAAGCAAGAACTACTAAGCATCCAAAGATAACATACACCCTACACGAACAAGCTAAGCATGCCCACAATGATGAGTATATGTACAAAAATGAAAACAAGTAGAGTTCGTTACCAGCCTCTTACCACACCTCAAGTTGTCATTAATCCTCATTATTGCCCTTCACTTGTGTGGCTTGTATAGTAATATGAAACCAAATCCCACTGAGGACTGCTGAACCCTGCAACAAACTCACAAAGCCAAAGAAGAACAACAAATATTTTTGGTGTTTTCGATTTTTAAACAAGAACCAAAAAAGGGAAGAACAAGCAAAGCAAAATCTTTTTGGGTTTTTCGAATAGTTCAAACAAAGAAAAAAGGGGAAATAAAACCAAGGCAAAAAGAATAAGAAGCAAACCAAAGAGAAACAACAGAAATATTTTTGGTATTTTTGTGTTTTAGAAAGCAACAACAAAGAAAGAACGAAAATTAAAGGAGAACGAAACATGAATACACAAAGTACCAACGCAACATGATAAAGAGATGAGTGCGATGCCGGCGTACCTCCCCCCAAGCTTAGGCTTTTGGCCTAAGTGGGTGTCAATCCCAAGCTGGCCAGGATGAAGTGTCAACATGGTATGACGAGGAGGTGCCCTCGTCTTGGTGCGAGCTCGAGTACGTCTCTCTGTAGTGCGCAGAGTAATCGTAGGAGGGCACATCCTCCTAGTGCTTCTCGTGGAAACCCAACAAGCGAAGCTGCTCGTCCACCTCCTCCTTAGAGCGTGACCACGGTCTCTGATGGCTCAATGCACGGCGCCCAGAAAAGTGCTTGAAGGCGGTGTTGATGTAGAGCTCGTTGGGAACCCCAAGAGGAAGGTATGATGAGCACAGCAGCAAGTTTCCCTCAGTTATGAAACCAAGGTTTAATCGAACCAGTAGGAGCAAGGAAACACCTCAAAGGTGTTACTAGCTAAGCTTTGGCAGGGCGCACTACCTGTGCTAGTAGCAACGTGGAGACCTGCACAACACAACCACATAACTTTGTCCCCAACTTGCGATGAGGTTGTCAATCTCACCGTGTTTTGCCGAAAACAAAGGATTGAACGTATCGAATGGAAAGAAGTAAAAGTTTGCAGAAAGTAAACACAAAGCAGTAAAAATTGTAGATTGTATGTAAAGAAAAGGACCAGGATCCATAGTTCACTAGAGGTGGCTCTCCTTAATATAGATAACATGATGGGTCAACAAATTACAGCGGGGCAATTGACAAATTCCGAGAAAGCAATACATGCATATACTAATCATCTTGACTCCTTTGAGACTTGATTGGGCATTACAACATAATACATAGACCGCCATTCAACTGCATCTATGACTAAAATCCACCTCCAGGTTATCATCCGAACCCCCTCCAGTATTAAGTTGCAAGCAACAGATTATTGCTTTACGAACTACGTGTAAAGTAAACAATACGATTGTTCTATGAACAAAGGATTGATGTTTTCTCCCTAGTAGCAACAGCACATCTAGTACCTTAGAGATTTCTGGCATTTCCCCAGATTACTAGAGGCATGAACCCACTATCGAGCATAAATACCGACTCTTGGAGTTGCTAGCATCTACTTGGCCAAGATAGCTACTAACAACGGAAAGCATGCAAGATCTCAAATAACAAAGACATCATAGAATCAATAATCAATCTGAAATAGCATCTCAATATCCATCGGATCCCCGCAAACACAACATACAGAATTACAAATAGATGATCTTGATCATGAACGGAGCTCACAAGATCTAGACATGAAAGCACAAAGGAGGAGAACCAGCCATCTAGCTACTACATGGATCCGTAGTCCAAGGATGAACTACTCACGCATCACACCGGAGGCTTGCATGGTGATGAAGAAGTCCTCCAGGGTGAATTCCCCTCTCCGGTAGGGTGCCGGGAAGAGCTTCAGATCCCTCCCGATCTAGGGATGGAGATGACGGCGGCTACAGACTCTTTCGTGGATTTTTGATCGGGTACTTAGGGTTTATGTCCTGAGGGCATCTTATAGTCGGAAGGGGAGGCCGAGGGGGTGCCTGGGCTGGCCTCACCACCCCTGGCGCGGGCCAGGCCTAGCCGCGTGGCCAAGTGGTGTGACCGCCCTCTAGCCCCTCCCCGTCTCGTATTCTGGCACTTGATCACTTCCGAAAAAATAGGCACTTTGGCTTTTGTCCCGTCCAATTTCGAGAATATTCATTTTCTGACTTTCCTGGAACCAAAAACAACAGAAAACAGGCAGCTGGCACTGTGGCTCTTGTTAATAGGTTAGTCCAATAAATCATATGAAAAGTACTCCAAAGTTGGAACAAAACACAAGAAAGTGGATAAAACCAAGCATGGAACATCAAAAATTATAGATACATTTGCAATGTATCAACATCCCCAAGCTTAACTCCTGCTCGTCCTCGAGTAGGTAAGTGATAAAAAGAAAGAATAATTTTTGAGGTGACATGCACCATCAAAGACTTGATCAAAGTATTTGTAAAACATTCAAAGCTGGGATCATAGTACTTCAATCATAGCATGAAAGACAAAGTTCTAGAAATAAGCAAAGAAACTATGATGCAACAAGAAAAGGCACAAACAAAAGATTCATGAATAACAATGCTTTGCAAGACGTTTGTTTGTTTCACATAAAGAAACAATAGCATAATAGTATTCAGCTTGTCCCTCAATAGAGTAGCAAATATAAACGCATAGGACACCTTCAAAGTTCATAAGAGTGACTAGATACAATAGTTTAAAACAAGAAATATCAAGTTATGCATCAATCAACTAGTCTTGGGACAATGCACATAGAACTAAGAATGGCCAGTATGCTCTCTAAAGTAAGTGCATAAAGATAGAAGGTGGAGACTCAATGTAATGGTGGAAGAAAAGCCTTTGTAAAAGGAAGTAGGGATTCAAGTCTCATAAAGAGCTTCCAAAAATTATGGTACTTATAGCTTTTAGCTCTCAATGCCCCTATCATAAGCATCTTGAAGTGATTAAGGTTAAAGTGAACAAACTATGGTGTACATGCTTGACGAAGTATAAGTCAGAAATCTCATGTCCCTTGTATACGAGGGTCGCTCCTCATGCTACTCAAGTTTAGTCACCGGTAAGTTCTTGTCATCGTAAGTACATGTGTATCATAGAGAACCGCCAACGGGGTACCCCTTGCCCGATGATACGGAAGAATCCCCATATCAAAATGACAAGGCAAGGAGAGAACGAGCATCTCAGTATTCTTCTTATTTACCATGGGAATATGGTGCTTTTTTCTCTCTTTCCTCTTTTCATAGTATCTTTTTTTTATTTCTCTTTTTTCTCAATATAGGACTCTTTTTTTAAAAAGAAGAATGCTTCATAGAAAGCTCATTATGGTTATGCTGCAGGTTTCCACCATGTCAGCATGGATTAGACCAGCGGCCCAGGCGTTTCTCTAACACATATACATAATTCCATGGACTTACAAGCTCCCCTTTCATTTCACACCGACGACATCCATATACAAAAGAGCATGATATCAACTAGGTACAAGTACCAAGTGCAATGTTGAAAGCGTTCCCATGAAAGCATGGTTCTACTAATTCCCGACAAATAAGTGCAAGCATATACAACATAGAAGACATAATGGCTCAAGTTTATTAAGGGCAAGAAAAGTAAAGTGTGCCATCAAGTTCGTGAGAGCTTTAATCACTAGTTTTCTCATAACAAGTTTAATTTGGAAGTTAACAAAAGCATGAATATACTTGGAATAGCATAAGATAATAGGTAGGTATGGTGGACTCTTTGGAATAACTTGGTTTAGGGAGTTGGATGCATGAGTGGAACTCATACTTTGTTGTGGAGGCTAGCAAAAGACTGGGAGCGACAAACTAAGAGAGCAATAATCGCCATAATCATGCAGAGCAACAAAACATCATTGATCAAAGCATAAAGTGATACTACAAGTTGAAAAATAAAGGATTATAAAGGCTATGGTGAGTTTGGATAGTCATAACATGGTGTGAGCATGTGCCAAGTCAACCCAAATAAAGCATCAAAGAAGAATACCACTATATATGCTTTAATATGCTAAAACAACGCATGATTCATCCAAGGCACATTAAGCAATATCAATTGTTTATAACAAGTCATGCTACAACAAAGAATACTAAGCATAAAGCCAAAACAATATCAAGCATGGCATGACAAAGCATAGACCACAGTCAAATACAAGCCCTTTTTACCACATAAGCATGAACTTTCCTACTCTTTTCCAAGCCAAACCAAACTATTTGCAAACCAATGTATGAAAGAGGGGGTCCAACCAATTTATTCAGAAAACTAAGCAAACAAAAGCAAACGAAAAACCAAAACGAAAACAAAAAATAAGACGCTCCAAGAAAAACACAACTGTACATGAAACAATAAAAATGAAGCGTTTGGAAGAAACTTGGGATTTTTATTGATGAAGAAGGGGATGCCTTGGGCATCCCCAAGCTTTGATGCTTGTACTTCTTGGATATTTCTTGGGGTGACACGCGTGGTATCCCCAAGCTTGATCTTTAGTCCATCCTTCATCTCATTACTCATTCCTTCCATACACCTGAAATTTTTCCTTCATACAAAAGTTCACACAATCTCATTAGCAACATTAGTGCACTTAAGATAAATAAATCTTAAGGTTCAGTTCTAACACCAAATAAACTTTCATTAGAACACTAGATACTGTAGCACTTCCCTCAAAAATCTCACTTCCCCAAAAGAACTCAAGAAGGAACTAACAAGAAGCAAATGTAGAAAATGGCAGAAATCTGTCAAAACAGACCAGCTGGTAAAGACGATTTTTTTCGAAGACCTTGTGTTGCTCAAACCAAAAAGTGTTGAGCTAACGAAATTTAGATAACAACCTGGGTCAGAAGCACAAAACATTACAGCTCAATCCGACATACATAGCTCTCTCACGAATTTTTACGGTGAAGTACAGAAATCTGTTTCGGGACATCAACTTTCCCAATCATTACTTCTCTCTCATTAGAGGTTACTCTTGGCATAAAAAGCAAATAAAAATGATAAGGAGCGGTTATTACAGAGGTAATTGTTTGAATTGTGTAATCTTCCATTACACAATTTAGGTTGAAAGCCATAGTACTAATACCTAAAGCAGTGAATCAGATTCCTACTACAGGCCAAGCAGCCAAGAAGAAGTGTAAAGACTTCCAAGACTCATCTAAAACTTTTGGGTTATCTCCCAATAAGTACTTTTCTTTAACACCTTTAAGTTAGGCATAAGAAGCAAAGAAAGAATCAAGTGTTCTCAAATGAAGAAGCATTAAGACCAACTTTCTTGCCCTTACATCTCTTACTTTTATTCTTAACCTTGGGGAAAATATGATTGTTTGGTGGATAAGAAAGGTGCATGGTCCCCTTTCTCACATCTATTATTGCTCCAAGGAGTTCTAATAGGGACCTTCCAAGTGTAATTTGTCCTTTTCCTGCACATTCAATAACAAGATAATCAATACAAATCGTTTTCCCAAGGATCTTTGTAAACACTCCTTCAGCTATTCCAAGAGGTAATATGGTAGTATTATTAGTAAGAGATATTTCTTTTCCTCCCTCAATGAGCCCCCAAGTATTCATAGATTTATAAATATCTTTGGAAATAAGACAAAATTCAGACATGATATCACAGCGAGCTTGAAAAGTTTTAGTGTTCATCTCAATCTTTACTATAAGAACCAGTCTGATGGTTCAGAGTTTATTGGAACATAATCGTGATGCTCTCTAAGCATATTATAACAACTTTCTAATCTAGTAATGCTAGCCTCAAGAGTGTCCAACCTAGCAAATATTTTTGCGAAAGAAATATCAGTTTGGCTAGGCATGTTGTAAGTGAGGATCAATTTCTTTATAGCATTAATAGCATCATCCTCATTACATTGGAGGAAATCTCCTCCCACAATAGCATCTAAGACATATCTATAGCAAAGAGCAATCCCAAGGTAAAAACTGCTAAGGAACAAGCTTTGAGTCATTTTAGGCTCAGTTTTTTCATGTAGATCGGAGATTCTAGACCAAGCTTCCTTAAAACTTTCCTCAATCCCTTGTTTAAAAGTGAAAATCATTTCCACGGGTGACATAGTGACTGGAGCAAGGCTAGACATAGTGACAACTTAGGATAGGAACTAATTTTTTTTGTGTTTTTCAAATAAGAAAGCAAACAAGTAAAACTAATTTTTTTGTGTTTTTGAATAACAAAACAAGCAAACAAAGCAAAAAGAAACTAAGCAAAACAAAAACAACAAAGTAAAGAGATTGGTTATGAGGGACTCCCCTTGTGAAGATGTCCTTGACTCCCTGGCAACGACGCCAGAAAATTGCTTGATGGCTCAATGCACGGCGCCCAGAAAAGTGCTTGAAGGTGGTGTTGATGTAGAGCTCGTTGGGAACCCCAAGAGGAAGGTATGATGAGCACAGCAGCAAGTTTCCCTCAGTTATGAAACCAAGGTTTAATCGAACCAGTAGGAGCAAGGAAACACCTCAAAGGTGTTACTAGCTGAGCTTTGGTAGGGCGCACTACCGGTGCTAGTAGCAACATGGAGACCTGCACAACACAACCACAGAACTTTGTCCCCAACTTGCGATGAGGTTGTCAATCTCACCGTGTTTTGTGGAAAACAAAGGATTAAACGTATCGAATGGAAAGAAGTAAAAGTTTGCATAAAGTAAACACAAAGCAGTAAAAGATTGTAGATTGTATGTAAAGAAAAGGACCGGGATCCATAGTTCACTAGAGGTGGCTTTCCTTAAGATAGATAACATGCTGGGTGAACAAATTACAACGGGGCAATTGACAAACACCAAGAAAGCAATACATGCATATACTAATCATCTTGACTCCTTTGAGACTTGATTGGGCATTACAACATAATACATAGACCGCCATCCAACTGCATCTATGACTAATAATCCACCTTCAGGTTATCATCCGAACCCCCTCCAGTATTAAGTTGCAAGCAAGAGATTATTGCTTTATGAACTACATGTAAAGTAAACAATACGATTGTTCTATGAACAAAGGATTGTTGTTTTCTCCCTAGGAGCAACAACACATCTAGTACCTTAGAGATTTCTGTCACTTCCCAGATTACCAGAGGCGGCTACAGACTCTTTCATGGATTTTTGATCGGGTACTTAGGGTTTACGTCCCGAGGGCATCTTATAATCGGAAGGGGAGGCCGAGGGGGTTCCTGGGCTGGCCTCACCACCCCCTGGCGCGGGCCAGGCCTGGCCGCGCGGGCAGGTGGTGTGTCCGCCCTCTGGCCCCTCTCCGTCTCATATTCTGGCACTTGATCACTTCCGGAAAAATAGGCACTTCTTTTGTCCCGTCCAATTCCGAGAATATTCATTTTCTGACTTTCCTGGAACCAAAAATAGCAGAAAACAGGCAGCTGGCATTGTGGCTCTTGTTAATAGGTTAGTCCATAAATCATATGAAAAGTACTCCAAAGTTGGAACAATACACAAGAAAGTGGATAAAACCAAGCATGGAACATCAAAAATTATAGATACATTTGCAATGTATCAGTCTCCTGTGAACACTAAACAAAGAAGACTGCGGCAAAGGGATCTCCCTCTCATCCCCATAAGTAAACAGCATCCTATATACTAGACTGTCTAAATCAGAATCAGAAGTGACAAAATGATGAGTTTCATAGCAACAAGGTCAAGCCTTTGTGGTGCCAATACAGTATCATTGGGGTCCACTGAAAGCCCTAATGCATTGACCATTAGTGAGGCAATGATGCCCCCATAGATAGGCCCCCTAGAAGCTAGGCGACGGGCAATAAGCGAGCCAAGGTTGTACCGAGTGTCATTGTTAAGCGCAACAGCAAGGAAGGATAAATGATAGTTGGAGATGTTACTCGTATTCTCCCTACCAAGAATGCTAGTGGCAAGATAATATGAAAAGTATCTAAGAGCAGTGAGTTGGATGTTTCTTATCTTTCCGCGCTACGCCACACGGTCATCATCATTGGTCACCCCTCCGTAAAGCTCCAGCAAATCAGCGGGTCGCCCTTGAATTTTCTACACGGTCCCTGTCATACTTACACCTACAACACTAGAAAATCTTTCCAATGACATGGTAAAGGGCAGATTATAAATTTTGAAAGAGACAGTTGACTGATAGGGCATGTTAGTAAACGCGAAGCTCTCAACAAAGGTTTTGGTGAGCATAGCGTATTGCTCACTCTCATCTTGCATATATGAGGTCAAACCAACCCTCTCAATTAGTAACAAGAAATCATCAAGAATCCCTGCAGCTTGTAAGAAAGTAAAACAAGGAAAAGTAGATGGGTGAGCATCCCCATCATCCCTTTCATTACCAATTCGAGTTGCAATGAGATCTTCATTGTATGATGGCCTAAACTGAGAGGCTGCTCTTGAGGGCCTCGACCTCCTAGGTGCATCCCTCTCAAATATCTCTCCAAAGGTATGGTTGTTCATGCTTGGTATTCTGAAATTTAAACACCTATTAAACAAGTGATTGCAAAGTGAATATAATGAAGGGTGCTACTCATAGGGACTTATAAGAGGCCTAAACATGCATCAAAACTATATCTCTAAGCATCAAACAAGCATACAAGCTCTCATAACCTGTCACCTACAGCAGCAAAATACTCAAGATATAATCCACTAAATACAAATCTACTTGGGCAAGCGGAGGAGTCACATACCGGTGAACAAATGCTCCAAATTTCAGCAAAAAAGATGGCCTAAGCAAGGATATCGAAGAAATCGAGAGCAAGCACAGCAAGAATGTGATTTTTAGCAATGAACTGGAGCTTGCTCGGGAGAGAGAAGAAAGTGGTGTTGGGTCCACAACATAGAAAACAAAAAATTTCCTACGGTGTGAACTACACGGCAAGATCTATCTACTAGGTACAAAGCAACGGGTGGACATACATCCAACGAGAACTTACCCTCGAAGACAATGAGTTTTGTTAATGAGTAGGAACTCGTGGTTGATGTAGTTGTACACTTGCCGATCTCAAGATCGTGAGAAAGTCCGAGCTCCCCAACTCAGCAGCGCATCCGCACTCGCACACACGTTCAAGCCATCGGAGAACCTCCACCTCCTCGCTCCAGCGATCCAGCGGAAGCAGCAACTCCTTCCAGACGAAATGCCACCGGGAACATGTATCTCGCTAATCCGAGACCATGGGGGAATAATTCTAGAGGGGGAGAGAGATCCTTCACAAGGAGGTGTGAGGATGAAGGAGGGAATGGGTGGCCTTTTATAGGAGGAGGGGGTGCCCCCTCTCTCCATGGCCGGCACATGGGGGGGTGACCCCTCACCTCCCCCATTCATGTGGTGGTAACCCCTCCACATTAAAATGCCTCTTCACATTCCCTTTTAAAGTCTCCACTTTAGATGCATTAAATTTCTCCAAATTTAATGCTCTCCCATTTAATAAAACTCTTTTTATTAAATTTATTCAGAATTTTGTTAATTACTTTAATTAACAAACATTTACATGTAGCCCCTTGCAATATTTCAATATCACATGCAGAACCACTTTCTACAATTTCACCCGAAACAATTTCCGGTTTCTATTGAAACAATTCCTGCGCTTTGCAATTCTTTCGTCTGAAACATATGTGCTCCAAAATGGTGTCCGGTAACTCTTAAGTGTGCCACCCTACGGTTCGCGAATAATGCAGACATGATCGAGACCCTTCTCCGATTAATAATCAACAGCGGGACCTGGAGATCCGTACTGACTCCTACACATTCAACGATGACTTCTGTGATCGTGAGAACCTTTAACGCTTGTAACTAAATCCCTTTGTCTCTCGATATATTACATATCCGAGATTCGATCATCGGTATCTCCATACCTAGTTTGATCTCGTTACCGACATGCACTCTTTTCTCGTTCCCATGATATAACATTCTAGTGATCACATCACTTGCTTGCAAGCTATCTTGATGTGATATCACCGAGAGGGCCTAGAGTATATCTATCTGTCATCTGGATTGAAAAATTCCACTCTTGATCCATGAGCCTCAACATAACACCTTCGTAGTACTGAACCCATCTTTATAGTCACCCTGTTACGGTGTGACGTTTGATGTTATCAAGATACTCTTCCGGTGTTAGCAATTAACATGATCTCATGGTCTAAGGATAAAGATTACTTCGTATGATGTTATAGCAATATAAACATAATGACTTGATCGTAATGCTATACTTTGGATGAATGTTCATCACATCATTCCACCAATGGTGGACCTATTTATTAACAACATCCAATGTCCATGATCAGGAAACCTTGATCATCTTGTTAATCAACAAGCTAGTCTATAAGAGAGGCATAACTAGGAACCCTTTTTTTGTTTATTAAACACACATGTATTGATGCTTACGATCAATACAATTCTAGCATGTAAAATAAACATCTATCATATATAAGGAATACATAATAACAACTTTATTATTGCCTCTCAGGGCATATTTCCTTCAAGTGGAAGGTGAGAGAGTTAGTGGAGGGCCAGGGGTGGCCCACACCATGGCATGGCGCCACCCAGGGTAGGCCGCGCCACCAGGTGGTGTGCATGCCTGGTGGGTCCCCTTGGTACCTTCCAGGCACTCCTCTGCCCCTTTTTTCACGTAAAAAAATATGAATTTTCTGGAATTTTTCGTGACACTTTATTTTCTGGCATAGAAGAATGATTTTCTGACAGACATATTTTTTTCGGAAAATGATGCAATGACAAAACAAGGCTAGAACTACAGTAGTTCTAAGACACTCTAACATGCAAGCAACTAACAACAAAAAGGAAAACTAAATGAAAACAAAAACTAAAATGGATAGAATAGAAGTAAGCGGAGAACATCTATCATATATAAGGAATATATAATAATAACTTTATTATTGCCTCCTAGGGCATATTTCCTTCAGTCTCCTACTTGCACTAGAGACAATAATCTAGTTCACATAGTGATAAATCTAACACCCATGGAGTTCTGGTGTTGATCATGTTTTGCCCTATTGAGAACTTTAGTCAATGGATCTGCTACATTTAGGTCCATGTGTACTTTACAAATCTTTATATCTCCATCCTTGACATGCTCGCGGATGGAGTGAAACCGGCGCTTAATATGCTTGGAATTCTTGTGAGACCTCGGTTCCTTTGCGTTGGCTATGGCTCCATTATTTCCACAATAGATCACCATTGGGTCCAACACACTGGGAACCACACCTAGTTCCATAATGAACTCTTTCATCCAAACCGCCTCCCGCACCGCTTCTGAAGCAGCAACATATTCCGCCTCCGTCGTTGATCCAGCCACCACAGGTTGTTTGGAACTCCTCCAACTAACTGCTGCTCCGTTCAAGAGAAATACGTATCCGGATTGAGACTTAGAGTCATCCAGATCGGTGTCAAAGCTAACATCGACATAACACTTAGCGACTAGCTCTTCTTCACCTCCATATATAAGAAACATATCCTTAGTTCTTCTCAAGTACTTGAGGATGTTCTTTACCGCTATCCAGTGTTCCGAACCTGGATCAGATTGGTACCTACTAGTCAAACTAATAGCATGTGCCACATCCGGTCTTGTACATAGCATGGCATACATAATAGAGCCTATGGCCGAGGCATAGGGGATCTTATCCATCATCTCTCTTTCTTCCGCAATAGCTAGACTTTGAGTCTTACTCAATGTCTTGCCTTACAACATAGGTAAGAACCCATTCTTACTTTCGTCCATATTAAACTTCTTTAATATTTTATCAAGGTATGTACTCTGCGATAGCCCAATTAGGCGCCTTGATCTATCTTTATAGATTTTAATGCCTAATATATATGATGCTTCACCAAGGTCTTTCATCAAAAATTTGTTATTTAGATAACTTTTAACACTGTTTAAAAGATATATATCATTTCCAATCAATAATATGTCATCCACATATAATATCAGAAATGCCACATTGCTCCCACTCATTTTCTTGTAAATACAAGCCTCTCCATAAGTTTGGACAAATCCAAACTCTTTGATCACCTCATCAAAACGGAGATTCCAACTCCGGGATGCTTGCTTCAGTCCATAAATGGATCGCTGAAGTTTGCATACCTTATTAGCATCCTTAGGATCGACAAAACGCTTAGGTTGTATCATATACAACTCTTCTTCAATATTACCCGTAGTTTTGACATCCATCTGCCATATTTCATAATCGAAATATGCAGCAATTGCTAACATAATCCTAACCGACTTAAGCATCGCTACGGGAGAGAATGTCTCATCATAGTCAACTCCTTGAATTTGTCGAAACCCCTTTGCGACAAGTCGAGCCTTATAGATGGTCACATTACCATCAGCATCAGTTTTTATTTTAAAAATCCATTTATTCTCAACGGCCTTTTGGTCGTGAGGTAAGTCCACCAAGTTCCAAACTTGGTTCTCGTACATGGATTCCATCTCAAATTTCATGGCTTCTAGCCATTTGTTGGAATCCGGGCTCATCATCGCTTCTTCATACGTCGCAGGGTCACCCATTTCATCAACCATGAAATTCACAACAGGATTGCCGTATAGTTCAGGAGCTGCACGTGTCCTGCTTGACCTACGAGGTTTGGTAGTGTCCTCTTTCGGAGTTTCATGATCATTATCATTAGCTCTCTCTTCATCATGTGAAGTCAACTCTGAAACAACTTCCGGTGCTGCACCACTCGCCATTCCATGAAGAGAAGGTTCAATAACCTCTTCGAGTTCTACCTTCCGACTACTCACACCTTTCGCGAGAAACTCCTTCTCTAGAAAGGATCCATTCTTGGCAACAAAAACCTTGCCCTCGGATCTGTGATAGAAGGTATACCCAATTGTTTCCTTAGGGTATCCTATGAAGACGCATTTTTCCGCTTTGGGTTCGAGTTTATCCGGTTGAAGTTTCTTCACATAAACATCGCATCCCCAAACTTTAAGAAATGACAGCTTAGGTTTGTTTCCAAACCATAATTCATACGGTGTCGTTTCAACGGATTTAGATGGTGCCCGATTTAAAGTGAATGCAGCTGTTTCCAGTGCATAACCCCAAAATGACAATGGCAAGTCAGTCAGAGACATCATAGATCGAACCATATCCAATAAGGTACGATTACGACGTTCCGACACACCATTACGTTGTGGTGTTCCAGAAGGCATGAGTTGTGAAACTATTCCACACTCTTTCATGTGTGTGCTATACTCGTAACTTAGATACTCTCCTCCATGGTCAGACCGTAGAAATTTGATCTTTCTATTACGATGATTTTCCACTTCATTCTGAAATTCCTTGAACTTTTCAAAAGTTTCAGACTTATGTTTCATCAAATAGATATACCCATATCTACTCAAATCATCCGTGAAAGTAACAAAATAACGATATCCACCTCGTGCCGACACACTCATTGGTCCACACACATCAGTATGTATGATTTCCAATAGATCTGTCACCCGTTCCATTGAACCGGAAAACGACGTTCTAGTCATCTTGCCCATAAGGCATGGCTCATATGTATCAAATGATTCAAAATCAAGTGATTCCAAAAGTCCATCAAAATGGAGTTTTTTCATGCGTTTCACGCCAATATGACCTAGACAGCAGTGCCACATATATGTAGACATATCATCATCAAGTTTAATTTTTTTAGCATTAACATTATGAATGTGTGTAATATTACTATCGAGATCCAACAGAAATAAACCATTCAACATAGGTGCATGACCATAAAAGATATCATTCTTATAAATCGAACAACCATTGTTTTCAGATTTAAAGGAATGACCACTTTGCATCAAACACGATCCAGATACAATGCTCATGCTCGGTGCAGGCACTAAATAACAATTATTTAGGTTTATAACTAATCCCGATGGCAAATGGAGAGGTAGCGTCCCGACGACGATCACATCAACTTTTGACCCATTGCCGACCCGCATTCTGACCTCATCCCTTGCTAGTTGTCGCTTGTTCCGTAGCTCCTGAACTGAGTTACATATATTAGCAACCGATCCCGTATCAAATACCCAGGTGCTACTGCGAGTACTAGTCAAGTACACATCAATAACATGTATATCACATATACCTTTGTTTGCCTTGCCGGACTTCTTGTCCGCCAAATACTTGGGGCAGTTGCGCTTCCAATGGCCAGTCCCCTTACAATAGTAACACTCGGTGTCAGACTTAGGGCCAGCTCGGGGTTTCTTTTCAGGCGTGGCAACAGACTTGCCACCCTTCTTTCCCTTGTGCTTTCCTTTCTTGTCTTTCTTGAAACCGGTGGTCCTATTGATCATCAACACTTGATGTTCTTTCCTAATCTCCACTTCTGCAGTCTTAAGCATTGACAGAAGCTCAGGAAGATACTTCTTCTTGCCCTCCATATTATAGTTCATCACGAAGCTCTTGTAGCTAGGTGGCAGAGATTGGAGAACACGATGTATGCCTAAGTCAATGGGAATCGTTATTCCCAAGGACACAAGCTTATCGGCGTATCCAGACATTTTGAGTACGTGCTCACTAACGGAGCTGTTTTCCTCCATCATGCAGCTAAAGAACTTTTCTATAGCATTATAACTCTCTACGGCAGCATGGGTATCGAAAATCATTTTCAATTCTCCCATGGTATCAAAGGCATTGCCATTTTCGAAACGCTTTCGAAGTTCTGGCTCTAGCCCATACAGTATGCCGCAATGAACTAAGTTGTGGTCCTCCTGACGAGTCACATAGACATTCTTTTCCTCGTCAGGGGCATCAGGAGCTGGTGGGGGGCCTAGCGGCGCATCTAGCACATATTGCTTTTGTGCAGCTGTGAGGAGAATCCTCAAATTCATAGCCCAGTTGGTGAAGTTGCTACCATTCGCAGCAAGTTTCTCTTTCTCCATGAACACATTGAAATTAAAAGCAGGTGGTGCCATCTACAACAGAATTTGTAATGTTTATTTAGACTAAGTTTATGATAGATTGAGTTCAACTAATCCAAATTACTAATGAACTCCCACTCAAAAATGACATCCCTCGTGTCTTTTTGGTGATTACATGAACCAAATCCACTACACCAAGTCCGATCATCATGTGAGTTGATGTAGCTTCAAAGGCGAGCATCTATATGGGCATCATATCAACTATATGACTCATGCTTAACCTTTCGGTCCGTGTTCCGAGGCCATGTCTGTACATGCTAGGCTCGCCAAGTAAGAACCTTAGTATTCGCGTGTGTAAAACTGTCTTACACACGTTTCTATGAAAGCGTAGATTCGAGTACACCTGATCATCACGTGATGTCTCGAAACACGATTCACAGAACAGTGCATACTTAAGGAAGAACACATTTTTATCTTGATATCTAAATGAGGGATCATCTTATAATGCTACCAAAAATGCCAAACTAGCAGTATAAGATGCTAACATCTAATGTGTAAAGTGAGATGATATGGTCCATGCATTTGATCTCTATCACTTGCATCGTGGTATGATCTCTATCATCCCTTTGTGTGTAAGGCCAAGGTCTATGGAACTTACACGTTGAGTGTGTTGTAAGAGTATCTATCATACATCTACTTACAACAATACCATATCAATACACTCGCCCAGCAACGATCTAAACTAGACACCTCTAATTTATCAATTGCAAGTTTTACGTGGCTTAGAGCTTTCGGAGATAGAACCGTTCTCACCTATGAACATGAACCACAACGAGGATAACTAAGTTATTAGCAACTCGTTGTAAATCAGATATTGACTATAGTAGGAGAGACAGACACCCGCCAGCCACTTATGCAAAACAAGTTGCATGTCAGTCGTGGAACCGGTCTCATGTACGATGACATGTAAGGTTGGTCCGGGCCGCTTCATCCCACTATGCCACCAATATCCAAAATACATAGAAGATGCAATAACATGATCATCATCGCCCACATATAAACATATGTGTACTACTCGTGCAAAGCACCTACGCATAGATCAGGCTCCGATGCCACTGTTGGGTCCGCAGCATAGAAAACAAAAAATTTCCTACGGTGTGAACTACATGCCAAGATCTATTTACTAGGTACAAAGCAACGGGTGGACATACATCAAACGAGAACTTACCCTTAAAGACAACGAGTTTTGTTAACGAGTAGGAACTCGTGGTTGATGTAGTCGTACACTTGCCGATCTCAAGATCGTGAGGAAGTCCGAGCGCCGCAACTCAGCAGCGCATCCGCACTCGTACACACGTTCAAGCCACTAGACAACCTCCACCTCCTCGCTCCAGCGATCCAGCGAAAACAGCAACTCCTTGCAGACGAAATGCCACCGGGAACATGTATCTCACTAATCCGAGACCATGGGGGAATAAATCTAGAGGGGGAGAGAGATCCTTCACAAGAAGGTGTGAGGATGAAGGAGGGAATGGGTGGCCTTTTATAGGAGGAGGGGGTGCCCCCTCTCTCCATGGCCGGCGCATGGGGGGGTGACCCCTCACCTGCCCATTCATGTGGTGGTAACCCCTCCACATTAAAATGCCTCTTCACATTCCCTTTTAAAGTCTCCACTTTAAATGCATTAAATTTCTCCAAATTTAATGCTCTCTCATTTAATAAAACTCTTTTTATTAAATTTATTCAGAATTTTGTTAATTACTTTAATTAACAAACATTCACATATAACCCCTTGCAATATTTCAATATCACATGCAGAACCACTTTCTGCAATTTCACCCGAAACAATTTCCGGTTTCTATTGAAACAATTCCTGCGCTTTGCAATTCTTTCGTCTGAAACATATGTGCTCCAAAATGGTGTCCGGTAACTCTTAAGTGTGCCACCCTACGGTTCGCGAATAATGCAGACATGATCGAGACCCTTCTCCGATCAATAATCAGCAGCGGGACCTGGAGATCCGTACTGACTCCTACACATTCAACGATGACTTCTGTGATCGTGAGAACCTTTAACGCTTGTAAATAAATCCCTTTGTCTCTCGATATATTACATGTACGAGATTCGATCATCGGTATCTCCATACCTAGTTTGATCTCGTTACCGACATGCACTCTTTTCTCGTTCCCGTGATATAACATTCTAGTGATCACATCACTTTCTTGCAAGCTATCTTAATGTGATATCACCGAGAGGGCCCAGAGTATATCTATACGTCATACGGATTGACAAATTCCACTCTTGATCCATGAGCCTCAACATAACACCTTCGTAGTACTGAACCCACCTTTATAGTCACCCTGTTACGGTGTGACGTTTGATGTTATCAAGATACTCTTCTGGTGTTAGCAATTAACATGATCTCATGGTCTAAGGATAAAGATTACTTCGTATGATGTTATAGCAATATAAACATAATGACTTGATCGTAATGCTATACTTTGGATGAATGTTCATCACATCATTCTAGGTGAGAGAGTTAGTGGAGGGCCAGGGGTGGCCCACACCATGGCATGGCGCCACCTAGGGCAGGCCGCGCCACCAGGTGGTGTGCCTACCTGGTGGGTCCCCCTGGTACCTTCCAGGCACTCCTCTGCCCCTTTTTTCACGTAAAAAATAATATGAATTTTCTGGAATTTTTCGAGACACTTTATTTTTAGGCAATTTTCAGGCATAGAAGAATGATTTTCTGACAGACAGATTTTTTTTCAGAAAATGATGCAATGACAAAACAAGGCTAGAACTACAGTAGTTCTAAGACACTCTAACATGCAAGCAACTAACAACAAAAAGGAAAACTAAACAAAAACAAAAACTAAAATGGATAGAATAGAAGTAAGCGGAGATAATCATAGTGAAAATATTGTTTTGTTCAACGAAATCCTTTTGTTAACAAGGTGGACCAGGTCTTGTTATCAAAACAATTTCGTATGAGAAAAAACTTTGTATTCCACTAATGATTATGTTACCTCAACCTTGATAGCAATGGTCCCAATCATAATAGTTTCAAATTTTTCTCTTGGTATGGGACAATATATCTCTCCAACTTGAATGCCCTCAACATGTTCAATTGAATTCAAACCATATGTCCTTTCAATCTTCTTGGGGAAATAGACAGTATGTTCCTTGTCATTAACATTAAAGGTCACCTTTCCTTGATTACAATTAATAACAACTCCTACAGTATTAAGAAAAGGTCTCCCAAGAATAATAGACATATTATCGTCTTCAGGCATTTCAAGCACAACAAAATCAGTTAATATCAAGAAATTATGAGCCACTTGAACAGGTACATCCTCACATATACCAATAGGAATAGTGGTAGATTTATCAGCCATTTGCAAAGATATATCAGTTGGTATCGGTTTTTCAAGTTGAAGCCTCTTATAGAGAGAGAAAGGCATAACACTAACTCCAGCTCCCAAATCACACAAAGCAGTTCTAACATAACTATTCTTAATAGAGCAAGGGATAGTCGGAATCCCTGGGTCTCCAAGTTTCTTAGGAACCTTACCATTAAAGGAATAATTAGCAAGCAAAGTAGAAATTTCTTCATTAGGGATCTTCCTTTTATTCCAGACAATATCCTTCATATACTTTGAGTAAGGAGGCAATTTAATAGCATCAGTCAAAGGAATTTGCAGGAATAAAGGTTTCATCCACTCAGAAAACTTATTATATTGTTCATCTTCCTTTGACTTGTGTTTCTTATCCGGGAAAGGCATAGGTTTTTGGACCCAAGGCTCTCTTTCACTACCATGTTTCTTAGCAACAAAATCTTCTTTAGTGTATTTAGTATTCTTAGTGTGCTCTTCAGGTTCTTCTTCAAATTTTTATTCATTTGGAGCTTAATTTTCTTCGTTACCACTTTTAGTTTTAGCATCAGAGATATATATACTATTAGAATCTATAGCAGGTTCAGAGGGTTCTACAACAGTTTTATGTTTCTTTTTCCTTTTCTTATGAGTAGAGCCACTATTTTCAGCTTGTTGAGAATCTTGCTCAATTATTTTGGGATGCCCCTCAGGATAAAGAGGATCCTGGGTAGCAACACCACTTCTAGTTCTAATTTCATAAGCATGTTTTTATTTAGCAGCATTAACTAGCAAGTCTTTTTGCACTTTAATGAGTTGATCTATTTGAGTTTGAACCATTTGAAAGTGTTTAACAATCATTTTAACATCATTAGAGGTTCTTTCCACAATATCTTTCAACTCAACAATAGCTCTAGTGTTTTCCATTAGATGATTTTGCAACGTTTTATTAAAATTATCTTGCTTAACAATGAAAATATCAAATTCTTCTAAGCATTGATCAGGAGGTTTAGAGTAAGGGATATCACCTTCATCAAAGTGTTGGGGAGAGTGTACCTTAATAGTGGATGAGTGGGGAATTGGTTTACATAATTCTTCTATAGGAGGTAAATTCTTGACATCTGCATCTTTTCCATGCTCCTTAAGACATTTCTTAGCTTCCTTCATGGCTTCATCATTTAATTCAATAACTCCCCTCTTCTTTGATGTTGGAATAGGCACCGGAATAGTTGGTTCAGGTATGATTACTTCAGGTATAGCTGAATCAGGAGGAGTCCAATCTTCATAATTCTTGCTTATTTTAGCCATTAATTCCTCAGCTTCCTTGGGAGTCCTATTCCTGAAAACACAATCAGCACAACTATCTAGGTATGTCCTAGATTCTTCAGTTAGTCCATTATAAAATATATCAAGAAGCTCATTCTTAGGTAATGTACTTCCAGCCTATGCATGAATCAAAGCACAAAACCTTGCCCATGATTCAGGCAATATCTCTTTTCTCCCTGTTTAAAATCAAAAAGTTCCTGCAAAATAGCATGTCTAGCACTAGGAGGAAAATATTTCTGTAGGAAAGTACTAATCAAACAATCAGGGCTATCAATAGATCCAGGAGGTAAATTACTAAACCAAGTTTTAGCTTCTCCTTTCAGTGGAAAGGGGAAAATATTAGCAGCAAAGTAAGTACGCATCTTAATATCATCAGAAAACAAGCTACTCATGGTAGAAAGCTCAGTCATATGTGCTACCGCACTTTCATTCTTAGTCCCACAAAAAGGTTCTTTCTCAACAATAGTTATGTAAGATAGATTGAGAGAGAAATCATAATCTTTATCTTTAATGTTTGTGGGAGAAGCAGCAAACTTAGCAATAGGAGACAATTTGGGTCTAATAGTACGCCTCTCAAGGAGACTCTTAGCAGCACTCCTATCATGGGTGTTTTTACATTCTTTAATAAATTCACCGGTCATCTCAACATAACCATCTTCAATATCATAACTCTCACTAGACTCAGGTGAACTAACAGGTGTAGTAGTGTCTTCATTAGGAGTTTCAGTATTTCCAGCTATAGTTCTAGCAATCATAGCATCTAGGAAAGGACCTAATGAACCACTCTTATCAAGCACAGTAGGAACAGCATCATAAGTATCAAAAGTTTTAGATTCAGCAGTAGTAGAAGTGTGCGTAGCATGTGTATGTGGTGGTATAACGAGCTTACTCATAACAGATGGTGAATCAAGAGCAATAGAGGTGTTCAGAACCGTAGCTTTTCTTGTAGTGGATGGTAAAATAGGAACCTTGCCATCACGAGACTTACCCATGATGGATGGATGGCAGCGAACAATAGAGAATCCAAGTGAACTTGATAAATAAAGCTATGCTCCGCGGCAATGATGCTAGAAAATAGTCTTGATGACCCACAAGTATAGGGGGTGTATCGCAGTATTTTCGAGGGAAGTGAAACCCAATTTATTGATTCGACACAAGGGGAGCCAAAGAATATTTATAAGCCTTAAAAACTGAGTTGTCAATTCAACTACACCTGGAAACAATCTTGCTCACAACAGTTTATCAGTAGCAACAGTTTTGTAGTAACAATAGTAAAGTAGCAGCAGTAGTAAAGTAAAGACAACAGTAACAATAGCAGTAAACAGTAGGATTCGAGTGTGGTAGGCATAGGGATGGATGAACGGGCGTTACATGGACAAAACAATTCACATAGCAATCAGAACATAGGGCAATTGTAGATAAATAAGATAAAGCATCCAAGTACTAGATAATCCTAGGCATGTGTTCCATATATAGTCATACGTGCTCGCAATGAGAACTTGCACAACATCTTTTGTCCTGCCAACCCGTTTGCAGCGGGGCCTCAAGGGAACTACTGGAAATTAAGGTGCTCCTTTTAATAGATCACCGGAGCAAAGCATTAACACTCTGTGAACACATGTGATCCTTACATCAAAGCCATTCCCTCCGGTTATCCCGATTTCTGTCACTTCGGGGCCATTGGTTCTGGACAACAACGTGTGTATACAACTTGCAGGTAAGACCATAAACAATACTATCATAATGAATCAATAACATCTTCAGATCTGAAATCATGGCACTCGGGCCCTAGTGACAAGCATTAAGCATAACAAGTCGTAACAAAGTCATAAAGCACTAATAGAAGATACTAGGCACCATGTCCTAACAATCTGATGCCATTACTTGAATGATCTCATCCAATCCCTACCATCCCCATAGCCTACATCGGGGGATTACTCACTCATAGAGCCTACAACGGGGATACTAGGCAAAGCCTTGCGCAATGACTCCTACTATCTTATTGATGCATAGCCCCAGGAAAAGAACAAGGCGGACAGGTCCAGAGAGAAATCCAAACGACCGTGGAACGTAGTACTTCTTCCTCCTTTCTACACCTAAGAGGTGAATGTATCCGAGCTACTCATACGTCAGTATGTATGTTGGCGATGAGCTTCTCAATAAGAACTTTTCCACCCTGAGCAGAGACTCGGGGACTGCTATTTCTTGTTTTCGTATTTTTATGTCAGCTATGTTAAGTCGCTTATGTTTTAGTTGGATTAGTAATGTGTAAGCACCAGAAACCTAACTCTTCAACTTTGCTGCTGTCCAACACGAATTGGCTTCATGGCAAGCAAGAGAACAAGTTTGGAATGGCAAGACACATGAAAAACGACTAAGGGAAAGAACTTAAGCGGGCCGACATTGGTTTTTTGACTAACCCTTAGTTTGTTTGGGTCACTAAAACACCGGATCATTTTGAGCCAGTCTGAAGGTTTGAAGTATTGTTAAGTCAATTTTTTGAATCTCGAAATGGTAAGTCGAAAAACCGAATCAAGGTAGACGCGAGCCGAGTCAAAAATTGGGGGAACAAGAAAACGAAACTCGGGGACTTCTCCCACGATAACCCAGCAATAAAACTTAGTTCAGAACATAAAATTGTAGCACAACCAAACTAAAGTATTTAGAATATATCTACGCCCGGCATTCCGGGGATCTGATAATTATGACCAGTGTTTTTTAAGGAGCAGGAGCAGCAGACGAATCATCCGTCGAGGAAGGAGGTATTTTGGAGTGTGGGGAAGGGGTGTTAGCCTCGGCTTCATCCTCCGGGTTAACCTCACTATCCTCTGGGTCTTCGGCCTCATCTCCTAGTTCGGAGCCCTCGCTTCCACTCCCTCCCTCTTCATCTTCATAGACCACTTCTTCAACGACATCGAGATAACTCGGCCCCTCATTCCAAGCATGGCAGAAGGAGTACTGGATGAGCTTGTTGGTACAGGCTTTGCGGCGAACGATCCACTCCGGATCCTCGCACCACTTAGACCCGGTGCGCATGCGAGTGAGCAACCCCAGATCAATTCCTTCATAACATGAAAGAGCAAACTTCAAGGCAATATCGGCCCCAGCCCGTGCGGCAGATTCACGCCACAGATGCAGCTGCGTGTCACACTCCATTAGTTTGGCTATGAAAGCCGAGCCTTTCTTTGGAATGGATTCACTGGGACAGAGGTAGCTGAACATCCACATTGCCGCTGAGATAATATCCGCGCCATGGTTCTTCACTACCTCAAGACGAGCGGTGAGACTTGCCAGTAGATCCTCCGTATGATACGGGATTGGCTCAGCAGCAGGGGCAGCAAGAATACCACGCTGTTCGCGGGATTGGCGTACGATAGCAGCACCGAGCGTATCGCTCTCTAGAAATTTGCCTAAGAATGAGAAGAAAAATAGTGAACAAAAGGACCAAATCCGGAGGAAAGAAAATCAAGCAAGGGAAGAAAACTCACGCGCGATCTGGAAGAGGAGTCGATGAAGCTCGGAATGAACGTCAGCGTTATGGGCCTGGAGTTTCTCGTATTCGGTGGTCACCGATGTAAGCTTGACGTCGGCTTCCTCCAATAGGCTCTTATCCATGGAGATTTGCATGGTTAAACACTCTTTCTCCTCGGCAAACTCCTGGTCGGCCTTCTCCAACTCAGACTTATGGAAGCTCTTCAGCCTCTGGATTTTGGCATTCAACCGAGTGATCTCCGAGTCCTGGTGTGGGAGCCAAGCTATCTCTTCATCTTTCTTCTTAAGCTCAGCCTCATACTTCACTGCTTGTTCGAGGAAGTGAGCCATCATTTCAGGCATGGTGACACTATCCTCGAGAGCAACTACAATAGCATAATGATCCGGAGGACCCAAAGTATACGTGTCCACCGGATAAAGGAAAGAAAATACAATGATCATGTGAAGGGGATAAATTTACCTTTGATTTCAGCAAGGTTTTTCCGCATGATTATGTTTTCAGCTTCAACCTTGGCTACATGATTCGGACAACGAATTCATATGGATCCTAAGAAGTTCGAATAAATAAGGAAGAGGAAGAATGGAAAATTACCCCTCTTCTAGTACTCCACCAGGACTTTACCATAACGCGCGTGAATGTCTTTATAGGAGTCCAGCTGGTGCTGGAACTCAGCATATCGGCGGTTAGTGGTAATCTGAAATAAGCAAGGCAATGGCAAAGTTCAAAGGCAGAGTAAAAACAATTCGAAGTCTACAAAACTCAGGCCAAGTGGAACTTAACCCGGCTCTAGGTGTCTGGATATTCGAAGTCTACAAGATCCAGGCCAAGTGGAACTTAACCCGACTCTAGGTGTGTGGATATTCGAAGTCTACAAGATCCGGGCCAAGTGGAACTTAACCCGGCTCTAGGTGTGTGGATATTCGAAGTCTACAAAACCTGGGCCAAGTGGAACTTAACTCGGCTCTAGGTGTGTGGATATTCGAAGTCTACAAAACCTGGGCCAAGTGGAACTTAACCTGACTCTAGGTGTGTGGATATTCGAAGTCTACAAAACCAGGGCCAAGTGGAACTTAACCCGGCTCTAGGTGTGTGGATATTCGAAGTCTACATGATCCGGGCCAAGTGGAACTTAACCCGGCTCTAGGTGTGTGGATATTCGAAGTCTACAAAACCCGGGCCAAGTGGAACTTAACATGGCTCTAGGTGTGTGGATATTTAAAGTCTACAAGATCTGGGCCAAGTGGAACTTAACCCGGCTCTAGGTGTGTGGATATTCGAATTCTACAAGATCCGGCCTAAGTGGAACTTAACCCGACTCTAGGTGTGTGGATATTCGAATTCTACAAAACCCGGGCCATGTGGAACTTAACCCAGCTATAGGTGTGTGGATATTCGAAGTCAACAAGATAAGGGCCAAGGGAACTAGACCCGGCTCTGACTATAGCAAAATTTGATGTTACGAACAAAAACTAGATTCTATAAGAAGCATCCGACCGAATAACAAGTTATTCCCTCGGAGGCTCGGGGACTAGGGGCTATATCTATAGATGCTCAGTTATGTTAAACGTCAGCAGCAGAGAAAAAGAGTTACCTCCATCATTCGGCTAGCTAAGGAAAAAGGAGTTCATCTGGGCGCTGAACTCGACTGGGCCAAACTTCTCTGGCAGATCATCTTGAGGGTCAATGAATTCTGCATTGTTCCAGTTCTTCACATACTCAAGGAGCAGTGGACTGTAACTTTTGCCAGAGAGAGAATAGTTCGCCACAAGGCCCTTCACGTGGGCCTCTCACCTGGCGGATTGAGCTACAGCGGGGCTGGTATGCAAAACTAGCTGCTGGCTGCCCTCTGACCCGGAAGCTGCAGACACGGATGAAGTTCTTTTTGCTGACTCGGAAGCCTTCTTGACTTCACCGGATGAAGGTGGAGGAACTGTTTGGAAAATATCTACCATTGAAGGGGTAGACCCGGAGGGAGCCGATGGGGCTTTTCCCTTGGGAGGCTTGGTGGAGGCTTTTGCTGCTATTGTTGGTGCTAATGTTGTTGGTGCTGGTGCTGGTGCTGATGCTGCTAGTGCTGGTGTTGCTGGTGCTAGTGATGCTGGGAACACTGGAACAAAAGGACTTGTTGGGGGCGGCGCTGATGAAACTGGCACCTCAAGATTTGGCGCTGAGGCCAATAAATTGGGGAGATCCAACATGGCCGTATCCAGAGCCGCCCCACTACTCCCGCACCGACATTGGCCTCCTCTTGGCGAGGTGGGCTCTGGTCAGGCGCAACCGCGGAGACCTCTTGAATAGGGCTGAGCGGATGATAATCATCGTTGCGGGGGGGAGAGGGACTACTCCGGAGTGGGGAGGCTATGCCGGAGCATCTCTGAGGGATATCCTTAGGAGCTCTGAGAAAAAGAAAAAGCACAAGTCAAAAAGAGAGAATCAATAAGAAACAAAGGCAAGCAAAGGAAAAATCCCAAGTAGCAGTGCTAAAGGACTTACTCATCCTCTATAGGAGGAGCCCGAGGTTTGGGCGCCCTCCGAACCGTGCTCTTGGTGGCCGGCTTGGACGAGGGTTTCACCCCGGATTTCTTCTGCCTTTTCTTGGGCGGCGACACCTCCGAAGTTGCGGCCGAGGTAGCCGCGTGCTTCTGGGAAGGAGCAGGGGCCGGGCCACCAATGGCGAGGGGAGGAACCTTGTGGACCTGACCATCCGGGTTAGCTGAACATTCGAACATAGCGAAATGCGTGTAAGAGATGGGAACCCAATCAAATACCTCTAGAACCTCAATGTCCGAGTCATCGTCGTCTGGCCAATCCCTTAGAGAAGAGGCCTTACCAACACTGCATTTGACGACGTCCAGGGTAGGCAGGAAGGCCTCCGGATTAGGCTCCTCCTCATCCTCTTCAGCATGGTCCAACAACCACTTGCTCGCCAGCACCTCCCCATCCTCCAGTGGCTGCTGGAGGAATCGTTGAGAACAAGGCAACAATTGACAAGTTATAAAAGTAAATCGACATACAGAGAAGATTCGGAGAACAAGAAAAGGAAAATTCACCTTTGGAGGAGGGTTGACCCGGGTGAAGGGCTCAAGTCCCTACTCCCAATCCTCGGAGAACTCCTTCCCCACATTGAATATGGACTTAACCCGGTGGTAACCCGCAGAGTTATCCAGTTCGATGGAAGAAGTCCGGTGGGGGTCGAGAGGGCCACTCAGGTAGCAAATCTTGTGGGCTCGCTTCTGGAGGGGGGAGACCCGGCTGCGGAGAAAAGTAATCATAATATCCTCCCCCCGGGGATGCTCCTTAAGAAGCTCCTTGATCCGTCGCTCCACTTGATTCGCAAGGGCCGTGGGCCGCTTCGGAATGCTCTCCCAATGCGAGGTATCAGGAGGGCCAAGTTTGAAGGGGAGCAGCCGGATCAAGTCCTCCTTGGTGGTGTTCCGGACATAGAAGAAAGTCCGGGCCTAGCCCTTGCAGGATTCGAGTCCGGTGACCTGGGGGGAATACGGAGTGCTTTCGGGTAGAAATAGAGGCGGCATCGCACTGGGTCAAGTGTTTGTCCTCCGGAGCAAGCTCCTTGTCTGGAACTACGTTCCTCCGGAGACCAAATAACTTGATCCAAAGTTCTTTGGTTGGCCAGAGGCCGATGTACCTCTCAATGCCAGAAGCAAAGGAGGACAAAGAAGTAATAGCGTTTGCGGGGAGGTGATGTGGTTGCAACTTGTATGTAGAAATGAAATCGAAGAAAAAATCGGAAGTGGGAAGGCCGAAGCCGCGCTGGAAATGCGAAAGAAAGTCAACATATTCCCTAGAATTGGGGGAAGGGGAGACTTCACCGAAGGCGAGGCGGTAGGCGACGCCGGTGGGGACGCGGCGCGTGGCGCGGAGCCGGTCCAGGTCCTTCTCGCGGATGATGGAGCCATCCCAGCAGTCGCGCTCACGGCCCTCTACTCCTTCTTCCTGCTATGCCACCACAACTACTTCCTCTTCTGTCATGATGGATTCGAGGTCTTCAAGAGTGAAATCTCTGTAGGAATAGCCGGAAGAGGGGAAACGGGAAGAGCAAGGCCCCGTGGTGGAAATCTGGACTAGGAACATAGGCGTTGGCATGTGATGCTGCTTGAGCACGGTCGGGGTAGCGCTGGCGCAACCAGAAACTGGCGGCGGAAGCAAGGTTGCAGTGAGAGAGAAAAAGGCTAGGAGGCGCGGAGAAAATGGCGGAACTTCCCCTGAGAATGCCCCAGGCCCTCTACTTAACCGCGCAGCACGCGCGTCGTGGGATCTTTTGTGGTGGACACGCCGCACGCAACAGGCGTGTGCACGGTCGAGACAGCCAATCAGAGCGAGGGCACAGAAAGGGCGACATGAGCAAACGATCCCATGACATGACGCAATGTTACGGTTAACGAGGCACTGTAGTGAGGGGACGTTTACAACAGCTATTCCTGACATTGCAACATTAACCGGGGCATTAAATGCGCGTGGCCCTTAAAATGAGGCAAAATGATGATTACCCTCCACGTAGGATGTAGGGAAGCATACAAGGGAAGGAATGGTAACCCGGATAAGCAAGCAAGAAACCTGGCCAACGAGGAATAACTCGGAATGAGCCAAAGGGTCGGAAGATGAGAAACTCTGGGTTACGAGGTAACTCGGCCTAAGGAGCAAAATATCAGGATATGGGAACTTGCTGTGGCCTTAACAACTAGAAGTTGCTAAGACCGCACCAGCTTTGGGGACTAATGTTGGGGGGATACCCCCGGGTAGGGTAACGCCGGGGTATGAGGGCCAAGTTAGCCAGGGTACGGCGCGGTCAAAGCAAGTGCTGACCGGGTCACCTCAAGGAAGGTCGAACCAGATTTGACCAGACCCATGGAGCATCTCCTTGACTATGGTCCGGCCGGCATAAGTTATATGCCGGCCATGTCTATCTGTTTTGCAGGTAACTTTGTAAGCCGGATTAGCTATATGCTAGACGAATTATCTTATGGCTTACAAGAGAAGGAATCCCCCACTGGTCAAAAGGTGGCTTTATTAGTTATAGCATGAGCGAAGTAAAGTAAAGAAAAGGACCAATGGGTTAGGGGCGACCAAGGTGACGCGAGCAAAGCCGGATGATGTAGCCCGTGTCTGGTGACGCCAAAAGACAAGGATTACGCTGTGGATTACGTCCAAATCCTGGACGAGCCATTACAGAGAATAAAGAAGCATCTGCTTTAGGAAAGGAGCATATTCGTAGAATATGCTTCCACCTGTGCCCTAGAATTGTAACCTGGGCTCCCCTATATAAGGCCTCCATAGAAGGGGATCGATCATTCTCTCTGTCTAAGGTAGAACTCTAGGGCTAGTTGGTAGGGAGTAAGAGACATCGTCTCCTTCTTGCTGAGAGCCTCAAGAGCACTTGTAAACACCATTGATAGAGAAAATACAAGAACTTCTGTGCGTGGAATCACCATGTTCTCCCTCCTTGGATTCCCCTAGCACTCATTGGCCCCATCTTTAGCCTATCCATGGCATCTGCCGTGCCAACACCACGACAAAGATCTTCAATGGTGTAATTTGGTGAAGGAGAATTACTATAATCAAGTTCTTTAGGCTCCTCCCTTTGGATTCTCATCATCTTGAGGTCTTCAACAGGATTGGGCTTAGCTTTACCTGAAAATTTAGCTAGAATGAGAGTTTGACTCTCGGTTATCTTACCTAGCTATGCCTCAACAATCCTTGTTCTTTCTTGGAGGGCATGTAAATTATTCCTTAAACTTACAGCTTGGTTAGATAATTTACCAAGAATAGCATCATGATTCTCCATTATTTTAACAAGGATATTGTTTTGCTCATTTTGTGAGTCCATAAAGGATTTAAGTGTTTATTGGAGACTACCATTACTTGTTCCCATATTATTAATAGAGTTACCTATAGGACTAGAATAATGTTTCTGAAAATTAGAATTATATTTCTTCTTCCAAGCAGGGTTATAATCATTACGGGCTATGAAGTCTATTTCTTCAAATTTGATTCTAGGGTAGCTCTTACCTGGTTTTCCTTACCTTTTACGGCTAATATGAGCTCATCCATCTTAGCATTGAGTTCTTCATTTTCTTGTGGTGAGACGGAGTTCACCTTCTTTGTGTTTGATCTATCCACATGCCATTGGGCATGGTTGTCTTGCATATTGTCTAGCAGCTGCTTTGCTTCGGTAATATGTTTGCCCATAAATGTTCCTCCAGCTGTAGCATCAAGCATAGACTTAGACACACGGTTAAGAGCATTATAAAATAAATGGAGAACTAACCAATCTTCCATCCCATGTCTGGGACAGTTTCTCATGCATTCTTTCATCCTCTCCCATGCAAGTGCTAGTGGCTCATGCTCTTCCTGTCTAAAACCAGTAATATTAGATCTTAGTTGCATAGTCTTTGCAGGTGGGATAAATTTAGTCATAAATAAAGAAGTACACTCCACCCATGATGCAATAGTATTTCTAAGCAAAGATAGCAACCATTCTTTTTCTCTTCCTCTAAGAGAGAAAGGAAATAAGCGCAATTTGAACGCATCGGGGTCAACATCTTTAATGCGCATCATATCACATATTTCAGTGAAAGTATTCAAGTACATACCTGCATCCTCAACAGTAGAGCCTCCAAATTGATTCTGTTGAACCAAACTTAAATAGTGGGGCTTAATTTCAGAATCATCAGCAGTAATTGCTGGTTGAGTAATAGGAGTACGCAAATAATCATTGTTGCGAGTTGCAAACTCCCCAAGCTTCTTTTCAGCCATATTTCCTATATTTTTGGGTTTTCTTAAACAAAGGCTTATGATAGTAAAAACAAGAGTTTAAAGACTAACTATTTTTTTTGGGTTTTTCAAATAAAGACTGAAAGCAAACTAACAACATTAGAGACAAGAATTAAAACTAGCAAGGTTCCTACTAACCTCACTAGGGTAGCTATTGCTTCCCCGGCAACAGTGCCAAAAAAAGGGTTGATACCTTCGATCCGTATTATGGATGTAGTATAGCTTTTTTCCCTAGTAGACCTAGGCTATCGAATCCTCGGGAAGCGTAAAGCGTTGTGAAGTTACTTTAACGGACCTTCGGGAGTTTTACAATTCTTGTTGTGTGTTACTGCACCAAGAGTTTACTGTCTTTTGTTGTTGTCGATGATGGAGAGAGAGGGCCTAGGGCTTTCGGTTTCACCTGTAGCTGTGCAAAACATCTGATGGGAATAAAAGATAATAATAAAGTAAGCATGTAATCATTAGAGCAAGATAATTATATGTGAGCAGTGCATCCATAATTGCTATTGACTTCACAACCGCTTATAGAAATAACGTACTAATCTCATCCATAGAAGAAAGAGAACTAATGATATGCATAGTGATGTCACCATTAATCCCAAGTAAATCCCTCACATACAGCCGTACTACCCCTTCTGTCACTAGGTTTCTCAACCTGCAAATTAGTCATTGCTCATACTCCCTATACCTGGCTCAATCCTCGGGGTATTGGTGTACCTGACAAGTCCTTGGATTGAGGCAAGAGAGGATACAGTAACCATCATGTCATACAAACTAATACATGATCCCATTTATGATAAATAACATGCAAAAAAGCTACATGGCTAGGCTGAAGCCCTTAGCCCAAAGATAATTACTGGAGTACGAGCCTAGGCCGGGTCAGACAGCCACGATAGTAACAGGAGGGCTGTATTGGTACATTACTCCGGCAAAGAACCTCAGGGCAGCAAACGTGGCCGCATCCGAGTTAGAAGGTTTAACTAGAGAGGCCCGGCAAAGGCAACAAGAGAGGGTGAATCACTTGTTAAGAGTTGCTTGCCAGCAAAATGAAGAAATAAACAAGGAAAACCCGGCGCCACCAGGAGCCTCGCAGGTGGTACATTTGGCCAGGATTTTTGTCTCGCCGTATAGTTGGTCGTTAAAGCTTCTGCCTCCACTTCATGACCCCTGGTTTCTTTGGGTTATTGGAAATCTCGTATCTTTGACTTTAATGTTGTGATTATCATCATCAAGCGTCATTATCTGCTTAGGGAAAAATAGAAACAAAGGATTTCATACCCCTTCGATCATTAGGGATTAGTGGTAGGGTTTAGAGAGATATTTCATAAAAAATATGAATAATATCCAGTTTAAATGTGGATGTAGATGACTATATTTCACAGCCATCAGCGTGCACCCCAATTGGACGTGCCACCTAGGCCCTTTTGGCCCTGGAGCATCGCCTCACCCCCTCTTTTCGCATACCCCCATATAAACCTGAAAAACTTAGATATCTAGAAGGATGGAGCTTTTCACAAAAAAGAGGGCCACCACATCCACGATCTTCGTTTCGAGAGCCAGATTGGTCCTGCTCTCCAGTCCGGAGAGGGAGATTTCGACGCCTCCTTCATCAACAATGTCATCCCCAATAACCATGTGCTTAGTCTCCTTCATCATGTGTGAGTAGTTCTCTGTAGGCCTGTGAGGTATATGGGGAATGGATGAGATTGATCATCTAATCATCCATATGTATCGAGATTTTAGGTATTCATCTTAAGGATATTTTTGTATGAGTGTTGATGCACTTTTGCTATGTTTAATCCTTGTTACAAGGGCCCGAGTGACATTATTTCAGTACTGAAATTTTATTTCCCCATCATATATTTGGGTTTGGTATCTAACTATAAAGTGCATATTATTATATTGAACCTGCAAACCCTAAAGTGATAGTTAGGGAAAACAATGGGAATATATGATAGTTTGAGAATATTGTGTGTTGATATATTGTTAATGCATTGTTCCAGACTATTCGAAAGGATAGACCTTAATTACCCGTAGTTCCAAGTTGGCCCTAGTGAAATGGACAGGTAGGGCAATAGATGTTATGCAAATTCTCTTAGTTAGTACACATAACTATATTTTGGAACACATAACTACACACAACTTAATTAGAGATAAATGTCATGTTATTTGGATTACATTACATGATCAATATCATTCATGCAACACCCTGCCTATCTTTTTGGCCACTGGAAGTTACAAGTCACTACTTCTAGTGAAAACTAGAAATCTGTTGCTATTGTTCATGGTTTGCTTTACTGTTTTGATTCAACTACTTTAATCACAATTTGCTTCTTGAGTATATTGATACAAATGTGTGGCTGAGAGTGACGTCTCAATTTCTAAAGTATTATTAATATTCTTGTATTCCTCTTGAGTGGAATTATAAATTTGGGTAATACTTACCATCGAAGATTTCTGTGATCCTCTATACTTGTGGGCATCAACATGACTTTAATTTCATTGAACCAGTCATTGAGTGGCTACCAAGGGGTATCGCACGGCCAATCCGATGTGGCACGCGTTGCCAACACCCCCTCTCGCCCCCTATGTGCTAGGACAACACGGTAGTGCCGGACATGTCTTTTGATCCCACGAGTTGTCGACGTGGTTTAGGGGCTGCCTGTGCATGGCGTTTTTTGGTCGTAACCCTCAAAGCCTGTTGGTTACCACTTTGGGAGTGTCAGTGGACGTGATCTAAGAAAGATTCATACACATAGATGATACTAGCGTTGTTTAGTGTATTTTGAAATGTGTTGTTGCTCATCCATGGCCGCCATGTGGTAGGACTTTCATTTTCCATGAAACAGGGTTTTGCCCCTATTTATAAATAAAGTCATAATAGGCGAAACAATACAAGGGGATGGGGAGACCCTCTTACAAAGAATATAAAGTGAATAAGAAAAACATAGAATATCAAAACTTGTCACCAGATACACCGACACGAGACTAGGGTGAACCGGGCTCCACGATGCCCCCTCCCAAAAGGGTAATGATGTACCACGCCGTTCATACACATAGATGATACTAGCATTGTTTAGTGTATTTTGAAATGTGTTGTTGCTCATCCATGGCCGCCATGTGGTAGGACTTTCATTTTCCATGAAAGAGGGTTTCGCCCTATTTATAAATAAAAACATAACAGGCGAAACGATACAAGGGGATGGGGAGACCCTCCAAAAAATATAAAGGTAAATAAGAAAAACATAGAATATCAAAACTTGTCACGAGATACACCGACACGAGACCTGGGTGAACTGAGCTCCACGACGCCCCCTCCCAAAGGGTAATGATGTACCACGCCGTCTCTTTCGAAACTAACGGTCAAGGGTTTACCCTCAGAGTACTATCACAGAGAAGGTAGCCCGACGACGCCCACAATAGGCTTATGACACCCATATATAGAAGGCTTATGACACCCAATGCTCTGACCAATGTCACATCGTAAATCCGACGGGTAGGACGAGGTAAGTCAGCATCAGTCCTATAGGCATCAAGCCATACGACAACCTAGGGAAGGGGAACCGCCCTCCATCATCCCTGGTGATCGCCGTAACGAACACAACAAGAGTGCCAATTAGGCCCAGATCAAGCCCAAATCAGGCCCGACCAGGCCCAGATTAGTCCCAGGTCAGGCCCTATCATCTCCGTCGTCGTGCTACCACACCTCGAGCCGCTCCTACCTTTGCCTCCGCCGCGCTGGCCTGGCCACCAATGGTGGAGCCCACAGAAAATTGTTGCGGCATCGGATAGACTAAATAAAAGAATATATATATATATACATGCATAAATTAGAGGTATTTTTAGAAAAAACTGTGGGGTCAACTGACCCTACAACTAACACGTAGTTCCACCAGTACTTGCCACCATGTCTCTTTGATAGAGGTCATGATCTGCGCCACCGATGAATCATCCTCCCGCAAGCCAAGCATTGCCATGCTGCCGCACCACCCGGACCACGTGCCTCAGAAGCTTGCATCGCCACAGGTCGATCTCTTCTCCTCCACTAGGTCGCCTCGCCGCCCGCCGCTCCCTCCGGCATTGAAGCCCCAACGCTAGATGGAAGAGATCCTGCCACCGTGACACTGTACGCTCTTTGTCGGCGGCGCTCGCCGACAATGACAAGGAAGAGTGGAGGGGACGACGGAGTTAGGGTTCGGTGTCTCGGTCACACCCGCGGGGAGGGGGGGTGATGCAGAGACACGAGAAGGGCAAATCTGTGTCGTTGAGAACCGGCCTGTCTGTCGATTTATTTAACTCAATTATTAGTACCAGCACGGCAATCTGCAGATGTAGCCCGATAGAGATGTGTCAAGGTTTGCTTAACCTGGGCAATTAATTAGACGCGGCACACACTTTCTTTATATCCCTCCCTGGTCAACTCCGACCTTTTCTTGCCCCATTTTACTCCACCTTCACTGATCAGCTTCATGTGCCTGCCAAGCGACCATCAATTGATCTGCCACAACAACATCAGATCATTAATTCACTCATCTTCTCCCCCTTGACTGCACTGCATATATAGCCAGCTACTCCCACAGTCCACGCAACAATGTAGGGGAGGCAAGGGGAGAAGAATCTAGCTGTGTATACATGTTAGGGCTAGGGCTAGTATATCCCTAACACGAGGGGGCAACAGGGATACTAGTAGTGCACAAGGAAAAGGCCAGAAAAGAAAAAAGGCAAGTACTTGCGCCAGTTCTACTAACTATAGTCTGTCAGGGGCAGGCAGCTTGCCTCCTCTCCTATATTCCCAATCAAGGCCCGCAGAGAAAAGGAGCACGAAAAAAGCAGCCGCGAGAGAAAGATCACTCCATTGAGATGAGATCCCCTCTCTCTTCTTCTGTTTCTTCTCCACGGGCTATACACTAGCTAGCTAGTGCTGTTCTCTCTCAAGCTACAGCTCTAACCGTGCTGGCCAATTAGTGAGTCATCGAGGAGAGCGAGAAGGAGATGGCGTGGTGGGCAGGGAGCATGGGCGGCATGGACCTCCGCAACCACCTCGCGCAGTTCGGCGGCCCAGCCGCCGGCGGTGCCATGGGAGGCGGCGACCAGGCCCCGACCACTCCAAACAGCAGCGGTAGCAACAACCATGATGACTCTTCCGGCGCCGCACAGGACTCCCCCACTGCCGGCGCGGGCGACAACTCACCTACCCTAAACGCTACCTCGGGCGCATCCGGAGAGAGGGGTTCTTCGTCGGGGAGGCGGCCGCGAGGGAGGCCGGCTGGATCCAAGAACAAGCCCAAGCCGCCGATCATCATCACGCGGGAGAGCCCCAACACCCTGCGCTCGCACGTGCTGGAGATCGCCAGCGGCGCGGACATCATGGAGGCGGTCGCCACGTTCGCGCGCCGGCGGCAGCGCGGGGTCTCCGTGCTCTCCGGCAGCGGCGTCGTGGGTAACGTCACCCTGCGCCAGCCCGCGGCGCCCCCGGGATCCGTCGTCACGCTCCACGGCCGCTTCGAGATCCTATCCCTCTCCGGCGCCTTCCTCCCCTCGCCTTGCCCGCCAGGCGCCACAGGCCTTGCCGTCTACCTCGCCGGCGGCCAGGGCCAGGTCGTCGGAGGCACAGTCGTCGGGGAGCTCGTCGCGTCTGGGCCCGTCATGGTCGTCGCAGCCACCTTCTCCAACGCCACCTACGAGCGTCTTCCGCTCGCCGAAGAAGAGCCTGGCGAAGGGGGGCCCGCACCCAACGGGTCCGACGGGATGCACTTGACGGAGGGACCACCTCCGGGAGGAAATGGCGGGATGGGTCCGCCGCCCGGACTGCCAGACCCCTCGTCAATGCCATTCTATAACTTGCCGCCGAACCTGATGCCCAACGGCGGCGGCCAGATGGCGCCGCACGATGTGTTTGGCTCGTTCCGGCCACCACCGCCGGCCTTCTAGCTAGCTATGTTTCTCCCTTCTTTTGCTTGTTCCTTTCTTGTTTCCAGCTTCACATACCAGCGTGATGATCTCCTTGTTTTACGTGTTTAATGTTTAGTTAGGTACTAGCTTAATTTGATTGCTAGTGCGCTTAACTAGGCATGGATAAAGGAGAAACTCCAATTTGATTTGATCCCGTCATGAGTACACTTTCGTTTCTTTCATGAGCTAATAATGTGGGCTCACACAACTATCTATTATTGATGTTTCATGCATGTCTGTATATATACATCTTAATTCTATGTAGGCCCTAATTATGTGCATCTGCCTTGTATGATATATATATATATATATATATATATATATATATATATATAAAGTTGCAGTAATTCCTAAGAGACACAAAATCAAGGAATACTTGAAGGAATTGTCCTGTGTTTTGCGTCTATTAGATTGATATATATAGCTCTCAATAGTAAATATACATTACTGCTTTCTGTCTATTAAAGTTCAATATCAGCAATATCACCAGCTATATACTCACCCAGCACTACCGGAATAGATCTCGTTATAGACATTGACATGATTTGTACCATGCATATTTTTGAACCATTTGTTTCGATAGGCGCATATTGCTAATAGAAAAGAATGTTTTCATTTTTTTAGTGATGTAGTATTTTCACTTTACGTCTGAATATTTATGTATCTGTTAGTAGTCAAAGTTAACAAAGGTTGTCTCCACACATTGTAAGAAGTCATACATATATATGTGAAGTGTGTGAGTGTGGAATTAGGAAGAACTCTATAGCTACTGCTTTTGACATTTTAGATGTCCTATATCCTATATATGTATAAGTAACAGACCAAGCACATTAATTAACTTGTAGAAATACACGAAAATGTTTCAATATTTGTATGCTTATATGTTACCTCCGTAACAATTGATAGCTTCTTAGAAACCACACAATTTATATTTTTAACTTTGACTTCTATTGCCCAAAAGCCAGTAGAGTATGGTAAGAGATGAAAATTGGATCATTAGATTTCCTCTAAAAATTACCTTCGTAATACCAAATTATATATTTTTTGATTAACATATATGAACAAAATCTAACAGTCATCGGTATTCGAAACCGTGTCAATATCTTCACATTTCTAAGAAAGCATTTTTTAACTAAGAGCTTGTCTAGTTAAATAACTCACACTATCACTACTAGGAAAATGATTATAGGTAGATTTTAATTCTGTGGCGCATATGCAAAAAATGCTCCACTAAAATTAATTCTGTGGCACATGTAGCAAATGCGCCACAGAATTTCTGCAATTCTGTGGCGCATATGGATATATGCGCCACAGAAAGTGAGAATTCTGTGGCGCATATAGCTACATGCGCCACCGAATTCCTGTGGGCCCATGTGGGCCTGACCCCAGCACATGGGCAGGCCAGAATTTTGACGCATGTAGCCGACATGGTTCGGAACAACATGACCAAGATAAGATGTCCGTGACGAACGTGCAAACACCGGAAGTGGATCAACCCTGATTCCGGACAACTGGAGTCTCACCTATTGACGCGCGGTTTCATGCCTGGCTTCTTAGTGAATGAGGAGCCGTCGGTAGATGGCGGTGGCCATGATGAAGAAGAGGCCGGGGGCGAGGGAGAAGACGAAGGGTCTCCTGGACATGGTCATCATGACAAAGGAGATGCCGACGAACATGATCATCATGAAGAAGGAGATGCCGACAGACACGATCATCATGAAGGAGACGATGCCGGAGCAGATGGTGGTGGTGGCAGTGGAGAAGACGGGAGCATGGACACGCCGCTAACTTCGGCCTTGCGGGACCCTCATCTTCAAGAAATACTCCTCAAGCAGACGGCCAACACGAGAGCTGCAGCTAGAGAGAAAGCCAAGCGGACACGGATGGAGGTAGACGGGAGGACTCCATTGTATCCTAGGTGCCGGCCCGAGGATACACGCTTGAGTGTAACGCTGAAGGCTCTGGAGATGAAGGCAGAGCACAAATGGACCGACACTAGCTTTAACGCTCACATGAAATTCTGGCACGCTCGTCTTCCCAAGGACAACACATTGCCAACAAGTATCGAGGAGGCGAGGAAAGTAGTTTGCCCACTAGACCTACCGTACGCGAAGTACCACGCATGCATCAACGACTGCGCACTTTACCGGAACGAGTATAAGGATAAAACCACATGCCCGGTGTGCGGCCAGGGACGGTACAAGAGAGAGAACAAGAAAGTTCCTCGAAAAGTGGTGTGGTACTTTCCTATCACTTCCCGTCTGCAGCGGTATTTCGTAGACCCTAAGGAAGCAGAGCTTATGCAATGGCACGCGAAGAGGGAGAAGCCGGAAGATGATCCGGAGAAGGGCGAGATCCTGACACACCCCGCGGACGCTAGCCAGTGGAATGCGCTGGACATCGAATTCCAAGATGAGTTCGGGCTCGATCCAAGGAACGTTAGGCTGGGCATGAGCACCGACGGACTCAATCCCTTTGGCAACCAGAGTAGCACGCACAGCACCTGGCCTGTGTTTGTATGGCCGTAAAACCTCCCACCCTGGTTGTGCACGAAGCAGCGGTATGTACACATGAGTATCCTTATCCAGGGGCCAAAACAACCGGGTGTCGACATGCATCTGTATCTCGGTCTCCTGAAAGAGGAGTTAGCGACGCTATGGGAGACGCCGGCACGTACGTGGGATGCCTACACTGGAGATTATTTCAACCTGAGAGCTGCGTTGCTCACGACGGTGCAGGACTATCCTGGTTACGGATATGTAGCGTGTCAGGTGAACCACGGATTTTGTGCATGTGTCAGGTGCATGGATAAGACCCCGCATCTGCAGCTGCCGAGGGATCCTGGGTCTTCGAAAACCGTGTTCCAAAGGACTCGAATGTGGCTCCGCAAGGATCACCCGTGGAGAAAAAACGGAGACCTGTTCAATGGCAAAGACGAGCTCGAAAATGCCCCACGTCGACCGTTAAGCAGCGAAGAAATCAAGGAGCTTCTGGACAATTGGGAAGAGTTCCCTGCGCCAGGAAAGAAGCGGCCGAGGGAACAACCATCACCGCTGCATGGAGTATGGAAGGCGAGGTCTGTTTTCTGGGACCTTCCTTACTAGAAGGTCCTCCACACGCCCCATAGCCTCGATATGATGCACATCACGAAGAACGTTACCGAGAGCCTGCTCGGCACTCTGATGAACATGCCGGATAGGACCAAGGATGGGCCGAAAGCAAGAAGCGACCTAAAATTGCTTGGCATTAAGAAGGAACTTCAGTACACCAATAGTGACGATGCCGACGATGACGATGAACAGACGGAAGGGACCCAGGGTCGCCGCAAAAGGGCTAAGAAGAATGAGGTGGTGCTTAAAGCTGCATCCTTCACTCTAAGCGAGGAGGAGCTCGAGAGGTTTTTCCGATGCCTCCTAGGAGTCAAGGTTCCGCACGGCTACTCTGGAAAGATAAGCAGATATCTGGACGTAGCGAAGAAGAGGTTCAGTGGGATGAAGTCTCACGACTGTCACATGCTAATGACGCAGATACTCCCCGTTGCGATATTAGGGATAATGGACGAGCATGTCCGTGAGACGCTATTTGGCCTCTGCAACTTCTTCGATGTCATATCTAGGAAGTCTATCGGCGTGAAGCAGCTCGGCAAGCTACATGAAGAGATCGTCGAGATACTATGCGAGCTCGAGATTTACTTCCCTCCCGCGTTCTTCGATATCATGGTGCATCTGCTTGTCCATGTCGTGGATGACATCATCCATCTCGGGTCGGCGTTCCTGCACAACATGATGCCGTTCGAAAGGCTAAACGGTGTCATCAAAGGATTCGTTCGCAACAGGTCCCGTCCAGATGGAAGTATAGCCAAGGGCTTTCTGACCTACGAGTGCATCTCCTTCTGCCAGAACTACCTAAGCACCGAGAACCAGGATGTCGGTGTGCCCACCTGGAAGCACCTCAGGAGGCTCGTTGGATTTGGTCACCGTTAGGGCTACCGCGCACTCCACGTCGGCATCGAACTCGAACATGCCCACTTTGATAGGGCAAACCGAGTCGCGCTATAACACATACAGTTGGTCGGCCCCTGGGTGGATGAGCACAAAACCTTAATCGAGCAAAAGCTCGCCAACATGGGCAAGCCGAGGAAGAAGGGAGACGTAACCAGAGAGCACATGCCAGCTTCACGGGGTGGTTCAAGAAAAGGCTACTGGAAAGTCCCATGCCGACGCCTTATACTGAAGATTAGAAACTCATATCCTCACTCTCATAGGGCCCCGGGTGCAACGTTAGGACCTATCAGACGTACGACATCCACGGCTATAGATTCTACATCGAGGAGAAGGACAAGAATAACGAATACCAAAACTCAGGAGTAACTATGCTATCATACGCTGATGACGAGACTGATGTCAAGGAAAGATTCTACGAGGATCGAGGAGATATGGGAACTCGACTACTGCAAAGTGACGGTGCCGATGTTTCGTGTCAGATGGGCCAAGAGCGTCGAAAAAGATGGCCGGTTTTTCACCACCATGGTTATACCCGATACCAAATCGAAGAACGCCTCCACGAAAAATGAGCCATGGGTGCTCGCTAGCCAAGTTGACCAATGCTTCTTCATTACCGACCCGACAAAGCCAAGCTGTGTTGTCGTGAGGAGGGGCAAGAGGAGCATCATCGGAATGGAAGGACCCGCCAACAAGAAAGACATCGATAAGAATAGCGATCCCAAGATCGAAGAGGAATTCGACAAGTACTTCGACAAGCCAACTACTTATGCTAAAGTAAGAAGGAAGACCACCCTACCGGCTAAAGGTTGCCCGTACACGAGAAGAAATCTCAAGGTGGCCGGCCTAAAGTATTCTACCGCGAAGAAGAAGGGCAAGAAAGTTGTTGTGAAGAGACACTAGCTACCTCGGAGCCGACTTAGCGGTTTTTGACGCCTTTTTTGTACTAATTAATGCACATGTGTGCTCGCGCGCCTGCATATATGTATTACTTTGACAAACTAATGTATGCGGATAATATTGAGGCAAATATATTAAGGCAAATATATTAATTCTTGTTTTTAATAGGCAAATATATTAGTTCTTGCTTTTAATATATTATTACCATCCTTAAAATATTTTTTAAAAAGTCAAAAAAAATGTGGCTATGCCAGGAATCAAACCTGGCCGCCCAGGTTTAGAACAGAGAGGAGCAACCAATATGGTAAGCTTCGTTTTCTGTCAAACAACAGCGCAACACGCGTTTTGTACTATCTCCAAAAATTCCGTGGCGCATATCTGAACAGACGCGCCACAGAATTCTGTGACTTAGAAATAATATCGCCTCGCTGCGCCACGCCGCCCAGAACCCTAGCACGCCTCAGATTTCCCCATATCGCCTCGCTGCACCGCACCGCCGTTCCGCCGCACCGCGCTTGCCCAGCCGTGCCGCCGCGCCTCACCCGCCTTGCCTCGTCGTGGCCTCGCAGAGCACCAGGAGGAGGAGGCCCGCTCCAGCATCTAGGACCACCGCCACCACCACCCTGCAGAGCACCAGGAGGAGGAGGCCCGCTCCGGCGTCCAGGACCACCGCCACCACCACCCCACGGAACATCAGGAGGAGGAGGCCTGCTCCGGCGTCCAGGACCACCGCCACCACCACCCCGCAGGTGACCCCCTCTCCCCCTTCCTTGCCTTTTAGTCGTTGAGATCCATCACTAGCTTCATTCTGTCAAAAATGAACAAGCTAGTACAAGTGCTGTACTAGTGTACTGCTAGTTTTGAAGTTCAGTAACTGTGGAATTATTCATTCTAAGGACAGTACTGCTAGTTTTGAAGTTCAGTAACTGAATTAATTAATATACCTTTTAATTTTGGTGATCGATACTATTGTAGTTATAACTAAATACGGACAGTTTCAGATACTACTAGGTCATGTACTAAGTCCCAAGATTTTACAAAGTGTGGAGTAAAAGATAGTACTAGTTGTAAGCTTACTCTACAACTACTATAGTTATTCATCATGGTTGCTATTTTAATTACAGCTATTAATTAGCATATCTAGGTGCATGCTTGTCTTTTCTTCATATTTGGAGCGGAACAATAGCTGATAGCACTTGTCTAGCTATGTGTGTCTTTTGGGTGCAGGTGAAAGCGATGGCGCTAAATGTTACTTTTAATAACTCCTATATATATGTTGATCAGTGGTGATGGTCCATTCACCTCTTACCCCCTCCTGATACCAGCCTTTAGATATTCTGCAAATGGCTGAGATGGTGATCCTATTTGCTACTAAAGTTGTGATAAAATGAACCAGAAGTGCCACTAATATGTAATTGGGAATGATGAGGGTATCCCATTGGCCAAGTTTGGCATCCCTGGTTTTTATGGCTCGACCTATTGGGTAGTCAATATTGTTTCCTCCTTAGCAACCTGCAGGAATGAAACCTCTAATGGTGCTAAGACACTACCTAAGAATTTCATCCTTGGCATATTGATCATGAGATAGGGTCTTCCTTTTTCTGCAACTTGAGCCAGGACCCAACACTGCCACTATGGGCCCTACTCTTGTTTATATGTACAACAGTAATGCAGTGGAGCTAGAGGACTTACATATCTAGAGAATTTGATCAACATGTCGTTTCATGCATGTATGATGATCTTGTTGACTAGTTAGTTAAGGAAGTTTATCATGTTATACTGAGTTTTTCCAACAATACATTGGTAATACTGGTTTCAAAATTTTCAAAAGAACACACGTAAAGTTCAGATGTACCCTGCTATATTTAGCAAGGATGCATGGGGCATGGTGGTGGTAAAGCTGGAAGATATATTGCTAGTTGAGTTTATAGTATTGAACTTGCCATAGCTGCTGGTTACAGAGATAAGGAAAACGTGTTCACAACTAAGGATGGTAAATAAAATTAGCTCATGTCAGTGGTATGCGAGTGCTTAACGGATCATCTGTCATAAGCATGGGTGTCTGGGATCACGAAAAAATGAAAACCTAAAAAATTACATTGTGTATATATACGATGACAGAAATCTCTGTACCCTGTTGGATTATATGGTGTTGGAGCACCATATGTGGCTGTGGAGCACAATTTGTGCATTTTTGTATGTGAAATGTTTGCAGGGAAATCACCCGAGCTGCCCATTTCTCCTGAAATGTTGATTTCGATCCATTTCGGTCGAGAAATGGGGCTCATATGTCAAAAAATTAGCGAAGGTCATGCCGATTTTTCGGTCGACACTTAGTAATTTTTTGACATATGAGCCCCATTTCTCGACCGAACTAGAAGTGAATTGACACTTCGGGAGAAATGGACAACTCATTTTAAATATTGTCAACAATAATTAATACTAACTTCCTTATTTTAATTTGTTTAGAAGTGTGCAAACATGTCGGCCGCCGATGGGGCCGACACTTCTAAGGCCGCAATGAGCGTCGAAGACCAAGCCAGAGCGGCGAACCTCACTTTCTAGGAGGCGGCGGCGCAGCACGAGGCGGCGGAGTCTCAGCATGAGGACGTGGCAGCTACTGCGGGCCACGATGGGGATGATGAGCAAGAGGGGGACGAGGACTACCAGATAGATGAATTCGAGGAGGAGGATGCGACCACCTCCGATGGTGGAGGCCGCACGACCGATGGCGAAGGCCGCACGACGGATGGCGGGGACCGCACGGATGGCGGTAGCAGCAACCCGTCTGTTAAGAAGAATAAGAAGCCGAGGAAGGATCGGAAGTCGCAAAAGCTCGCTGACACCACCGATGAGATCACTCTGGTCTCGGAAAGTGGCCTTCCGTTGGAGCCTTCGGATGTTGCCGCCGGGTATGGCATGCAACTCGGGTGCATTATCCGAGAAAGCATGTCGATCAACACGAAGCACCTAGAAGTGAAGCGAATGAGCGGTTGGTGGCAAACTACCTTAAGAAGCTTCACCGACGGTACAAGTTCCCAGCACCGTACACCGACAAACTGGAAAAATCCAATAAGGTGAACATGTTAGCCATCACGAAGATGGCCAGTGCCTTGAGCAGCTGGAGAACCCGGGTGAAGAACAAGATCGCGAAAAAGGAAAGCTGGGAGAAGATCAAGAAGGGTGAGCTCATGATCGACGAAGACGAGTTCAAGATATTCAAGGCGGAGATGGAGACTAACGAAGCGAAGGCATGGACGGAGTGGGGTCGGGAAATGCGGGAACAGAACATAGGTAACCACTGATGTGGAAGCGGCAGTTACAGGGGAAAGAAGGCCATATGGGCAAGGGAGGACGCCGAGGTTGAGCGTCTCGGGAAAGAAAACCCGTTTTAAAAATCACGGACGAGCAGACCCGGAACTTTGTCTGGGCCCGCTACTATCTGGACAAGGATTCCAAGGAATTCGTCACCGATGATGACGATGTGAGGAAGTTTGAGAGTAAGCTGGTAAGGAATTTACCCGCGGTCCATTTGCTTTCATTTTGAATAATGAAGGCAAGTTCCTAAATGGGTTCACCTTTCCTTATCTACAGGACGATGAAATCAAGGCTACACGCGAGGCACCGGACTCGTCGTCCTAGGGCTCGACGGAGCCGTGGGACACGATTTTCAACTAGGCGACCAACACCTTCATGGGGAGGCCACAGTCCGAGCCGGCCACGTCATTTGGCCGTATCTCTGGCTTTGGTAGGAGCACAAAGTTCCGCGAGTACTATAGCGAGGAAGCCAAGAAGAGAAAGGAGAGGCAGACCTAGTCGGCGGCTCAAGATCAAGCCGAGAAGGAAGAGATGAAGCGGAAGATCGCGCATCTAGAGGCCAGTAAGGTGGACCAGGACGAGGTGAACGCGATAGTGCAGTAGAAGATCCTCGAGATGCTACCCCCTCGGCTGATGGAGGGGATAGCAAAATGGAATGTGGATGGTCAGGTGGGGCCGATACAAGTGCCCAACGCTGGCAGCAGCACCTCGAGCCACCAAGTGTCGCCAGACATCCCCGCGGCGCAGCCGATGGAGTTGGATGCACTGGAGCTGCCCCCTCCTACTGAGACTACCAAGGCGCAGCAGCCGGCAACGGCGGTGCTTCCTAATGCACCCGAGATGGAGAAGAAGAAGGATCAGCCACCGGCCGCCTGTGTCTCGACATTAGTCGAGCTCGGCGCCCTCACCAAGGTAAAATAAGTAGATAGTCAGCGTGCTCTACTTAATGCCTTTGATTGGCTGCCATCTCATGATGCATATCTGTATGCCTCAGGACACTCCGTGCGTGCTCCTGCACAAGGTGCCCGGCGGCGAGTTGAAGGATGTTGCCACGGGAAAGCTAATACAACCAGCGAACCACACGATGCACTGCAAGCCCATGGACGATGCCGTGATGCATGTCGAGTTGGGTCGGGTGTTGGGGGGGTGCAAAGATATGGACCCTCTCATGCAACCTCCGGGAGCCGACAAGCACCTGACCCTGGAAGGGTTCCATGGCTATCCCATGATTTGGCCAAAGACCCAGATTCGTATTGGGTCTCGCTCCACCGGTGCCACCTTGGTCGTCCGGCCGCCAAGGACGAAGCCTCCTGCTGCACCGGTCGTCGTCGCCGCCACCACAACCGTCACCAGAGACTCTTGGGAGCGTCTGCACCGGCGCCACAAGCAGCCAAGGGCGTGGTTGCTCCTCGACCGCCATCGCCCCCGCCTAAAGGCAAGGCCGTGGCACCGCAACATCCATCGCCACCACCCTAGGATGACATGGACATGGTGGCCTTCGATGCCAACATCGAGGTGGATGATGATGATGATGCACCGGTCGACGTCAATGCCTTCGTCAACACCGGCGCCAACAAAGGACCGTTCATGCCTCCTCTCGTTGAAGAACCATCATTCCGCGATCAAGCTAGCCATCCCAAGAAGCGCCTGGTCTTCCGTGGGTTTTCTCAGGAGACGCCTCCGGCCGCCGAGACACAACCTCCATCGGCCAGAATCATTTTCAGCCCTGACACACTCCGTAGGACGGCCGGTGACGGGTTAGCATCGCCAGTGGATGTTGCTGATGCAAAGAGGAAGAGGGTGAGGAAGAGGCCGAACAGGAACAAGGACAAGGCTGCGAGCCAGCCCGCTCCGATCCGTTACCGGGATGACGTTGTACCACCCCGCGAGGATGGCTTGACTAGAGTGCACGAAGCTGGTCAGCCCATACTACCTCCGGAACTGCGCCGCCTGGCTTCGGGAGCTATGATGAGTTTGCATGAAGGTGTCCTGACACTAGAGGGCCTCCTTCTCAAGGACAAGGACCCGAGTTACCCGGTGTTCACCGCCAAGGTGCCAGAGGATGTGGGCTTCATCACCGATGCCCCCGCGGATGTGTTCTTCATAGCCTACGAGGACATCTTCAAGCTGTTCCACTCGAGACGGCAGGACTATAACTTGGTCCGCCTATTCGCGCTCAATCTGGCGATGAAGGTCAAGAGAGAGGACACCCCGTTCGCCGCGATAGCGGATCCCTACTACATGCGGGATAGCCAGCTAGAAAAGGAACAAGGACCCGGGCCCGGGCAAACTCCTACCTTCAGAAGCTATTGATGGACAACAAGAGGAAGGACAACATCCTTGTGCCTTTCTTTCCCGAGTAAGTGTACACATCCTCCTACCGCCGTCGTAACACATAAGTATTTCTTTCCATTGCTCTTTTCCAACATCCCGTTCCACATTGTGTGTTGCGCGGAGATAAGTACTGCACGCTCATCGTCCTCTCCACGAGGTATTCGCTTGCCACCTACTTCGACTCGGGGAGTGCGAGGAGGAAGAACTATGCCAGAGTAAGGAGCGTTCTGGATGATGCTATCGAGGGTATGCCAATCAGGGAGGCCCCTTCAACTATAAGGGGGAGGCTTACAGGGACGATGGCCGACACAAGTTCAAGCATGTGTTCGAGTTCCCCTGTGTCAAGCAGCCGTCTGACAGTGTGAAGGAGGCCTTCTACGTTTGCCATCACCTCAAAGGGTTTGTCCGGGATTGCGAGATGCTAACGCTGCCATCTTCTCTCCAAGGATGGGCCCAAAAGTTGCATGGGATCAGTGATCCCGATCTCAGGGAAGACTTCCATGATACGCAGGTGAAACTGTCACATATCATCATGGAACAGGTCAACACACATGGTGGGCTCTTACACCAGCCCAGGTCGTTCACCAAGAGGGAGATCGAAGCCCGCCTCAAGGCGCAGGGTGACTTCAGGACGTGGACGACGAAAGACATGTACAAGCTATTCCCGGCGCCCTGCGAGGAGAAGGCTACTTGACCGAGAGAGCGTGTGTATCGGTGGACATGTAGTGTGTGTGTCGAAAAACTTAACTTGCCTAGCTTGAAACCGTCGTTGTTATTGTGTCAGACATGTTGTCGTGTTTCTTTCATTGTTATCGATGCATTGTTTTAAGTTTATGAATGCCTTGCTCTAATATTTGTCAACATATATATTTGCATGATGTACTAATATGCCTTGTCAATAGAGATGCCGACGTACGTTGTGTACAAGGGTCGGGTTCCAGGTGTCTACGAGGAGTGGGTGGACTGCCACCAACAAGTGGACAAGTTCCGCGGCAACAGCTACAAGGGATACGCGACTAGAGAGGAGACGGTGGCCAAGTGAAGGAGACACGTATGGAAGAAAAACCGGACGAAGATCTTGGTGCCGCTCCTCCTCACCGGCATCGCGGTTACGGTGTACTACATTCTGTCCTAAGGTATAGGCGGTGACAACATTGCGCAGTTGTAAGTTATGTGAGTGAGATAAACACTTGTGAAATATACTTGTACACTTATTCGGTTCTAAGTGATGTGATTGATGAACACTTGTGAACATTCGTGCTTGTTGATGTATTATATGTGAACTGGAACATTTGTACTGCTATGTGCAGATATTCTGTGAATTTCTGTTAATTTTTGTGTATTTCCTGTAATATACCTGTTATATACTGTATTTGTACCAGATTCTGAAAATTTTAAAATTCTGAAAAAAGGATTCTGTGACGCATATAGCTATATGCGCCACAGAATGTACCATAAAATTCCGTGGCGCATATAATCTGGGAGATAATTCTGTGGCGCATATAGCTATAAACCAAAACAGCTTGCTAAAAAAGTTTATATTATAGAACAGAGGGAGCTGCTGATATGCACCTGGTCAAAATTATCTGCTTGTCAAGTTGTCGTATGCGCTTCACACAGTTGATATCAGAGAAGACAATGTGCTGCCGTAAGGGTCATTTCCTGCTCTTGTATGTGTAGCTCGCTTAATGATCTCACGAAGAAAAGTGACCAACTTTATCCAGGAAGGAAGGGTTGGCAAGGAATACTATATATGAACATTGGCATCTAGTGGCATTTTATGCATAGGCTACTGCCTCGGATCCTATAGTATATTTGTTTTCTTTTCTTGAATGATCATTTTGTCGCATAAACATGGTCATTAAGAAACACTTTCAGATGCTAAAGACATTGCAACCATCTTTAAATTATCGGTTTTGCTAGCTCTCGTCTGACTGAGAACGCTCGGCCACCTCCATAGCCCTCAGATCAGCATCACGATTCGTGCGCCTCTACGAGTAGTAAGTGGATTGTAATTTAGTGTTTTTAGTTGCAACTGGGTGCAACTACAAAAACTGTTCATGCAGTAAAATAAGTCCATGTAGTAAAAAGAATGTCCATATAGTTTTTGACTTCCGTTTTCATAGACCCCCCAAGGAACGAAAAAACGAAATAGATTAGATTGATGGTTCGGCGAATACCTCTTCGTCTGTGGGGGTAAGATCGGGTTTCTGACATGTTGTTCCGTGTACGTGTAGCCCGCCAAAACCTGTACGGCCCGAACCAAATCAGTACAAGGGTATTCTACACATGCAACTCGTAAAGTAGGTAGGAAACTCAGATACACCACTTGCTGATCGCTGACGTGGCCAACACCACATACGTGGTTTATTAAACTGACCGAGTTGTAGCGCCTGTCGGCCACATCGCCTCCAAGACCACTAACATCTAGGTCCGATGAGATCTAGTCAGAAAAGATTTAGTCCAAAGTCTATTGGAGTGCATCGATCCAATATAATTCACTTCCCGCTCCCTAGCCCCTCTTCTACACCTTATTATTTCCGTTGTAAAATCGCAAAGGGGTGAAGCCCGGTTGGAAAAAATGCAGTACAAAACATATAGTATTGCCTCCATAGCATGACGATGAACGCATGCCAATGTCATTGTGACGCGTGCGGGCTAGACACATGCACCATTTTATCCGCATGATTCTAAGCTGCGCTGAAGGGCCATTGAATTGTCCATCAACTTAATGGCCCATCCAACCGATTCCCATCATTGTAGTGCTGGGTTTATTCTCTACCAAGTGTCCGCGACACTTCTCTAAGAAGGCACCCATCTATTCCTTCCATTCATGATCGCACGATGGATACAACTCGAGATAGAAGGGGAGGGGACGGTGCTCTTCCATAGCACTGATCCATGGTCTGGCCTCTTTGACTAGCTTCCTCCAACGGTAAGTAGCTTAGGCGCCCTCCTCCCTTTCTTCTTGCTCCTGCTCCCTCCCTCTGCGCAAGCATGGCTCTCTCGGAAGTGTGTCGTGGCGACCAAGCGCGAGGACAGAAAAGAGAGAGCTCATCGCTAGTCAATTCTTTCTTTACCCACTACAGATTGTCCTAGAACAGAGGTGCAAACTATGCTCAAGATGGTTGTTCCCCCAGGCAAGGGGTCCTCCGGGTTGGTATTCTACTTCTCCTTCTCCTTAATTGTGTTCTCCAGCGTTCTTCTTCTTCTTCTTCTTCTTCTTCTTCTTCTTCTTCTTCTTCTTCTTCCTCTTCTTCTGCTTCTTCTTCAAAGCCGGTTGTTCACCCGTAGCCCTTCGCACCACAACCCTTAGTACCCTAGTATCCACCATGACGGCGGCGAACAACGACCTGTTCACCCCATAGTTCCCTGGCTTAGCGAGCTAAGCAATGTGCATTTGTATTTTTGTAACCAGGACTCGGGTTTTCTTGGATCTTTTTCGCACCGCCAATTTTTGCATCAAGCTTTGTCCTATAATTTCAGATATTCTTTTCCCCGTTCCATGATAGGAATGTGCCACTATGTTTATGTGAATTGGTAAAAAGCCACCATGACTCGGTCAATTGAATAAACCAATAAACCGCGTTTTGTTTGTCCTAGGAGATGAAGCTAGAGCTCAACACTAAGGTGGAGGCCTGGCTTAATGCACGGATAGCCAGGAAAAGGGATACAAAGCAAACCCAAAAACTAGAATTTTGTTGGCTACAATCATCTATGAAGACCCTTACTAAGGAGCGCAACTAGCTTAAAAGGGACAACACTGCTTGGCGAAACTGCATAAGAAGAGCCCCGCATCAACACGATAGCATAAAGACATCATCGAGGGGCTCTCTCCATCACTTCGCTTAGTGCATAGGTCAAGAGCAAGGAGGACATGATCGTACGTTGCCTACGACTTGAAGAGATTCAAAAGGAAAACGAGCAGCTCCAAGTCAGGCTAGGCCTCTAATGTAGAAGGCATTCGTCAGTGCTGCTCTGCTGAAGTGAACTATGTGTTTGTATTTTGCAACTATAAACTGAACTATGCAAACTATGAGATGCAACGAGAGACACAATTTGCGCAATGCAAAAATTGTCTACTTTTGTGGTCTTTTTCTCTATTTATTCAGAGTTACAGAGGCTCAGCAGAGGTTTGGAGTTATATTGTGAAAACTATGCTTCACACAACCAACTACTACTCGTGCCATCCCGCGAATCGATCGTGCATGGCGTGGACTAGGTGCCCCTATTACATCGCATTTGATCCTATTTCTCCTGCCATCCCAGGAATGGTTCAAACGACGACCTAAACATGTGCTAACTGAAACTGAACGAAATCTAGTCATTGCCGAAAACAGCCTAATGGCAATAGTAACTTGACAAAACTAAATACTAGAATATGTATAAGATTTATTCAATATAGCATATAATCCAACATTAACTAAAGGTTCACCACATAACAGAAAAGCATCTCTATCATGTTCCTAATGCTCAAATCAACTATAGTGTAAGCACTGTATAAATTGACAGTGGACTCAGGTAACTGAATCTTCATAACATCAATAACCCCATAGTCTAAATCTAGTATCATTATCAGGTTCAGTAGAGGAACCATGTAACACCCTCGAATCGGCCCTATGCAAGTTTTAGCGCTTCCCGCCAAACCCGCATAGAAACGGTTCAAGGATGCCCACCATGCACTTTCGTGCGGGTGGAAAACGAAGTAATACCATTACACATTAGTCCATGATGGAACACAGAGAACACATATATATATATATAGATATATATATACAACAACGACTCCATGAGTCAAGAATACAGATATACTCCCTCCGTTCAAAGGCTTAAGGCATATAATTTTTTTGAAAAGTCAAGCTACGGAAAGTTTGACCAAACTTTTTGCAAAAACTATAAGGAACTATGATATTATATAAATACCACGTGAAAATATGTTTCATGATGTATCCAAGGGTATATATTTCATATTGTAAATATTAATATATTTTTCTAAAAACTTGGTCAAACTTTATATAGTTTGACTTTTTCAAAAAATTATATGCCTTAAGCCTTGGGACGGAGGTAGTACAATACAAAGATCCAAATCACCTTAAAAACGATAGAGCGTCCGACTACGGACAAGATGCAAATGGGGCTAAGAGCCCTGAAGAATAACCAATGGCGTCCATAACCCTTCCAAGGACAATCCGGAAGGGTAAACCAGCTAACGACGTCGATCTCAAACCTGCTAAAACAAAAGGGGTGCCGACAAAGGGCAAAGGAAAAAGAGGAGCGTCAGTACTGAGGCCAGTACACGGCAAGGCTAGAATTCGACGGTCCTCGCCTACATAGGTATGGTGGACTGAAGCGGCAGCGCAGCAGCACTAAACAACCTATAGAGACTCAGTAAAACTGGCGGCTATTAGAGAGGGGTAAGAAAGACCTATTCGAATCCAACCTGATACTACCACCAAGCATACCCATCATGGTATTCCCCCTCGAGACCAAACGAGGAAGTCAAACCAAGGAACTCACACAGTTGGCAGTTTTATTCATTCCATTATAGTTGCAGCACTTACTAGTCAGATATAGATATCATGAGTCATCCTGAAGCATAAGTAGTGGGCAGTTTTAATCACCATTCCATTATAGTTGGAACATTTACTAGTCAGATATAATTGTCCTGAGGAATCCCAAAACCCAGCAATTGTTGGCACTTTTATCACATTCCATTGGAGTTGTAATACTTACTAGGCAGGTACAGCATGTCACAAAACAACCCCAGATCCACCAGTTGTTGGCATTTTAATATCCATTCTGTGATAGCTGAATCTGATTACTAGTCATATATTAAGTCAAGTTTATAGCACTACTTTAGGTATGCTTGTCTATGATCGAGATACTATGCTCCAAGTCGTCCATAACCGCGGACACGGCTTTCAGAAAGATTTACCCTGCAGGGGTGCACAAATAGCAACACACACACGATCATCCTCGAAAAACCAACTCAAAACCCAACGAGGCTTTCACGACAAAGCAATCACAGGATTCATAAATTATTTCAGGGGGCCACCCCATTAAGCTCCCCGCAACGAAGTTGGCCGGCTCTGAGACGGATCCAAGGTTTGTGTGGACGGTTGTAAACGACTGGGAACTCGAAAGTGTGACTGGGCTTGTCGATACAGCGAAAACGTGTCACGATCCTAAACAGTACAGGTGCTCCACGCACAATCGTAAATAAAGCAGTAAAGCATGGCATAAGTACATGATAGTAATAAAGCCCCAAACTAGTTTGTGGCCCCAAGAAATAAGAAATGAATCAAGCTCTGGCTAAGGGGGATTCATAGACTCTCACGGATGTGGATAGTGCGAATAGTCAAGGAACAGGTATCAAGTACTCGGGGCCTACGGGGCACAAGTGGACATGAAAAACCAAATAGCATATATTGTCCACCGGTGCCTCTTTCATTAGTTATCCCAACAATTTAATAGTTGTATTTAAGGTCATGATCAACTCCACCATTAAGCATCTCCACCATTTATCATGTGCCAACTTGCCGTCAACGGTGGAACGACAACAACGCAAAGCAACACATAAGAAAGCAACTACGACTCGCAAGGCCGACTATCTATCAACAACAGGCAATAGGATGTGTCCATGGCAATATAGGGGCTGCAAGGTGTATAAATGGTGCACGGAAACTAAAGCATCGCAACACGGATAGCAATAAATCAACATGAGGAAAATAAAGACTATAAAAGCAATTTAGGTAGAAAGGGGGAGATGCTCGCCTGGAAAACGCTGCCGACGGATCATATCCGGAGAACTTGTCGATACTCGCATCAACTCATTGGCCTAGTCCGCGAAGAAGCAAATGCTAAAAAACACACTAGATGCACTATTTAATACTACGGCAGAAGATCAGGCATGATGCAGATATGATACATGATATGGCACAGATGTGGTGCAATTACGCAATATTAAGCGGAATCGGGGTCCCGACAATTAAATAGAGGGTTCGAGTTGTTTAGGTACCCCGCAATTCAAATGTTGTCTTAACAAGGCAAAACATGGCATCGATTCGCTACGCAACTTTAAATGGAGACAATATAAGACTAGAAAAGCCCACATATAGTCTCCATATTTAATTATTAGGTGAGTCGACAAAGTACCCCCAAAAAAATAAACATGTATGCGAGTATGAATGATTTAATATGAAACAAGTTTATATGGCATTTATAAAATAAGGATAGGTAGGGGTCACACATGTCAGATCGGAGAACTTGGGGCTTGGAGGGGTTTCAGGATTGGTCTCGCCGGGATCGGTCTTCGGACTCCGGGAACAAGGCTCCAAGATCCGTGAGAAGATCTTGGCATAAACGGGTGCGAAGGTGGTGGATGAAACATCGAGGAGAACTTGGCATCACGCATGGTGGTCTTGAAAAACGGAACACCGAGCATGCGAAGATCTTGCATAGACGGATTCAAAAGGGCACCGGAGAAACTCATGGCTTCGAGGATGCACCTACGGATGGAATCTGGAACAAAAAGGACACCTAAAATCATCCATTAGGTTGTGGTGTACACATCAACACGTGAGGGCACGCATACATGGCCACAGGAAGACACACCGAGCCGATACAAAAATAGCAAGGCGTGCTGGAGAGACGATGTTGCAGCTTGGCAGGGACAAACGTGAAAATCCTAGGGATGGTTGAGGACGACGGCCAGAGGAGCACCAGGTCCTGGCCGTCCTTGGGGCCTAGCAACAACACAAACGGCGGCCGCCGCAGAGCATGTCGAGGAAGAGGCAGCGGGATGGGCGAAACAGGCGGCGTTGGCCCTACAGAATCTTGGCCCGAGAGCGGCGAGGAGCTTGCAGAGCTTGGGGCGGCGCTCAACGCGGGGCAGAGACAAGGGAGCGCTGGCGGTTGCCGACGATGCAGGGGAAGGCTGGCGACTCGAGCTGAATGGTACAGAGGTGGTGCAGGGCTAGAGCACGATGTGGCTGCGGCGCACAAGCTGTGCTATATCCGGTCAATGACGGGCTCGCGTCTGGCGGCGCTGCTGGAGAGCCGGAGCACGTAGAAGGAGGTGGAGCGGCGCGGCTGCGGCTGGGGCCAACGCTGGTCGGGGCTGACGCTGGCCGGGCGAGGAGCTCTAGAGCCACACGGAGAGGCGGTGCCAGATCGATGGGGATGTGGCTGTTGGCGATGCTCTCTGGCGGCCGAGCCAAGGCGGAATCGACGGGGTGGCACACGCGAGCTCGTGGCGAGGGCGTCGCCCAAAGACAGAGAAGAAGGGGCCACGGCGGAGCTTCTGGCAGAGAGGAGGCGGCCTCGTGCGGGGCGGCGCTAGCGCGTGGGCCAGGATCCGGTGAGGCGGGGTAGCTCGCCAAGCGGCGGTGCCTATTGAAGCTAGGGCGGCGAGCGAGAGCGACGAGGAGGAGGGAGCGAGGCGGGGTCGCAAGCGAGCGTGGTGGCGGGGATCGAGTGAAGGGAGCGGCGCTCGCTGTGGGGTTGGTGGGCTTCGCGAGGCGAGAACGGGTCGGGAGCGAGAAGGAGGGAGAGGGGTCCGCGGGGTGGGGCCAGGGCTCGCACAGGGATTGCTGCGGGAGATGGGGTTGGGTCGGTCGGGGCGGCAGGTGGGAATGGGTGCGGTGGTGTGTGTACTAGTGCGTGTGTGTGTGTGGGTGTGTTGGAGAGGAGGTGGCCAGGAGGTGAGGTGGCATCCTGGGAGTGGACGGGGTGAGGTGGAGGGTGGAGGAAGTGGCTGGTGAGGTGGCCAGGCGGGGTGGGAGAGAGAGAGAGAGAGTCGGCGGGGTGGGGAGATGGGGAGGTGTGGGGCAGGTAGGGTCTGGGGTTTGTTTTTGCTCTGTTTTGTTTACTAGGGGTGGCCAGCTGGGTCGGTTCGGCCCGGTTCGACTGCCTCCTAAAAATAATACAATTATTTTATTTGTCACAACAAGGCATTTAGAATCCATTTTTAGACAAAACAAAATATTCCGGAGACCCGGGTTTTGATTTGAAATAAAGACTAGGTGTTTAGAAAACAGAAATAGGGTTTTTCGAAAATAGTTTTGTACCAACACATGCATGATGATGACAATGCTCAAATGCAATGTGGCATGTTGACATGAGCATGGTATCACGATGATGCACAAGGGAAAAACACAGCGATTTTCTAGTAGTGGTTTTAGCGGGGCGCCACAATTTGACACCACTAACAAGGATCACGCCCTCGAGATCCGCCTCATGGTACCGGAAGAAAGCCGACGGTCTGAATCTTCTCGCTCCAATTAGATCCTCGCGACACCACTAACAAGATGTCGTTGTCCATGATCATCGAGAGAACACTCCGGAGAAACAAGGACGAAGGTAGAGGCATCAAAAGATAAAGCCACCTCTAACTTCCGGGGATGGAGTAAATTGCTTGATTCTGCGATTGGATGTACAAGAGCAAATGATAAGAGTAGTCGAATGGTGATCAGTCCATCGCGCACCCAGAGCATTACTTTGTACATGAATAGGAGAATTATGCAACCAACTCTCGGAATCAGACTAAAGATCTCGACAAGCGAGGTTTGGGAACAAAAGAGTGATGCAGGCTCTACATCGAATCTGGCGTAGATGGTGTCGTCGCGTCGGAAAACACCGGAAGGCACAAAAAAGGAACAAAGAATGGTACCACAGATAAAGGATCACTCAGATAGCATGAAGTCCGGAGGTAGAAACACCGTTGCCAAAGGAGGAAGCGAAACCCTGAAGGAACGACGGAACCCAACCACGAGAAATCCTAGACTTGAAGAAAGGTAAGAGAGCAGATTTAAAACACACAGAGGTAAGAGGAGAATAGCAGAGGGGCAAGGAGTACAAGCAGACCTAATCAGATCTATCCAACCGATTTTCCAAAATAGTTTTGACACTCTACTTCGACCGTTAGCTAGGTTATCCTACAGGCTAGACTTGTGGGGTATCGCAACTACTGAGCTCTGATACCACTCTGTAACACCCTCGAATCGGCCCTCTACAAGTTTTAGCGCTTCCCGCCAAACCCGCATTGAAACGGTTCAAGGACGCCCACCAAGCACTTTCGTGCGGGTGGAAAACAAAGTAATACCATTACACATTAGTCCACGATGGAACCCACAGAACATATATATACAACAACAACTCCATGAGTCAAGAATACAGATATACAATACAAAGATCCAAATCACCTTGAAAACGATAGAGCGTCTAACTAAGGACAAGATGCAATTAGGGCTAAGAGCCCTGAAGAATAACCAATGGCGTCCATAACCCTGCGCAGGTGTAGCACCCCAATTGTCTAAAAATTGTAATGCTACTTGTCCTAGTAAGATATTGGCTACTCCATAGAGATTATTGTTGCATCATAATTATATCATGCTCATGTCATCATGCCACCTTGCATTTGAGCATCATATAAAACCCTTTTTCTTTTGGTTCTTCTCTCACATGCATTATTAATTGTATTTGCTTCTTGATATTATATTTGGCTATTGATATATTGTCTAAATGCCCAAGTTGAGTTGGGGCATATCTCTTATTTCCATTTCACCACCTTTCTCTCCCACCACCCTATAATTCCACCATCCCTTTAACAATGAGCTTGTCTTTCTTTTTCTTTGATATTTTAATTCTAGCTCATGTAGTTTGGGATGGATTAAATCCTCTAAATTCTTTGCTTGGTTTTATTCCACTTCTTGGAAATGCATAAGATTAATGCCATCATATTATTATTGTTGTCACAAAATAAATAATGGTATTATTATTTTTGCATGGGCCATGCAAGCTTCTCCACCACCTTTTACTTCCATTGGTTTTTCTTTGGTTTGAGTGGATCTTATCTTGGGAAAACCATCTACCTCCCTTACACCATCCTCATAGTATCACCCATTTCTTTTCCTCTTATTTTATTCTCCATTCATGGACCATATGAGGCTTACCCCATAATTCTTTTCTTTTTCTTTCTCTTAGAATTCTTTTCACCTCCACCTCATGATCATTCTAGCCTCCACCATGCTCCACTTGGGATGGTCTTATCCACATTCCTTTCTTTTCTTTTATTTTATTCTTTTTCTACATATATGATCATATGAGCCTTATTCCACCTAATTCTTTTCTTCTTCTTTCTTTCTAGTTTCTTCTCTACATTAGCCCATGCAAGATCAAGCCAAGGTGTCTTCTTGGTTTAGCTCCATAAACAAGATAAAAATCTAAATATCTAATTAAAACCTAACCTAGCTATATTATCTTCTCTCTCTCTAAATTATCCTAACCTTAATTCTCCTAAACCCTAGCTACCCCTTACCTCTCTCTCTCACACCCCTCTCTCTCTAGCTTGACCACCTGGCCACCCTCCCCCTGGCCCACAACCAGCCACCCTAAACCTAGAGAAAACCCTAACCCTAGCCATGTCTACCTAGCCCGAGCTAGCCCCTCCCTCTCTTCTCTCTCCCTCGTGCCAGCCCCACCCTGCAGCTGCACTACGCCAAGCCCCACCTGCAGTCCCTCCTGCCGCCGTCCAGCCCCCAGGACGAGCCCTAGCCTGGCCGAGCACGTGCTCGAGGGAAAAAGGGCAAAGCCCGAGCCCCCTTTTCCCTGCCGTGCACGCATCCCTCTCCTCCTCCCTCTCCCTTCTTTTCCTCCCTCCCCACGGCTCTCAGGGCTCACCCAGATCCGCCCCAGAGCACCCCCTCCTTCCCCTTCTTCTCCTCCGACCTCACCTCCCGCCCGCCGGTCGCCGCCAGCTACACCGCGCCCCCCGTCGTTCCTGTCCGCGAGCGCGACCGTGAAGTGGCTGAGGAGGTCCAGGAGAACCCCCTGCACCGCCCCGTACACGGAGACGTGGACGAGAAGCTCCACAGCATCCCCGCGCCTCGCCGCCCTGCAGGAAACCCTAGCCGACGGGACGCCAGCGACCTCGCCGTTCCGCCACTCCTCGCGCCGATCCAAGCCCACCAGCGAGCCCGCGGTGAGCACCTTCTTCTCCCTGACAACCTCTGCCTCGCCTTACCACTCTGGCCTCGCCGTGCGTTTGGTCGAGCGCTCTCCGCGCGCCAGAGCTCGCCAGCATCTGCTACTTTCCCGCGCCACGCTCGCCCTATCTAGCCCGCGTCCACCTCCCTGACAGCTCCCCTAGCACGCCGCACTGGTTCGCCACCCCAGCGCGCACGCCCTCGTCCCCGGTTCGAGTCCTCGCTCGCGCCGCGCGCCGCGATTTCTTGCCAGACGAAGGAAAACGATAAACAGTACCGGCCCGTGGTCGTTTTGCAAAAAGCCCCTCCCATTTTTAATTACTGCAGCCCGCGCTCCAAACGGCCCCACCTGTCAGCCGCGCTAGCACCTTTGCAGAAAACCCCTCGGCTTTTCCCGGCTGCAACCCGCGCTCCAGCCCCAGCCCCACCTGTCAGCCTCTGTGTCGCCCACCGCTGACACGTGGGCCTGCGCCAGTTGGCCCACCCCGCAGCCTTAGTGGCTAGGCGAGCCCGCGGTGACAAAAGCTTTTTCCGCGTCAGGTCCAATCAGCGCAAAGGCCCACCTGTCACTGTCTGGGGTCGTTTTCGCCCGGGTGACAGAAGTTTCGCCCTGAGTCTGTTTTAAATTCAAATCTTTTCAAATTGATTTAAATTCAAATTCCTTTCAGATTCAAATCATTTTTAAAATACAAATCCAAATAATACATGTAATATATGTTTTGGAATCAGAAAAATGAGAGGAATTCAAATATGCCCTTCAAAATATATTGTGCACACTTTAAATTTCGAGTTGATTAAAAATTACAAGAAAATGCCCTTTTCCTTATTTAATTAATAACTTTTGTTTTATAACTCCAAATTTGACAAATAATATGTCTAAATCGATCAGCGCGACGAGCCCGTTCTATTTATGCAATCCTTGTTCTGAATTGAAGCAGGCATCATGTCAACTTTTAAATTCTGAACTGTTTATGACAATAAAACTTGGGCAAATAAATAATAAAGTGCTTTATTTATAGTATCCACACCTCACCTTTGCCATGCTACTTAAATGCCATGCAAATTGTGCATCATTCATCATGGCATGCTTGGTTGCTTGTTGCATTTCAATTTATATGCTTGCGTACTTTATTTATGTTGGCCCTTGTTTGTTTGGTTCTTCTTCGAATAGACGCCCAGCAGGAGAATTACCAGGAATCACAGGAGTATAACCCAGATCCATCTCTCGCTTCAACTGAACTGTCAGGCAAGCACTACCACATGCTTGCATACATACAGTACCTATTGCCTCTATCTTATTCTTGCATCATTGAGTCGCGATTGCATTAAATTGAATCCCAAGTACTGCATAGCCTTTACTTTTAAACCACATTAAGCCTGTTCCGGTCCCATGAGCCATTACTACAGGAGTTGTTTGAGCCATGCGAGTCGTAGAAAAGCATGAGTAGGGTATGTGAGTGTCTGATGGATAACGAGGTACCTAAACAACATAACCTGAGTAGTAATGGGATAACTAATGAAAGAGGCACCGGTGAGCAATATTCGCTATTTGGTTTTTCATGCTCACTTGTGTCCCGTAGGACCCCGAGTACTTGATTCCTGTTCCTTGGTTATTCGCACTATCCACATCCGGGAGGCCTTATGGACCCCCCTGAGTCAGAGCTTGATTCATTCTTATTTCTTGGGGCCACAAGTAGTTTGGGGCTTTATTACTATTCTGTACTTATGCCATGTTACTGCTTTATTTAAGATTGTGCGTGGAGCACCTGTACTGTTTTGGATCGTGGAATGTTTTCGCGGTATCGACAAGCCCAGTCACATTTTCGGGTTCCCAGTCGTTTACAGCCATTAACACAAACCTTGGGTCTGTCTCGGAGCCGGCCAACTTCGTTGCGGGTAGCTTAATGGGGTGGCCCCCTGAAATATTTCTGAATCCTGTGATTGCTTTGTCGTGAATGCCTCGTTGGGTTTTGATTTGGTTTCCGAGGTTGATCGAGTGTGTGTTGCTATTCGTGCACCCCTGCAGGGTAAATCTTTCTGAAAGCCGTGTCCGCGGTAATGGACGACTTGGAGCACAGTTTCTCGATCATAGACAAGTATAACTAAAGTACCGCTTTCAAATTGACTAAGTACTTGACTAGTAAATAGTGCAATACTCATGGAATGGTTAATAAAAACTGCCAACGGATGATGGGGGTTGTTCGTCCGCTTCCTCGTTGGTAAGCGAGGAGGAGGATGGATCTGTTAATTAAACTATTATAACTGTTGTTCTTAATTCACGGACTTCCGTCTATCATTGGTTAGGCGGAAGGTTAGCGAGTCTCTATAGAATTGTTAGGTATTATCTTCTGCTGCAATTGCGTCACCCCAGGTTGTGTCCCCTTTAGTGGCATAAAGACTTGCTGAGTACCCCTAGGGTCTCACACGATAAATTGTTTGATTCAGATGAACAGGTGTACCCGCAAGATGGATACTGGGTGGAAGAGACAGATGATGTTGGCAACGATCATTTGGTGTAGAGATTCCGGGAACGGGGATCCGTGTGATCTGTGGGCGGGATGTGTTTATTTATGGGGCATCTTATGCCAATTTTCTTCTTATCCGTACTCGGATCTTGTTTTCCGCTTCCGCCTGATACTGTGATGTGTGGTGTATGAGGAGCTATCCTAAATTATTATATCTATCTAGGATATTTGGATCTTGCCGTATGGCGTTGCACTATTTCTATTTCTTTTAGATGGAATGGCTCTGATGTACTGTTGTATGTGGCTTGCATACATACTCACTTGTGTATGTAGTTGATCCCTTCGCCTGCCGATTACGCCGCTCGTTCTTGTCCCGTTGTCTGAAAGTGGTTAGGACGGCCGAAAGGTCTACCGTGAGTGGCCCTGGGCCCCACCGTACTATTTTAACCACTTTCGGTTCATCCAGGCATTAACTAAGAGCGTAATTCACCGAGGCAGTTACAACTATGTGAGACCAGGCACATGGCTTAATAGGATTGATAGAATACTCATACCACCAAGTTGGAACTTCTTTTCCGGAAGCTCATTCGAAAAGAACTCTAAGGTTAAGCGTGCTTAGCCTAGAGCAATTCTAGGATGGGTGACCGACCGGGAAGTGGGTAACCGGGTGCACACGAGTGAGGACAAAGTGTGCAGAAAAGACTAGTGTTGGTCCGTGGGGCCAGTCTAGATATCCTATTAAGCTGCCAGGAGTGACACCCCCCGGGCCCAGGAGTGGACGGGGTGTTACAAGTGGTATCAGAGCCGACCCTTGTGATTACACGGGTGTGTGCGGGTTAGTGGCGGGACATGTGGAGCATGGCGCGTGTGGCCTAGAGTGGACACGGCATGGCAGATGTGCCGGCACTAGACGCACAGACGCGTGCCAAGAGGGAACGTTCCTGGGGTGTGCTTGATCGATGAGGGCATCAATCTTCTAAAGGGTGGGTGCATGTGAGACCAGGCACATGGCTTAATAGGATTGATAGAATACTCATACCAATAAGTTGGAACTTCTTTTCCGGAAGCTCATTCGAAAAGAACTCTAAGGTTAAGCGTGCTTGGCCTAGAGCAATTCTAGGATGGGTGACCGACCGGGAAGTGGGTAACCGGGTGCACACGAGTGAGGACAAAGTGCACAGAAAAGAATAGTGTTGGTCCGTGGGGCCAGTGTAGATATCCTATTAAGCTGCCAGGAGTGACACCCCCCGGGCCCAGGAGTGGACGGGGTGTTACAGCAGGCCAAGCCGGAAGGGTAACCCTACTAACGACGTCGATCTCAAACCTGCTAAAACAAGAGGGGTGCCAACAAAGGGCAAAGGAAAATGAGGAGCGTCAGTATTGAGGCCAGTACACGGCGAGGCTAGAATTCGGCGGTCCTCGCCTACATAGGTATGGTGGACTGAAGCGGCAGCGCAGCAGCACTAAACAACCTATAGAGACTCAGTAAAACTGGCGGCTATTAGAGAGGGGTAAGAAAGACCTATCCGAATCCAACCTGATACTACCACCAAGCATACCCATCCTGATATTCCCCCTCGAGATGAAACGAGGAAGTCAAACCAAGGAACTCACACACTTGGCAGTTTTATTCATTCCATTATAGTTGCAGCACTTACTAGTCAGATATAGATATCCTGAGTCATCCTGAAGCATAAGTAGTGGGCAGTTTTAATCACCATTCTGTTATAGTTGGAACATTTACTAGTCAGATATAATTGTCCTGAGGAATCCCAAAACCCAGCAATTGTTGGCACTTTTATCACATTCCATTGGAGTTGCAATACTTACTAGGCAGGTACAACATGTCACAAAACAACCCCAGATCCACCAGTTGTTGGCATTTTAATATCCATTCTGTGATAGCTGAATCTGATTACTAGTCATATATTAAGTCATGTTTATAGCACTACTTTAGTTATGCTTGTCTATGATCGAGATACTATGCTCCAAGTCGTCCATAACCGCGGACACGGCTTTCAGAAAGATTTACCCTACAAGGGTGCACAAATAGCAACACACACACGATCAACCTCGGAAAAACCAACTCAAAACCCAACGAGGCTTTCACGACAAAGCAATCACAGGATTCATAAATTATTTCAGGGGGCCACCCCATTAAGCTACCCGCAACGAAGTTGGCCGGCTCCGAGACGGACCCAAGGTTTGTGTGGACGGCTATAAACGACTGGGAACCCGAAAGTGTGACTGGGCTTGTCGATACAACGAAAACGTGTCACGATCCTAAATAGTACAGGTGCTCCACGCATAATCGTAAATAAAGCAGTAAAGCATGACATAAGTACATGATAGTAATAAAGCCCCAAACTAGTTTATGGCCCCAAGAAATAAGAAATGAATCAAGCTCTGGCTAAGGGGGATTCATAGACTCTCCCGGATGTGGATAGTGCGAATAGTCAAGGAACAGGTATCAAGTACTCGGGGCCTACGGGACACAAGTGGACATGAAAAACCAAATAGCATATATTGTCCACCGGTGCCTCTTTCATTAGTTATCCCAACAATTTAATAGTTGTATTTAAGGTCATGATCAACTCCACCATAAGCATCTCCACCATTTATCATGTGCCAACTTGCCGTCAACATTGGAACGACAACGACACAAAGCAACACATAAGCAAGCAGCTACGACTCGCAAGGCCGACTATCTATCAAACAACATGCAATATGATGTGTCCATGGCAATATAGGGGCTAGAAGGAGTATAAATGGTGCACGGAAACTAAAGCATCGGAACACGAATAGCAATAGATCAACAAGAGGAAAATAAAGACTATAAAAGCAAAATAGGTAGAAAGGGAGAGCTGCTCGCCTGGGAAACACTGCCGAAGGATCATATCCAGAGAACTTGTCGATACTTGCATCAACTCATCGGCCTAATCCGTGAAGAAGCAAATGCTAAAACAAACACCGGATGCACTATTTAATACTATCGTAGAAGATCAGGCATGATGCAGATATGATACATCACATGGCACAGATGCGGTGCAATTACACAATATTAAGCGGAACCGTGGTCCCGACAATTAAATAGAGGGTTCGAGTTGTTTAGGTACCCCGCAATTTAAATGTTGTCTTAATAAGGCAAAACATGGCATCGATTCACTATGCAATTTTAAATGGAGACAATATAAGACTAGAAAAGCCCACATATAGTCTCCATATTTAATTATTAGGTGAGTCGACAAAGTACCCCCAAAAAAATAAACATGTATGCGAGTATGAATGATTTAATATGAAACAAGTTTATATGGCATTTATAAAATAAGGATAGGTAGGGGTCACACATGTCAGATCGGAGAACTTGGGGCTTGGAGGGGTTTCAGGATTGGTCTCGCCGGGATCGGTCTTCGGACTCCGGGAACAAGGCTCCAAGATCCGTGAGAAGATCTTGGCGTAAACGGGTGCGAAGGTGGTGGATGAAACATCGAGGAGAACTTGGCATCACGCATGGTGGTCTTGAAAAATGGAACACCGAGCATGCGAAGATCTTGCATAGACGGATTCAAAATGGCACCGGAGAAACTCATGGCTTCGAGGATGCACCAACGGATGGAATCTGGAACAAAAAGGACACCTAAAATCATCCATTAGGTTGTGGTGTACACATCAACACGTGAGGGCACGCATACATGGCCACAGGAAGACACACCGAGCCGATACAAAAATAGCAAGGCGTGCTGGAGAGACGATGTTGCAGCTTGGCAGGGACAAACATGAAAATCCTAGGGATGGTTGAGGACGACGGCCAGAGGAGCACCAGGTCCTGGCCGTCCTTGGGGCCTAGCAACAGCACAAACGGCGGCCGCCGCAGAGCATGTCGAGGAAGAGGCAGCGGGATGGGCGAAACAGGCGGCGTTGGCCCTGCAGAATCTTGGCCCGAGAGCGGCGAGGAGCTTGCAGAGCTTGGGGCTGCGCTCAACGCGGGGCAGAGACAAGGGAGCGCCGGTGGTTACCGACGATGCAGGGGAAGGCCGGCGACTCGAGCTGAATGGTACAGAGGTGGTGCAGGGCTAGAGCACGATGTCGCTGCGGCGCACAAGCTGTGCTATATCCGGTCAATGACGGGCTCGCGTCTGGCGGCGCTGCTGGAGAGCCGGAGCACGTAGAAGGAGGTGGAGCGGCGCGGCTGCGGCTGGGGCCAACGCTGGTCGGGGCTGACGCTGGCCGGGCGAGGAGCTCTAGAGCCACACGGAGAGGCGGTGCCAGATCGATGGGGATGTGGCTGTTGGCAATGCTCTCTGGCGGCCGAGCCAAGGCGGAATCGACGGGGTGGCACACGCGAGCTCGTGGCGAGGGCGTCGCCCAAAGACAGAGAAGAAGGGGCCACGGCGGAGCTTCTGGCAGAGAGGAGGCGGCCTCGTGCGGGGCGGCGCTAGCGCGTGGGCCAGGATCCGGTGAGGCGGGGTAGCTCGCCAAGCGGCGGTGCCTATTGAAGCTAGGGCGGCGAGCGAGAGCGACGAGGAGGAGGGAGCGAGGCGGGGTCGCAAGCGAGCGTGGTGGCGGGGATCGAGCGAAGGGAGCGGCGCTCGCTGTGGGGTTGGTGGGCTTCGCGAGGCGAGAACGGGTCGGGAGCGAGAAGGAGGGAGAGGGGTCCGCGGGGTGGGGCCAGGGCTCGCACGGGGATTGCTGCGGGAGATGGGGTTGGGTCGGTCGGGGCGGCATGTGGGAATGGGTGCGGTGGTGTGCGTACTAGTGCGTGTGTGTGTGTTGGAGAGGAGGTGGCCTGGAGGTGAGGTGGCGGCCTGGGAGTGGACGGGGTGAGGTGGAGGGTGGAGGAAGTGGCTGGTGAGGTGGCCAGGCGGGGTGGGAGAGAGAGAGAGAGAGAGAGAGTCGGCGGGGTGGGGAGATGGGGAGGTGTGGGGTAGGTAGGGTCTGGGGTTTGGTTTTCCTCTGTTTTGTTTACTGGGGGTGGCCGGCTAGGTCGGTTTGGCCCGGTTCGGTTGCCCCCCAAAAATAATACAATTATTTTATTTGTCACAACAAGGCTTTTAGAATCCATTTTTAGACGAAACAAAATATCCCGGAGACCCGGGTTTTGATTTGAAATAAAGACTAGGTGTTTAGAAAGCAGAAATAGGGTTTTTCGAAAATAGTTTTGTACCAACACATGCATGATGATGACGATGCTCAAATGCAATGTGGCATGCTGAGATGAGCATGGTATCACGATGATGCACAAGGGAAAAGCACAACGATTGTCTAGTAGTGATTTTAGTGGGGCGCCACAAACCATCACTAATTTTGAAATATAGAATCAAGCTAAGTTAAACAAGTATCTACAGCAGATCAAACATAGTAATAGACTAACCATAGTAAGGATCTACAACAGATCAAACACCAGCTTGCAGAAGAGTGGAGTGTAGAGGAAGTGAGTGGATGGGCCTACATGAGGTCTAGAGCCGATAAAATATTGAGAGGAACCTATTGAGGCACATGTGTGCATCACATAGAGAAATCGAGTGATGCTCAACCATGGGGTGTAGAGAAAGTGAGTGGGTGAGCCTACATGAGGTTTAGAGCCCTGGGAGGATCCTGTATGAGGAAGATGTGTGCATCATGTGATGGCATATCACTGTTATACTTAGATCTATCAACTAGATGGGATTATGTTGACCGACTCATACTACTACAAGTTGATGAGGTGTTTCTAGACAACTCAGATAGGTCTAGATCCCATGCAATGTTGGCATGAGCCTACATGAGGTACAAGTGTGCATCATGCCATGGCATAGAAACTAGGTGGGATCATGTTGACCAAGTGTTGACTCATACTACAATAAGTTGATGGAGGTGTTTTTAGACAACTTAGATAGGTCTAGATCCCATTCAATGTTGGGATGGGCCCATATGTGCCCCAAGTTTTCATCATGGGTTCACATAAGACTTGTATAGTTAGATCTACCAGCTAGGTGGGATCATGTTGACCAAGTGTTAACTCATGCTAATACAAGTTTATGAGGTGTTTCTAGACAACTCAGATAGGTCTAGATCATGTGCAATGTTGGGATGAGCCTACATGAGGCAGATGTGTGCATCATGCCATGGCATAACACTTTTATAATTAGATGTATACTGTATCAAATATGTGGGATCATGTTAACCAAAGGTTGTCTCGTACTATAGCAAGTTGATGAAGGTGTTTCTAGACAACTTAGATAGGTCTAGATCTCATACAATGTTAGGATGGTCCCATATGTGCCACAAGTTTGTCTCATGGCTTGGCATATCACTTATGTAGTTAGATCTACCAGTTAGGTGGGATCATGTTGACCAAGTGTTGACTCATACTACTACAAGTTGATGAGGTGTTTCTAGACAACTCAGATTGGTCTAGATCCCATGCAATGTTGGGATGGGCCTAGATGAGGTACATGTGTGCATCATGCCATGACATAACACTATTATAGTTATATGTATCAACTAGATCGGATCATGTTAACCAAGTGTTGACTCATACTATAATAAGTTGATGAAGATGTTTCTAAAAAACTGAGATAGGTCTAGATCCCATGCAATGTTTTTTTTGAAATGGGTTGTTCTATTAATTTGGAATAGAGTTTTGATTACATTCACTCAGAACCAGATCCAACACGCAGGAAGGAGCTGATCCCAACAACACCCCATTACATCTTTCCACTCGACCCCATCTAGCTAGTTCATGAGCCACTCTATTGCCATCCCTACTGATCTTCTTGAACTCGATGTCTTCGAAGAAGGCACATAACCGATGGATATCAGATATAAGGCTTGAAACCTGGGAACGATCAACTCTGGTATTCTCTAGTTTTGCCACTAGGCTAGCACAGTCAGATTCCACGATCAGCCTTGAATTGGTCACCGTTAGAGCATGTTTTATACCCTCCCAACATGCCATAGCTTCTGCTGCTTCTGCGTTTGCACAATTTTGAATAAGTGCCCAGGCTGTAGAAATAACCTGCCCTTGTGCATCGCGGATTATAGCACCCCAAGAGGCTTCCCTTGTATTCTGGACGTAGATAACATCAACATTCATGCATTGCCAGCCTGTATCAGGCGGTATCCACTTGGAAGGTTTTACAAAATGATGTTTCTTCTCCTTGGTAAGAATTAGTTCAGCGACTGGTTTCTTTCCTTTTACATCCACATCCTCACGTTCGTCTTTAATATCAGTTAAGTTCAACAAATAATTTCTAAGAAATTCAACGGAGTTTTTGATGCCACACTTACCATCTCCGAAGATTATATTATTTCTCAAATGCCAAGCTCTCCACCAGATCAACATAACTTTTACCCAGATCCCATGCAATGTTGGGATGGGCTCATATATATGTGCCACAAGTTTGCATCATGGCTTGGCACTTGTGTAGTTATATCTACTAGCTATGTAGGATCATGTTAACCAAGTGTTGACTCATATTAGTACAAGTTGATTAGGTGTTTCTAGACAACTTAGATAGGTTTAGATCCCATGCAATGTTGGGATGTGCCTACATGAGGCACATATGTGCATTATGCCATGGCATAATACTATTATAATTTTAACTACGTGGATCATGTTAACTGTCAAGCTATGGAGTAATGATGAGATTGACCAAGCCAAAAGATTGACAATTGTGGGTTGGCCGACATATGCCGAGATACCCAAGCCGAGTTAAGCTAGCATACCTTGGCCGACATACTTTGTATGTCGGCATAAGATGTATGTTGCTTCTTCTATGCAGCTTCCCCCAAGCTGGGTTATTGGGGTTGAGGTCGACCTAGAGGTTGGCGTGCGCTAGGAGGGTGTATGCCGGCCTCAAGGTCAGCGCCTCTATCTCTTCCAGAATTCCCGGAGGAGATAAGCGTGCCCACTCAGGCGTGCCCTCAAATCCCGGAGGCAGGTCCTATCGAGGATTTCCTGGAGGGGATAGTGTCAGCAGACCGTTAGCGTCATGGGCACGTCAGGTCCCATCACTAACAAGAAGAGCATATGGGCCTAGCCAACAACTTCTACAGGAGCATATTCGCGGCATATTCCATGCCACCTCAGCCCTAAGTGTAACCTGGGCACCCCTTTATAAGGTACGCCAGGACCTTGATACGTTGCAAACGTATCTATAATTTTTGATGTTCCATGCATGTTTTATATCTACTTTCTTGTGTTTTGTTCATACTTTGAGATACTGTAACATCCTAAAACTTAATCCAAAGTTAATAAATATCAAATCTAACCAATTTAGGGTTAACAAAAACTTGTCCATTTAAAAATCTTTAAGCATTCATATGTGTGTGCATTTAAAATAGGAGTTGTTTGAATTTCCATGATTGAGTGATCTATTGATTGTAAAATGATTCTAAGGTGAATTACACATCATCTAGATCATTCCCAAACAAATCCCAAAGAAAAAGATATCAAAAAGAATAAATAAAGGAAATGGTCACTTTTGCCATTTTAACTAACTAGGACACTTTGGGTGTTCCTAGGACTCAAATGCCAACAGAAACAACTGTGGATCTTTGCACCCCTTGCTAGTACAAGTAGTGATGTGCCAAGGCCCAATTTGTGATCTCCCAAAAACATTCAAACTCTAATTTCAAATGACATTTGAAAATTGAATCTAGTGTAGGTATCTAGATCACACTTTTTCAAAAACCACTCAAATAGACTCCATTTTAAAATCCCAGGCAAACCTAGATGCTTAAGCATAAGATACACCACTCCACCAAAAATCAGCTCAAAATTCAAATAAAAGTTTCATGCGGCCATTTAAAAGATCCCTTGTCCCCCATTCAACCCTCTCTGCTCTTCCCTGTCTCGCCAGCTCTAACCAAACCCTCACTGGCCTACCCCTTTGCCGTTTGCAGTAGTTGCGCGCCGCCCAAACTTGGTCACCGCCGGCCGAGCATGCGCAACTCGCCGCAGACCGCGCCGCGCCATTTTCCAGCGTACACACTAGCTCCGCCCAACCCTACCGTGTCTCCCTGTCCACCCCTCAATCAATGCCAGCCCCTGGACCACCTCAGAGCCACGCCGCCCTTTCCTCTCTACGTGCAGCCAGAGCACGCCAGAGCGCGATCACCGCCAGCACGCCACAGACCACGCCTCGACACCAAATCGCGTGCACCACTGCGCCCCGACCCCCTCACCTTATCAGACACGACCGTGCACCGCCGCGACCCATAGTCGTCGGGAGCAGCGTCGAGCACCGCCTCTGTCCCTTAGAGCGCGGGAAGCCCCCGACCAATTGCCATCACCCCTAGCATCACCATTATGCCGTAGAGGACCGCCAGCAGACCGCCCATCGTCCGCCTACCTCGCCCACGCCGGTTGCCCCCTGTATTGCCGTCACCAACGAGCCGCGCCCATACCTCACTGCCTCAGCGTCGAGCCTATATAAGGAGGTCTCTCCAGCACCATTTCTTCACACCATCTCACTCCCCTCTTTCCACTGACCATTTCCCCTCTCTCACCGGAGCCGCTCGAGCAGCACATCGCCAGAATTCCACCAGAGGTAGCCGCTGCGAAGGAGGAGACGTGGTCGTCGATTTCGTCCACCTCAGCCCTTGCCGCGACTTTGCCTGAGCTCGCCGTCCTCCACCAGTTCATTTTCCCGCCTCACCTCACTAGCTGGAGTCCTGGTACGTCCCTAGTAGACCCCCACCGACCGCTTAGGGTTCAATCTCGTCGGCGACGAGTCCGTCGTCGACGACGACCGTGGACCGTAGATCTTGTTCTAATCGTGTGGCCCTGATCGCCCTGTACCGCTTCGGGTTTAGTGCCACTAACATGTGGACCCCCTTGTTAGTCGCCCTCTGCGCCGCTGAGCGTCACTGGGCCGGCCCAATTAGTTTCCCACGCTGACCCAGTTAATTCAAATTAGGTTTTTCTATTTAGACTTCAAATCAAGAGTGATTCCAATTTTGTTGGAAAGGTAATGAAAATATCTATCCAATAATGTTGGATTTAAGTTATTTAAAGTTAGAGATATCTCCTAGTAAAAATAACAAGACATAAGCATTTGCACATTTTTTTAAAATCAACCATAATAGTTTTTGAGTTGATTTCAACTCTCCAAAATCACATTTAACCATACCTATCTGAATATGTAATAATATTAGGGTTTGTATGCAGTGACTTTGGACTAATACCAAAATAATGCTATATAGGCATTTCTAGTCACTTTAAATCATTAATTATTAAACTTAAACTTATAAAAATATGATCCAACCTTTAAATCACTTTACCATATGTTAGAATATGTGGTGATGACATGTGTCCACATGATCCCATATTTTAATTGGAGAATATTAAATCTTAGTTAATTTCAATGAGTAGAAATTACTTTTCTCAAATAAAAGGAATGAAGCTAGTTAATTAAACCTTGTGATGCTTGTGATGATAATAGATCATCAAATGTGTGCCTTAGTGTGCTAAGTAGAATAGTTAAGTATTGTTTGGTGATTGGGTATCCCGTATGTATTTATAGACGATAGTACCGACCAAGCTTTCGAGGAGCAGGAGTTCTACCAAGAGGAGGAGGAAGAAAACTTCAACCACTGCACTACACAAGGCAAGCCATCATTAACAATGCAAGCTAACCCTTGAAAGCTTCTATTGGCAAGCTAAACCTTGAAATCTAGATAATCTAAGCAAAGGCATTGGGCATGCTTTGGTTATACCCTTTGAATTATACCTACTCCAAATTTTATTTACAAGCTTTACTTTCCTTACTTTACCAAAGTCTTTTACTTGTTTAAAGGTAGCATAAAGAGTATAAAACTTGACCTATCTAGCTAAACTTAGATGTCATTCTATGGCATGAGATTGATCTTAGCATCCCACATTAGAGAACACTCTTAACTTAGTAGTTTAGAGTTAAAACAAAACTTGATCGCTTTAGATGGGGATACTTGGTGAAAATGACTTGTGAAAACCTTGGAATGATGAGTCATTCTTTTGAGATGTTTTGACATGTGTTGAGAAACACAAATTGTTTATGATGATGAAAATGTTGAGGCATGAGCCTTAGCCCTTTTACAAAACTAATGGTTGGGTTCGGATGCGATACCATTCCAATTTTACCGTACAACCACAATACATGAATTGGGTAAGGCTTAGCCAGAACTTGATATGCATTAGTATTAGTTCCCTCGCGGGAGAGGTTTGAGCTGAGGCTACCTCCCAATGTTGTCCACCTATGCAGTGCCCAAGATGACAGATGGTCATGGTTGGGAGGCCATGCTCATAGGAGAGGTGCTTATACTAGGGTGTGTAAAGGAAAGGTTATGTTTGATTATCTGCATACCAAGTATGATGATTTAGGGTTATCCTTGACAGATGTATCGAATCTTGTGGTGAAAGTGTACCACCTCTGCAGAGAGTCAAACTATTCGAATAGCCACATCCGCAGTTATGGATAGTTGGACTGGCCATACTGTTCCGTTGTCAGATGTTTTCAAAATGACTTATGAAATGAACGATGAATCTTGACTTGACCACAACAGGGTTGTGACTATGAAACTAGTTTCCCAACTTAAGTGATTCTAGAACTTTATTTTATCTTTCTTTGTTTTTGTACTCATCTTAGGTTTCAAACTTAACTTTGCAACTAAACTTAGAGTTAGCACTTCCTACTAGAACTATCCTAATTGTTAGTGGTAGTTTGCGAGTACTCATGGCTTTTGTCCCTGGCTATTCTCATGGCCAGACTATGAACAGGAGTACCAAGATGAAGGACAGCAGGACGGCTATGATAACTAGGACTATCTACCATCGTCAGCATTGCCTGTGACTCTGAAGATGGACACCACCGCTACGCTTATTATTTATTCCGCTCCTTGTTTTATTAAGACTGGATCATGAGATCCTTTATTTGTGTAAGACCTTACTATGGTTTGTAATGGATGATGTACTGTGATATCCAATCTGTTATGTCTTGCAAAAATGGTAATCCTGGGATTGCGATGTATGGCATAACTGGCATCTGGGATTAAAAATCCGGGTGTTGATAGATACTTCTATGCATTTTCTGGGACTAACCGATTAACAAGATGCCACAGTGCCAGTTGCTTGTTTTCTTCTGTTTTTGGTTCCAGAAAAGCTAGAAAATGAATATTTTCGGAATAGGACGGGACAAAAGCCAAAGTCGATATTTTACCAGAAGACTCACGGAGCCCAAAGCAGAGACAGAGGAGGGCCAGGGCCTGGCCACTCTAGGACGAAAACCCTAAAGAATCCATCCTCCATCCACAAAAAGTTCCGCGGCGCCGCCACCACCGAAGGGGATATTCAAGGGACAGAAAGTCTCTTTTCCAGCACCCTTCCGAGACGGGGAAGTGCCCCTGGAGCCTTCTCCATCGATCTCCACCACCATCTGCATCACCGTTGTTGATTCCCATGATGATGAGGGAGTAGTTCTTCCTCAAGGCTAAGGGCTCTACCGGTAGCTATGTGTTCATCTCTCTCTATGCGTGATCTTATTGAGATCATGAGCTTTGTAATCTATAGATCTATTCTACTACTCAAGTGCTTTAATAGATCTCTGCTCTCCACATGTGTGTGAAAGTGACAGCGTGCACACCATGGTGGCACTTAGGCTAGAGATTATAAATACTTGTTATGAGTTATATTTGGAGTTGGATGTTTCTACGAAATTTTGGTGTTTGTTGGAACCATCTAGAGCTCAAGGTGACAGTGTGGGGTTATCTAGATGGGGTGTGAACACCCGAATTTTTAATCCCAGATGCCTGTTATGCCATACATCACAATCCCATGATTACCATTTTTGCGAGACATAACAGATTGGATATCACAGTACGTAATCCATTACAAACCATAATAAGGTCTTACACAAATAAAGGATCTCATGATCCAGTCTTAGTACAAACAAGTAGCAGAATAATAAGCGTAGCGGTGGGCTCCATCTTCAGTGTCACAGGCAATGCTGACGATGGGAGATGATCCTAGTTGTTCTAGCCGTCCTGCTGTCCTTCTTCCAGATAGTCCTCCTCATCGTCTAGCCACGGTAATAGACAAGGACAAAGCCATGTATACTCTTTAAGTACTTGCAAACTATCACTAAGAAGTAAGGTAGTTCTAGTAGGAATGCTAAGTTCTAAGTTTATTTGTAAAGTTAAGTTTGGAACCTAAGCAGAGTTCAGAAACAAAGAAAGATAAAATAAAGTTCTAAATCACCTAAGTGGGAACTTAGTTGTGATAGTCACAACTCTGTTGTGGTCAAGTCATGTCACAATTCATTTCATAAGTCATTTTGAAAACATGTGACAATGGAACAATATGGCCACTCCAACTGTCCATAACCACAGATGTAGCTATTCGAATAGTTTGACACTCTGCAGAGGTGGTACACTTTCACCAAAAAATTCAATACATCTGTCATGGATAACCCTGAATCATCATACTTAGTATGCAGATAATCAAACATAACTTTTCCTTTACACACTCTAGTATGAGCACCTCTCCTATGAGCTTGGCCTCCCAGCCATTGCCATCTGCCATCTTGGGCTCTGCATAGGTGGACAACATTGAGAGGTAGCCTTGGCTCAAACCTCTCCCGTGAGGTAGCTCATACTAATGCATATAAACTTCCGACTAAGCCTTATCCAATTCAGGTATTGTGGTTGTATGGTAAAATTGGAATGGTATCGCATCCGAACCCAACCATCAGTTTTTTAAAGGGCTAAGGCTCATTCCTCAACATTTTCATCATCATAAACCATTTGTGTTTCTAAACACATGTCAACACATCTCAATAGAATGACTCATCATTCCAAGGTTTTCATAAGCATTTTCACCAAGTATTCCCATCTAAAGTGATCAAGGTTTTGGGTTTAACTCTAATCACTAAGTTAAGAGTGTTCACTAAGGGGAGATGCTAATCTCAATATCATGCCATAGAATGGCATCTAGTATAGGCCATGTTTTATACTCTTTATGCTATCTAAACTACTTTCTAAAATCTCACAAAGCATTACTAAAAGTGAAGAAAACTTTGGTAAAGTAAAAGGTAAAACTTGTAAATAAAACTTGGGATGGGTATAACTGCAAAAGGTATAACCAAAGCATGCCTAATGCATTTGCTCAAGTTAAGGGGGCAAGTGTTAAATTTCTTAGTTCTAGCTTGCCTTGATTAGTGTAGTGGTTGAAATTCTCCTCGTCTTCTTCGGGGTAGAACTCCTCCTCCTCATAGACCAGGTCGGTACTATCGTCTATAAATACATACGTGATACACAATCACCAAACAATACTTAACTAGTCTATTTAGCACACTAAGGCACACACTTGATGATCTAGTATCATCACATTCATCACAAGATTTTATGAACTAGTTTCATTTATTTTATTTTAGGAAAGTAATTTCTACTCATCGAAATAAATTAAGATTTCATATTCTCCAATTAAAATATGGGATCATGTGGACACATGTCATCGCCACATATTCTAATACATGGGAATATGATTTAAATGTTGGATCACATTTTATAAAGTCTAAGAGTAATATTTAAATGATTTAAAGTGACTAGAAATGCCTATATAGCATTATTTTGCTACTAGTCTAAAGTCACTACATGCAAACCTAAATATCATTAAATATTCAGATAGGTATTATCAAATGTGATTTTTGAGAGCTGGAATCAACTCAAAAGCTATTATGGTTGATTTTTTAAAAATGTTTGAATGTAGAAAAGTCTCTATATTTTTATTTTTTCTATATGTGATCTCTAACTCCAATTTATTTAAATCCAATGGGCTTGAATAGAGATTTCAATTACCTTTCTAACAAAATTTGAATCATTCAATTTGGTTCAGTAGAACTCTCTGAATTGATTTTTAAACTAGTGGACATAATTGAGTTTAAGTCTAAATAGAAAAATCATTATTTCAATTTTAGGGCCAGCGCGGGAAACGAAATAGGACGGCCCAGTGACACTCCGCAGCATAGAGGACAACTTACAAGGGGGTCCCGCATGTTAGCGGCACTTAAAACCCCAAGAGGTACGGGGCGATGTGAACCGTGCGATTAGAACCTAGATCAATGGCTCTGGCTCATCGTCGATGACGGACTGGTCGCCGGAGACCCTAAACCCTAGCGGCTCGGTGGCGGTCCATTGTGGGCTTACCAGGGCTATCGTGGCGATGGGGGTGATGACCCACAAGTATAGGGGGTGTATCACAGTATTTTCGAGGGAAGTGAAACCCAATTTATTGATTCGACACAAGGGAGCCAAAGAATATTTATAAGCCTTAACAACTGAGTTGTCAATTCAGCTGCACCTGGAAACAATCTTGCTCACAGGAGTTTATTAGTAGCAATAGTTTTGTAGTAGGAATAGCAAAGTAATAGCAGTAGCAAAGCAAAGACAGTAGTAACGAAAGCAGTAAATAGTGGGATTCGAGTGCGGTAAGCATAGGGATGGATGGACGGGCGTTGCATGGACAAGACAATTCCCATAGTAAACAGAACATAGGGCAATTCCATATAAATAAGATGAAGCACCCAAGTACTAGACAATCCTAGGCATGTGTTCCATATATAGTCATACGTGCTCGCAATGAGAACTTGCACAACATCTTTTGTCCTACCAGCCCGTTTGCAGCGGGGCCTCTAGGGAACTACTGGCAATTAAGGTGCTCCTTTTAATAGAGCACCGGAGCAAAGCATTAACACTCCGTGAACACATGTGATCCTAAAATCAAAGCCTTTCCCTTCCGGTTATCCCGATTTCTGTCCCTTCGGGGCCATAGGTTCCGGACAACAACGTGTGTATACAACTTGCAGATAAGACCAAAAACAATGCTATCATAATGAATCAATAACAAGTTCAGATCTGAAATCATGGCACTCGGCCCTAGTGACAAGCATTAAGCACAACAAGTCGCAACAAAGTCATAAAGCACTAATAAAAGATACTAGGCACCATGCCCTAACAATCTGATGCCATTACATGACGATCTCATCCAATTCCTATCATCTCCATAGCCTACAGCGGGGGATTACTCACTCATAGATGGGGGAAACATGGATGGTCGATGGAGATGATGGTGAAGATCGATGGAGATGGCTCCGGGGGCACTTCCTCGTCCCAGCAGGGTGCCGGAACAAAGACTTTCTGTCCCCCGAATCTCCCTTCGGTGGCGGCGGCGCAACGGAACTTTTCATGGAAAAACATCGAACCCCCCGAAGTTTTTAGGTCAGAAGGCTTCTTATAGGCGAAGAGGGAGACCGAGGGGCTTCCTGGGGCCACCACACCATGCCCTGGTGCGGCCAAGCCCAACCCGCGCCTGGGGGTGGTGTGGCCAGGCCCTGGCCCTCCTCCGTCTCGTATTCTGGCTCCGTGAGTTTTCTGGAAAAATAGGCACTTTGGCTTTTGTCCCGTCCAATTCCGAGAATATTCATTTTCTGACTTTCCTGGAACCAAAAATAGCAGAAAACAGGCAGCTAGCACTGTGGCTCTTGTTAATAGGTTAGTCCAAGAAATCATATGAAAAGTTCTCCAAAGTGTGGACAAAACACAAGAAAGTGGATAAAAACAAGCATGGAGCATCAAAAATTATAGATACATTTGCAATGTATCAACATCCCCAAGCTTAACTCCTGCTCGTCCTCGATTAGGTAAGTGATAAAAAGAAAGAATAATTTTTGAGGTGACATGAACCATCAAAGACTTGACCAGAGTATTTGTAAAACATTCAAAGCTGGGATCATAGTACTTCAATCATAACATGAAAGACAAAGTTCTAGAAATAAGACAAAGAAACTATGATGCAATATGAAAAGGCACAAACAAAAGATTCATGAATAACAATGATTTGCAAGAAGTTTGTTTGTTTCACATAAAGAAAACATAGCATAATGGCATTCAGCTTGTCCCTCAAAGTGTAGGAAACATAAATGCATAGGACACCTTCAAAGTTCACAAGAGTGACTAGATACAAATAGTTTAAAACAAGCAATATCAAGGTATGCATCAATCAACAAGTGTTGGGACAATGCACATAGAACTAAGAATGACCACTATGCTCTCAGGAAAGTGCTCATAGAATGTGTGGAGACTCAAAAAGGAAATGAAAAGGTTTTGAATAGTTTGAAAGGCTTCCAAATGCTGAAAGTATGGTACTCATTAGCTTTGAGCTCTCATTGCCCCTATCATAAGCATCTTTAATGTGGTTAAGGTGAAAGTGAGGTCCAATCTGAGTTATATGCTTGACAGGCTGTAAACTGAAAATCCCAAGTCCCTTGAGTACGAGGGCTGCTCCTCATGCTACTCAACTTTAGTTACCGGTAAGTTCTTGTCATCATAAGTATGTGCGTATCATTGAGAACCGCCAACGGGGTACCCCTTGCCCGATGATATGGAAGAATCCCCATATCAAAATGACAAGGCAAGCAGACAATGAGTATCTTAGCAATTTTCTTATTTACCATGGGAAAATGGTGTTTTTTTCTCTCTTTCCTATTTTCATAAAACTCTTTTTTTCTTTTTCTCAATAGCTATATCTCTCTTTTTTTATAAGAAGAATGCTTCATAGATATCATTATGGTTATGCTGCAGGTTTCCACCATGTCAGCATGGATTAGACCAGCGGCCCGGGCGTTTCTCTAACACACATACATAACTCCATGGACTTACAAGCTCCCCTTTTATTTCACACCAATGACATCTGCAAACAAAAGAGCAAGGTATCAACTGAGTATATATTTACAAGTGTTGAAAGTGTTCCTCGTAACAGCATGGTTCTGCTAATCCCCAGCCTATAATTTGTAAGCATATAACTTTCATGGAGATTTCACAATGGATCAGTTTTATTAAGTGCAGGAAATAAAGTGTGTCATCAAGTTCGTGAGAGCTTTACTAACTAACTTTCTCAAAACAAGCAAACATTTTATTCGGAAGAAAACAAGGCATATTGAATATGCACGGAAGTAGAAAATGATGCTCATAGGTAGGTAAGGTGGACACTTTAGCAATATTTGGTTTAAGGGAGTTGGAAACATGAGTAAAACACTCAGTGTAAGTGAAGGCTAGCAATAGTAAGGGAGCGACAAACGAGAGAGCAATAATGGCCATAATCATGCAGAGCGACAAAACATCATTGATCAAAGCATAAAGTGATACTACAAGTTGAAAACTAAAGGATCATAAAGGCTTATGGTGACTTGATATAGTCATAACATGGTGTGAGCATGTGCCAAGTCAACCCAAATAAAGCATCAAAGGAGAATACCACTATACTATGCTTTAATATGCTAAAACAACACATGATTCATCCAAGGCACATTAAGAAATCTCAATTGTTTATAACAAGTCATGCTACATCAAAGAATACTAAGCATAAAGCCAAAACAATATCAAGCATGGCATGACAAAGCATAGGCCACAGTAAAAAACAAGCTCTCTTTACCACTTAAGCATGAACTTTCCTACTCTTTTCCAAGCCAAACCAAAATATTTGAAAGCCAATGTATGAAATAGGGGGTCCAACCAATTTATTCAGCAAACTAAGCAAACCACGCAAACTAAAAACCAAAACGAAAACCAAAAAGAAGACGCTCCAAGAACAACACAACTGTGCATGAAACAAAAAATGAAGCATTTGGAAGAAACCTGGGATTTTTATTGATGAAGAAGGGGATGCCTTGGGCATCCCCAAGCTTTGACGCTTGTACTTCTTGGATATTTCTTGGGGTGACACGCGTGGCATCCCCAAGCTTGAGCTTTAGTCCATCCTTCATCTCATTACTCATTCCTTCCGTACACCTGAAATTTTTCCTTCATACAAAACTTCACACAATCTTTTATTAGCAACATTAGTGCACTCAAGATAAATAAGTCTTAAGGTTCAGTTCTAACACCAAATAAACTTCCATTAGAAAACTAGCTACTGTAGCACTTCCCAAAAGCTCAATTCCCCAAAAGAACTCAAAAAGGAGCCAACAAGAAGCAAATGCAGAAAATGGCAGAAATCTATCAAAACAGACCAGCAGGTAAAGACGAATTTTTTCGAAGACCTTCTGTTGTTCAAATCAAAAAGTGTTTGAACTAACGAAAGTTAGATAACAATCTGGGGCAGAAGCAAAAAAATTCACGCCACAAAAAGACGTTCAGATATTTTACACGAATTTTTACGGTGAAGCACAGAAATTTGTTTCGAGATAGCAACTTTCCCAATAATTACTTCTCTCTCATTAGAGGTTACTCTTGGCACAAAAAGCAAATAATAAGGACAAGGAACGGTTATTACTGAAGTAATAACTTCCAAGACTCATCTAAAACTTTTGGGTTATCTCCCAATAAGTACTTTTCTTTAACGCCTTTAAGTTAGGCATAAGCAAAAACTAAAATGGATAGAATAGAAGTAAGCGGAGATAATCATGGTGAAAACATTGTTTTGTTCAATGAAATCCTTTTGTTAACAAGGTTGATCAGGTCTTGCTACCAAAACAATTTCATATGAGACAAAACTTTGTATTCCACTTATGATTATGTTACCTCAACCTTGATAGCAATGGTCCCAATCTAGTTTCAAAATTTTCTCTTGGTATGGGACAATATATTTCTCCAACTTGAATGCCCTCAACATGTTCAATTGAATTCAAACCATAACTCCTTTCAATATTCTTGAGGAAATGCACAATGTGTTCATTGAAGGTCACCTTCCCTTGATTACAATTAATAATAGCTCCTGTAGTATTTAAGAAAAGGTCTCCCAAGAATAATAGACATATTATCATTTTCAGGCATAAAAGTTTGAGAGGATGCTCTCATAAGAAATATGAAGTGAAGTAAAAGAGAGCATCAAGAAGCAAATCCAAAACACATTTAAGTCTAACCAACTTCCTATGCATAGGAATCGTGTAAGCAAATAAATTCGCACAGAACAAAGTGACAGGCATAGGAAGATAAAACAAGAGTGACTTCAAAACTTTCAGCACATAGAGAGGTGTTTCAATACCAGGAAAACTTCTACAACTATATTTTCCTCTGTCATAATAATTTTCAGTATCCTCATGAATAAACTCAACAATATAACTATCACATAAAGCATGCTTTTCATGATCTACAAGCACTAGAGCTTTTTCATAAACATTTTCAAAAGAATCCTCAGGAGCATAACATTCATCCTTCTTTGGTAAGCATGGGGGACAATCAAATAATGTAAGGGATAAAGAGTTACTCTCATTAGATGGTAGGCATGGGTAGCTAATCCATTCTTCCTCCTTTTGTTCATCACTCTTCTCCTCTTCTTCATCTAATGAGATTTCAGGTTCATCAATTTCTTCTTCCATAGGATCCTGCAAGGCATTAGTCTCTTTCATTTGTGGAAAGCATCTATTAAAATATTCAAGAATATAGCTGTTTTTTCCTTGTAATTATCAAAGCAACATTTAAGTATGCCATAAACCTCATACATATAAGGTGAATCATCAATATTTTCAAGCAAACTAGCAAGTTCAAAAGCACCCTTCCAAGCAATAAATTCCTCAATTTTTTCCGCATCATAAAAGTCATAAATTCCTTTAGCATAGGAAGATATGGTATCATTATCACTATAATCACATTGAAAAGGGAGGTGTTTATACCTCTTTCTGCAACAAGACTCATCACAACAATAAGTAACATTATAAGTAGAGTACACATTCCTAGCAATGGTATACAATCTATCAATTTGTTCCCATAAGTGTTTCCCTTTTTGTGACAAGCGGTGTTCCTTATAATAATATTTTTGATCTTCCGTGAACCCACCTTGCCAATAAGCTTCAGTTTCAAAGAAACCAACCATTGCCAACAAACATGATAAGGCAAGACAATAACGGACCAACGAAAATAACATCTAGAGTAGGAACTATCTTTTTTTGTATTTTTGATAAAGAAACAAGCAAACAAGGAGAAAGATAAACTTAGCTTTAACAATAGTGAATCCAAGTGGACTTGATAAATAAAGCTATGCTCCCCGGCAACGGCGCCAAAAAATAGTCTTGATGACCCACAAGTATAGGGGGTGTCTCGCAGTATTTTCGAGGGAAGTGAAACCCAATTTATTGATTCGACACAAGGGGAGCCAAAGAATATTTATAAGCCTTAACAACTGAGTTGTCAATTGAGCTACAGCTAGAAATAATCTTGCTCACTGCAGTTTATCAGTAGCAACAGTTTTGTAGTAGGAATAGCAAATTAACAAAAGTAGCAAAGCAAAGACAGTAGTAACGAAAGCAGTAAATAGTGGGATTCGAGTGCGGTAGGCATAGGGATGGATGGACGGGCGTTGCATGGACAAGACAATTCACATAGCAAATTGAACCTAGGGCAATTGCAGATAAATAAGATAAAGCACCCAAGTACTAGACAATCCTAGGCATGTGTTCCATATATAGTCATACGTGCTCGCAATGAGAACTTGCACAACATCTTTTGTCCTGCCAGCCTGTTTGCAGCGGGGCCTCAAGGGAACTACTGGCAATTAAGGTGCTCCTTTTAATAGAGCACTGGAGCAAAGCATTAACACTCCGTGAACACATGTGATCCTCACATCAAAGCCTTTCCCTTCTGGTTATCCCGATTTCTGTCCCTTCGGGGCCATAGGTTCCGGACAACAATGTGTGTATACAACTTGCAGATAAGACCAAAAACAATGCTATCATAATGAATCAATAACAAGTTCAGATCTGAAATCATGGCACTCCGGCCCTAGTGACAAGCATTAAGCACAACAAGTCACAACAAAGTCATAAAGCACTAATAAAAGATACTAGGCACCATGCCCTAATAATCTGATGCCATTACATGAACGATCTCATCCAATCCCTACCATCTCCATAGCCTACAACGGGGGATTACTCACTCATAGATGGGGGAAGCATGGATGGTCGATGGAGATGATGGTGAAGATCGATGGAGATGGCTCTGGGGGCACTTCCCCGTCCCGGCAGGGTGCCAGAACAGAGACTTTCTGTCCCCCGAATCTCCCCTTCGGGGGCGGTGGCACAATGGAACTTTTCGTGGAAAAACGTCGAACCCCCCGAAGTTTTTAGATCAGAAGGCTTCTTATAGGCGAAGAGGGAGACCGAGGGGGTGCTTGGGGCCACTACACCATGCCCTAGCGCGGCCAAGCCTAGCCCGTGCCTAGGGGTGGTGTGGCCAGGCCCTGGCCCTCCTCCGTCTCGTATTCTGGCTCCATGGAAAAATAGACACTTTGGCTTTTGTCCCATCCAATTCCAAGAATATTCATTTTCTGACTTTCCTGGAACCAAAAACAGCAGAAAACAGGCAGCTGGCACTGTGGCTCTTGTTAATAGGTTAGTCCAAGAAATCATATGAAAAGTTCTCCAAAGTGTGGACAAAACACAAGAAAGTGGATAAAAACAAGCATGGGGCATCAAAAATTATAGATGCATTTGCAATGTATCAGGGGGTGATCGAACCAGCGGACGACGACAGACTTAGGCGAGGTCGTGGCGGCTCCTGGGGTGGTCGCAATCGACGGGCCCCTTTCTCCTCTGCTGCAGCGACTCCGGTTGAAATTCCGACGAACGGCTGCTCGAGCGGCTCCAGCGAGAGGTGTGAGGGACTCATTGGGAGGTGGGTAGTGTTGGAGTGTGGAGAAATGGTACTGGGGAGGGCTCCTTTTATAGCTCGACAAGGAGACCATGGGGTGTGACGGTGAGCTCGTCGGTGACAGTGGTACAGGGCGCTAGAGGCATGGGCGGGGTAGGCGGACGGTGGCTTGCCTCCTGGTGGTCAGCTATGGTGTAAAGGCACGACTAGGGGCGGTGGTATGCGGTCGGGAAAGGCTAGCTCTCTGAGCGGCAGAGGCGGTGCTCGACGCTGCGTGCGGTGGCTGCTGGTCGCGCGGCGGGAAAAGGGCATCTCTAGTGGCTTGCTGGGGTTATGGCGGAGTGGCGCATGTAAGCTGAGGTCGAGGCGTGGCTTGTGCTTGCCTGTCGGGGTCGGCACTCTGGCGTGCTCCGTGCATGTCGCAGTGGCTCGGTGCGTGGGCGCTCCTCGGTGGTCCCGTGCACGGCTGTGTCCGTGGGGTGGACAGGGGGTCGCGGTAGGCTGGGGTGGAGCTAGGGGGCAAGCTGGTTTGGCACGGCGCTGTCTCTGGCGCGTTGCCCATGTTTGGCCGGCGGTGACCAAGAACGGGCGGCGCGGTACTGCTTATAGGGGCTAAAGGGTAGCTCTTTGATGGCTTGGTTGGAACTAGGGAGACAGGGAAGAGCAGAGGGGGTCGAATGGGGGACAAATAGTTGATTAGCAACAATATTAGTTAGGCCAAATTTTCTCTGCCTGCCAACTGTTCGACAAAATGGCCGCAAGAAAGTTTTGTTTGAATTTTGAAAATATTTTTGGTGGGTGTGTTAGTCATATGCTTGAGCATCTATGGTTGCTTGGGATTGTCAAGGTGAACTCATTTGAGTCGTTCTTGAAAAAGTGGGATCTATGCATATGAAATAGATTCCATTTTCAACTGCCATTTAAAATTAGGGTTTAAATGTTTTTGTAAGATTTCAAAGTGGGCCTTGGTAGATCGTTACTTGTACTACCAAGGGGTGAAAAGAGTTAGAATTGTTTCTGTTTGAATTTGACTTATAGGAACACCTAAAGTGGGCTAGTGGATTAAAATGGCAAAAGTGACCATTTGCATTTATTAATTCCATTTGATTTCTTTTTATTTGGAGTTGGTTTTGGAATGATCTAGATGATGTGGCATTCACCTTTGAATCATTTTACAACCATTAGAACAATCAAACATGGCAATTCCAAACAATTCTATATTAATGCAACACACATATGCATTCTTAATTATTTTAATGATAAAAAGTTTTCTCAACCCCAAATTGGGTGATATGGATCTTGATAACCTTGATTAAAGTTTTGGGATGTTACAAACGTTTCCTGCTGAAACAAAATCTCGTCCCAAGATTTAAGAAAAACTAGGAACTAAAGAGATCTGGAAACTCAGTCCTAATGTAATCTTCTCGCTCCCACATGGATTCTTCTTTGGTATGGTTGCTCCATTGGATCTTGAGAAATTTGATACTCTGGGTCCTGGTTGTTCTGAAGGCTTCTTCCAAGATACGAATGGGCACTTCACGATACGTTAGATCCTTGTTGATATCAGCGGCTCGGTGATCGATGTTCTTGAACACTTCGGTCTTCTCCGGAACTTCCAAGCATTTGCGAAGTAACGAGATATGGAACACATTATGGATCGCTGACATCTCCTCTGGCAGTTCCAGTTGATACGATACTTCTACTCGACGATTCAGAATCTTGAAGGGTTCGATATATCTGGGGGCTAACTTTCCTTTCAGACTAAAACGTTGAGTTCCCTTCAATGGCGAAACTTTGAGATACACAAAATCTCTGACACTGAAAATCAGGTCTCTACGTCTCTTGTCAGCATAACTCTTCTGTCTAGATTGGGCAGTGTTGAGGTGCTCACGGACTTTGTGAACCTTCTCTTCGGCTTCCTGTAGGATGTCGGGTCCGAAAATCTGACTCTCTCCTACTTGCGACCAATTCAAAGGGGTACGCCACTTTCTTCTATATAAGAACTCAAATGGGGCCATTTGCAAACTGGCTTGATAACTATTGTTGTATGAGAATTCTGCGAAAGGCAGGAAATCTTCCCATTTTGATCCGTACTCTAACACACAAGCTCTCAACATATCTTCCAAGATTTGGTTGACTCTTTTAGTCTGTCCATCGGTCTGAGGGTGATAAGCTATGCTGAAATTCAACTTGGTTCCTAATCCTTCTTGGACTTTCTGTCAAAATCTTGAGGTAAACTGGGTTCCTCGATCCGACACTATGGTGTTAGGGGTTCCATGCAGACTAACAATTATGGAAATGTACAACTCTGCTAGCTTCAAACTCTGATAGGTTGTCTTGACAGGTATAAAATGGGCTATCTTGGATAGTCTATCAACGATGACCCATATTGAGTCATTTCCCCTACTAGAAGTAGGCAAACCGGTGATAAAGTCCATTCTGACGGAATCCTATTTCCATTCTGGAATCTGCAATGGTTGCAACAGTCCTGTGGGTCTCTGATGTTCCACTTTGACTCTCTGACAGATATCACACTTGACGATGTAGCTTCCAATTTCGCTCTTCATCTTGTGCCACCAAACTTGCTCCTTCAAATCCTGATACATCTTGGTTCTTCCGGGGTGGATAGAATAAAGAGTATCATGATCTTCCTGCATGATAACTTTCTTCAGGTCCGAATCTGCTAGCACACAGATACGTCCTTTGTACCACATAACTCCTTCTTCGTCTTCGGTGAATCTAGGTACCTTTCCTCTACCAATACGATGCTTGATTCCGTCTATACTTGCATTTCCCTTCTGGGCTTCCTTGATTTGGTTAATCAAAGTGGGTTGAAGTTCAATGCTAGCTAAAAATCCTTTGCTAACTAGCTCAGTTCTAAACTGCTCCAACTCTTCATGCAAACTTGGTTGCTTCTCCTTGATCATGGTGTTTAACCTACACGGCAATCTACTAAGAGCATCCGCTACCACATTGGCTTTGCCGGGGTGATAGTGAATGTAAAGGTCATAATCCTTGATTAACTCTATCCATCTCCTTTGCCTCATATTCAATTCTTTCTGAGTGAAAATGTACTTCAAGCTTTTGTGATCTGAGTAAATCTCACAACGATTACCCATAAGGTAATGATGCCATGTCTTCAAGGCTAAAACTATAGCTGCTAACTCCAGATCATGGGTGGGGTAGTTCTGCTCATGCTGCTTTAGTTGTCGAGATAGATATGCGATGACTTTGCCTTCTTGCATCAATACACATCCGAGACCAATCTTGGATGCATCACAATACACATCAAACGGCTTCTTGATATCTAGCATAATCAATATTGGGGCTGAAATCAATCTTTTCTTGAGCTCTTGGAAACTTGCTTCACATTTGTCGGTCCATTCAAACTTCTTGTCTTTCTTCAACAATTGGGTCATGGGTCTTGAGATGCTCGAAAATCCTTCCATGAACTTGCGGTAAAATCCTACTAATCCGAGAAATGCACGGACTTGGGTTTGAGTGGTTGGGGCTTCCCATTCTTCAACGTGTTTGATCTTGGCGGGATCAATAGTGACTCCTCCTGTCGACACAATATGTCCGAGGAATCCTACTTTTTTTAGCCAAAACTCACGTTTGCTGAACTTGGCATACAACTGATGCTCTCCAAGGATTTCAAGGATGATTCTCACATGTTTCTCATGGTCTTCTTATGACTTGGAATAGATAAGAATATCATTGATAAACACAATAACAAACTTATCCAAAATGTTCATAAAGATCTTATTCATGAAATAAGCGGGAGCATTGGTTAATCCAAAAGACATGACCGTATACTCGTATAATCCATATCTGGTGGTAAAGTCGGTATTTGGAATATCCATTGCACGAATCTTAAGTTGGTGATAACCAGTCCTAAGATCGATCTTAGAGAACACTCTGGCACCAGTCAACTGATCAAACAGATCCTCTATCTTTGGCAATGGGTATTTGTTTTTGATGGTGACATCATTCATCTTCCTGTAATCTGTGCACAAACGGTTGCCTCCATCCTTTTTGTTGACGAACAACACGGGCGATCTCCATGGCGATGCGCTTAGTTGAATCAAGCCTTTCTCCAGCATAGAATCCAGTTGCTTCTTCAGCTCCACTAACTCTGATGGGTTCATGCTATAGGGTCTTTGAGCTATGGGTCCGGTTCTAGGAATTAGTTCAATAATGAACTCGATATCCCGATCTGGGGGCATACCGGGCAATTCATTTGGGAATACGTCGGGGTATTCACAGACTACTCTAACTTGGTCAATGGTGGGTAGGTCTAGACTCTTGTTGCATTTGAAATGCTCTACTAATACTCTAGAGCAACTGGTCATGGTGATGGCTTTCTTGGCACAGTCTATCAATCCTTTATGCTTCGACATCCAATCCATTCCTAGTACTACTTCCAAACCTTTGGTTCCAAGTACTATTAGATTGGCCTAAAAGTCTATCCCATGTATTCTGATAGGCACAACCTTGCAAATTTTTCTAGCTTTGGTGGTTGAACCAGGTATTTGAACTATCATAACATGCTTCAAGTTGGTTGGGTGAATCTTACTAGTGCATGCAAATTCTTTGGTAACAAATGAGTGCGATACTCCAGAATCAAACAACACTCTTGCTAATACTGAGTTAACAGAAACGTACCCAACACGACATCTGGTGCTTCTTGGGCTTCTTCGGTGTTCATGTGGAAGAGACGGCTGTTGCGGTTGTGAGGACTCCCTGGGGTGAATCTTCTTCCGGGCTGAACACGGCGCTGCTGTTGAGCTGGGGCATTCACATTGGCAGTGGCGGCAATCTTCTTGGGACACTCATTGGAGTAGTGACCCTTCACTCCACACTCAAAACAAGTAATCTGAGACTTGTCTTTTGCTGCAACAGGAACAACATTGCTTCCAGTCCTTGGGGCAGTGTTGTTGTTGTTGGACTTGGGCGGTGCACAGTTGAAGTTGTTGGAGTTGTCGGGGTGGTTGTTATTGTTTCCTCCGAACATCACATTTCCTCTGCTACGGTTGGGGTAGCTTGGGCGACACATTGGGTGTCTATTGTTCCATGGGGCATATACGGCAGACGGGTTGGGGCAATACTTCTGGGCACTATGGGACCCAGCTTGGTGCATCATCCGGTGTTTGCGATTGTCATTTTCTTGGTTGATCTTCCCTTCCATCTGAATGGCAAAGTCGACTAGCTCTTCGAGATGATCAAAACGGATGTTGACTAGCACCGTCTGCATCTCATCATGCAGTCCGTTCAAGAATCTCTCCTTCTTTTTGGCTTCAGTGTTGATCTCATCAGGTGCATACCTGGCGAGGGACAAAAACCTGTCATGGTACTCCACTACAGTCATTCTGCCTTGCTTTAGTTCTCTGAATTCATCTCTCATTCTGGTGACTAAACCTTACGGCACATGGGTGCGGCTGAACATGACTTTGAAAGCTTCCCACGTCTTCACTTTACCGTGGTTCATTGTGCGGGTGCTATTCCACCATGCTCTTGCATCTCCTGCTAGATAGTGGGTGGAAAACAGAACTTTCTCGTTGGCATCCACTCCTGCGACTTCTAGGTTATTCTCCATGGTCTATAACCAATCATTAGCACCAATCGGATCTTCAGACTTGCTAAATATTGGGGGATTGGTATTCTGGAAGTTTTTGAGTTTGGATCCATGATGATCCTGATTTCCATGGCCTTGATTGTTGTGGGCCATCTGGGCGATCTGCTGTAGGGTGGCTAGATTTTCTTGGCGCTCTGCTCTACTAGCTTCACGGTCCGCAATTAGCGCCTACAGAATCTGTAGCATTGGGTCCTATGATGAGCTTCTCCCTCCTTGGTTTCCACGAGTCATCTAAAGATTGAGATAGATAATAGGGTAAGAGGGAAAGTTATAAGGTTCATGGTTTTGTTTTCAAAGCTACAAATTTGAGTTTGAGTCAGGTTTTGCAACTAACTTATTTTCATTCATTCAAGCAAAGCACACGATACAAACACACACACCATAACAAAAGGAAAACACATGGTTTTAAGAACCATTCCGTAAGCTAAGATACAATGGGACCGATACTTCTTACTCCTACGGTAGTGCTCTATTGCATCTACTCATCATCGATGAAGTCGGATTCATCATCGTCGGTGTAGAAGTCCATGGCATCATCCTCCAGGCAGTCATCATCATTGCTGAGGTATGAGTGAATATCCCCCTGGATGTCTTCACCTTCTTCCTCTTCTACTTTTGCTGCAAGCTGAGCTTCTTGCTCCTTCATGGTCTTCTTGACGTCGGCCACCTTCTTGCAAAGACGGTCGATGGTGTGATACTTCTTTGCGTGTTGACGACGAAGTGATTGACAATCCTTGACGAGCAGTGAGAAAGTCTGGGCCTTCTGGGCGGCAATGGAAATGTTGTGGTTGGCGTACTCTTGAGCATTGTCCAATTCCTTCTGTTTGTCATACAATAGGAAGTCGAGGTTCTCCACTTGGCTCTTCAACTCCGGGTGACTTGGCATCTCTAGAGGCATTCCCATCGAATCACGCCTTGCATAGTGAGCAAAGCAAGTTCCCTGGATCAAGTTGACATTCTGTGCGCAAAGACGAGCGAGAGCTTAATGCATTGCCCTAGCTAATCCATCTAGCCAGTTGTTCTCTCTTACGATGAATTGAATCTTCTCGGAAAGTGGTGCTTCCATCTTGCCTAAAATATCATGAACTACAAGCCATTGTAAATCTCCTCCTGGGTGATCATTGAGTTGAGCTCCGAAGAATTCCGGATATGGACGCTCAAGGTACTTAGACAGTGCATCAAGAGCCCTCTCAAAGATCAGTTGGCCTCCGTTTCCCAACTGGTAGAACTTGCAGTACTCAACTTTGATCTATAAGAATTTAGGATGAGAAAGTTAGTGAGGTGATCAAGTGTGTCAAATTTTATGGAGTAATGTAAGAATTTTGAGAAACATGAATCTTTTTGAAAGAATCTCAAGGGTAAGAGGGGAAATAGATTTTCACAAATACTCACTTTGGTTTTTGAAACTAAGTTTTTGTTTGGACGTCCATTGTAACTAGGGTCTCCTATGGTCAGGATGGCTCTGATACCAACTTGTCAACACCTGGATTTTTAATCCCAGATGCCTGTTATGCCATACATCACAATCCTAGGATTACCATTTTTGCAAGACATAACAGATTGGATATCACAGTACATCATCCATTACAAACCATAATAAGGTCCTACACAAATAAAGGATCTCATGATCCAGTCTTGGTACAAACAAGTAGCGGAATAATAAGCATAGCGGTTGGCTCCATCTTTAGTGTCACAGGCAATGCTGACGATGGGAGATGATCCTAGTTGTTCTAGCCGTCCTGCTGTCCTTCTTCCGGATAGTCCTCCTCATAGTCTGGCAATGGGAATAGCCAGGGACAAAGCCATGAGTATTCTTTAAGTACTCGCAAACTATCACTAACAAGTAAGGTAGTTCTAGTAGGAATGCTAAGTTCTAAGTTTATTTGTAAAGTTAAGTTTGAAACCTAAGCTAAGTTCAGAAACAAAGAAAGATAAAATAAAGTTCTAAATCACCGAAGTGGGAACTTAGTTGTCATAGTCACAACTCTGTTGTGGTCAAGTCATGTCACAATTCATTTCATAAGTCATTTTGAAAACATGTGACAACGGAACAGTATGGCCACTCCAACTGTCCATAACCACGGACGCGGCTATTTGAATAGTTTGACACTCTGCAGAGGTGGTACACTTTCACCACAAAATTCAATACATCTGTCAGGGATAACACTGAATCATCATACTTAGTATGCAGATAATCAAACATAACCTTTCCTTTACACACTCTAGTATAAGCACCTCTCCTATGAGCTTGGCCTCCTAGCCATGGCCATCTACCATCATGGGCACTGCATAGGTGGACAACATTGAGAGGTAGCCTCCGCTCAAATCTCTCCCGCGAGGGAACTCATACTAATGCATATAAACTTCCTGCTAAACCTTAGCCAATTCATGTATTGTGGTTGTACGGTAAAATTGGAATGGTATCGCATCCGAACCCAACCATCAGTTTTTATAAAAGGGCTAAGGCTCATGCCTCAACATTTTCATCATCATAAACCATTTGTGTTTCTCAACACATGTCAAAACATCTCAATAGAATGAATCATCATTCCAAGGTTTTCATAAGCATTTTCACCAAGTATTCCCATCTAAAGTGATCAAGTTTTTGGGTTTAACTCTAATCACTAAGTTAAGAGTGTTCACTAAGGGGAGATGTTAATCTCAATCTCATGCCATAGAATGACATCTAGTATAGGCCAAGTTTTATACTCTTTATGCTATCTAAACTACTTTCTAAAATCTCACAAAGCATTACTAAAAGTAAAGAAAACTTTGGTAAAGGAAAAGGTAAAACTTGTAAATAAAACTTGGGATGGGTATAACTCAAAAGGTATAACCAAAGCATGCCTAATGCATTTTCTCAATTTAAGGGGGAAAGTGTTAACTTGCTTAGTTCTAGATTGCCTTGATTAGTGTAGTGGGTGAAATTCTCCTCGTCTTTTTCGGGGTAGAACTCCTCCTCCTCGTAGGCTTGGTCGGTACTATTGTCTATAAATACATACGGGATACACAATCACCAAACAATACTTAACTAGTCTATTTAGCACACTAAGGCACACACTTGATGATCTAGTATCATCACATTCATCACAAGATTTTATGAACTAGTTTCATTTATTTTATTTGAGAAAAGTAATTTCTACTCATTGAAATAAATTAAAATTTAATATTCTCCAGTTAAAATATGGGATCATGTGGACACATGTTATCACCACATATTCTAATACATGGGAATGTGATTTAAATGTTGGATCACATTTTGTAAAGTCTAAGATTAATATTTAAATGATTTAAAGTGACTATAAATGCCTATATAGCATTATTTTGTTACTAGTCCATAGTCACTGCATGCAACCTAAATATTATTACATATTTAGATAGGTATTATCAATTGTGATTTTTGAGAGTTGGAATCAACTGAAAAGCTATTATGGTTGATTTTTGAAAAATATTTGAATGTAGAAAAGTGTCTGTTTTGTTGTTTTTTCTATATGTAATAGCTAACTCCAATTGATTTATATCCAATGGGCTTGGATAGAGATTTTAATTACCTTTCTAAATTTTTTTGAATCATTCAATTTGGTTCAATAGAACTCTCTGAATTTATTTTTAAACTAGTGGACATAATTGAGTTTAAGTCTAAATAAAAAAACATTATTTGAATTTTAGGGCCAGCGTGGGAAACTAAATGGGCCAGCCTAGTGACACTCCGCAGCGCAGAGGACAGATGACAAGGGGGTCCCGCATATCAGCGGCACTTAAAACCCAGAGCGGTACGAGGCGATGTGGACCGTGCGATTATAACCTAGATCAATGGCTCTGGCTCATCGTCGACGAGAGACTGGTCGCCGGTGAGACTGAACCCTAGCGGCTTGGTGAGGGTCAATTGGGGGCTTACCAGGGCTCCAGCTAACGTGGCGATGGGGGCGATCGAATGAGCGGACGACGGCGGACTCAGGCGAGGTCGCGGCGGCTCCTGGGGTGGTCGCAATCAACGAGCCCCTTTCTCCTCTGTTGCGGCGACTCCGGTGGAAATTCCGGCGAACGGCTTCTCGAGCGGCTCCGGCGAGAGGTGTGAGGGACTCAGTGGGAGGTGGGGAGTGTTGGAGTGTGGAGAAATGGTGCTGGGGAGGGCTTCTTTTAGAGCTCGACGAGGAGACCGTGGGGTGCGACAATGAGCTCATCGGTGACGGTGGTACAGGGCGCTAGAGGCATGGGCGGGTAGGCGGATGGAGGCTTGCCTCCTGGCGGTCAGCTACGGTGTAAAGGAACATTTAGGGGCGATGGTATGCGGTCGTGGAAGGCTGGCGATCTGAGTGGCAGTGGCGGTGCTCGACGCTGCGTGCGGTGACTACTGGTCGCGCGGCGGGAAAACGACATGTCTAGTGGCTTGCTGGGGTTATGGCGGAGCGGCACGTGCAAGCTGAGGTCAAGGCGTCACTTGTGCTGGCCTGTCGGGGTCGGCGCTCTGGCGTGCTACGTGCATGGTGCAGAGGCTCGGTGCACGGGTGCTCCTCGGTGGTCCAGTGCTCGGCTGTGTTCGTGGGGTGGACGGGGGTCGCGGTAGGGTGCGGCGGAGCTAGGGGAAGCTGGTTTGGCACAACGCTGTCTCTGGCGCGTTGCCCACATTTGGCCAGCGGCGACCAAGAACGGGCGGTGCGGTACTGCTGCTAGGGGCTAAAGGGTAGCTCTTTGATGGCTTGGTTGGAACTAGGGGAGACATGGAAGAGCAGAGGGGGTCGAATGGGGGACAAAGAGTTGATTAGCAACAATATTAGTTAGGCCAAATTTGCTCTGCCTGCTAACTGTTTGACAAAATGGCCGCACGAAAGTTTTTTTTTGAATTTTGTAAAGATTTTCGGTGGGTGTGTTAGTCATATGCTTGAGCATATGTGGTTTCTTGGGATTGTCAAGGTGAAGTCATTTGAGTGGTTTTTGAAAAAGTTGGATCTATGCATATGAAATAGATTCCATTTTCAACTGCCATTTAAAATTAGGGTTTAAATGTTTTTGTAAGATTTGAAAGTGGGCCTTGGTAGATCATTACTTGTACTAGCAAGGGGTGAAAAGCGTTAGATTTGTTTCTGTTTGAATTTGACTTCTAGGAACACCTAAAGTGGCCTAGTGGATTAAAATGGCAAAATTAACCATTTGCATTTATTAATTCCATTTGATTTCTTTCTCTTTGGATTTGATTTTGGAATGATCTAGATGATGTGGCATTCACCTTTGAATCATTTTACAACCATTAGAACAATCAAACATGGCAATTCCAAACAATTCTATTTTAATGCAACACACATATGCATTCTTAATTATTTTAATGATAAAAAGTTTTTGTTAACCCCAAATTGGGTGATTTGGATCTTGATAACCTTGATTAAAGTTTTGGGATGTTACATGGGGAAAGCGGACTTTGAGGTATGTTTTTATAGCCCTACCATGGATTAGAGTGTCCAACCGGAGAGTAGTTCAGAGTAGTATCGTAAAGAGAAGATATTTATACGAGTGTTCACTAGTGAAAGTATTGTAACGTCACAATTTCAGCAACCCTGATTAGTTGTCCAGCATGCAAAAATCAGAGGGAACAAAAACTTTTTCTAGTTTAGTGATGAAGTGTTTGCCTGTTGTTGAATATGTTTATGCTTAGGAATGTGTATTAGAAGATATACTCCTTACCTGAACACCAGTTAACAAAAGCAACTTCCCAAAACTGCCTTGGCTTAATTTCCATATTCTCAAACGTTCTGGCATTCCAAAACCTGAGCCCAGATGCTTATGTAGCCAAAGCTATTTTAGTAGATTCTATTGACAAAACTATGGAGAGATATATAATATAATCTCCTTATGTTTTCAAGACAGAACCTTCAACTAATCTTACCTCTAGGATCTCTAAAACCTCTTAGTAAGCTTTTGAATTCTACTCTTGGTAGAGATACCAAGGACTTTCATCTTATTCAAAACCCAACCTCTTCCAAATGCCTCAACCTTACCTCAAGCTAGGCTTGGTGGTAACCCTAGTAGTAGTTGATTAGTTTATAAGATGAGTTGCCTTGATCTGTTGTCTGATGAATTGCCTTGATCGGCTGTTTGACTTGTCTGCTTCGGAGATAGTATGAGCTACTCTAGGAGCTCGTCACTAGGATCAAGATGTTTCCAAATCATCCCACCCTAAGCTAGAATACAAAGCAGGATCTAATCTCTAGATACTAGGTGATCCTCTAAAACCCTTAACTAGATCAGCTCTGAAGTGATCCATTATAGAAGCTTCCAAGTCAATGAAGACCAATATCAAGCAAGGACCCTTCCTACTCAATATACACTTCAGCATTATCCACTTGATTATGCTTTGGTACCTTGAAACCAATCAAAAACATCCTCCCTCTTATTCTAGCCAAAAACCCTAAATCTGCCAAATTTGGTTAAGTCTGGAATCTGTTTCAACATCACCTTTTTGAATGTCTCCCTTTCTCAACCCTTGTGCATTTTTGGTAATGAACTTGAACCATCTTGTAAACCATCATAAGGACTACCAAGGCCCACTCTTTCCCTTGGTTATATCATCCTCTAACCCACTTGTTCTTGATGGTTTTGCAGGCAAAAAAATAAATATTCCTGCAAATCTAGTCAACATGCCTACTTTGATAGAAGCGCACACCACCATCCAACCCTCTATGGACCAAATCTTTGCATGGTTGTGTTATAATCATATTGGTCTATCAATATATACTTCACTTGTTCCAAGTGGATATTTGTGCTTCTTAAACCCACCTTGTTTATAAGGCATCATGACTCATATGGTATTTGCCATCACTTCCAGACCACCTCAAATGTAACCAATCCAAACTCCTTCTACCATGATAATATATATGACTTGGTCTAACTATAAATCTATCCCTTGCAGCAAGGTGAGCTCTGAGCTCCAAGATCCAACAAGGTTTAGGTGGCATAAAAATAACATCACCCTAGATCCTCAACTCCTTGTTACTCCATATAATTCAGCTTGGACTCTCCAATACCAATGTTTGCAATGCTTGATACACATTGTCTACATAATGTACCTTGATCACAAAGATTTACCAAATATTATTCATAATTATTTTGGCCCCAAATCTATTTAATCCCTTTAATAGACAAAATCTCCAAAACTTCTTCCATAAAGGAAAGTTTGGTTTTTGCCAAAACACTTCCCCAAATTTTGGCTCAACTGAGGTCCACACATCATACCCCATCTTCCCACCTCAAAAATAAATATTTTTGAAGAGCTTTATTTTTTTTTTGCCTATTTTCTTAAATGGCCGAAATAGAATAATAATTGTTTTAAATACTTTTAATTCCCAATAAATCTTGGGAAAAATCACCAAAGTATGAATTCATATTTGGGACCATCTCACATCAAAAAATCCACCTGTACAATTCAAAAATATCAAATAGATCCCTAAAAACTACTTCTATACTTTTTGAATAAATGATTGTAAGTGGACTTAAAATCCTCTGAAAAATCCCAAACAATTCCTGGATACCTAGCTTGACCTCATCCATCTACCAGTACCATATTCCCACCTTGTCCAATGCAAAATTTTAAACTTCCTTCACAAGCACCTATTCACTCAATTTGGCAAACCCATGTAGTATTGAGCTAAATCAATATAAAACCATCACCAAAGCTTGTCAAGCACTACTACCCAGCCACCATGACCCTCCTGGTCGTCACCATTGTAGCACTACAGTACCCCCCATCACACATCCACTTGTCCTTTACCCATTGGAAGGGTAGAGAGAGGAGAGACAAGCCATTTGTGGCCAACCAACAGCAGCACTACCTCATCACCTCTGTCCCTGCCGACCAGATGACTGACACCACCCCTCCACCACGCTCCTTGACCAATCCCAAGCCAGCTCCACCCCTCCTCCATGTCCAAAAAGGACATTGCATACCTCCAACTCCCTTCCCCTTTTAAATAGACCAAAGGCCACCCCGCACGCTCATTCCTGGCTCATTTGCCCCTCTCCCCTCACTCACCTCCCCTACACTCCACTACCTCCCCCTACTCGGAGCTGCTCGAGGGAGAGAGGAAGCAAAGCTTCGGCCTCCCCCATCTACCAAGAAAGGGCTCCTCCCTACTGCCCCTATCCCTCTGCATGTTAGATTCCCGGACTCCCCATGCTCCCCTATGATGTCTATGCACTTTTATTCTTGTAGACAGCTGTTGGGCCTCCAAGTGCAGAGGTTTGTAGAACAGCAGAAAGTTTTCCCTTGAGTGGATCACCCAAGGTTTATCGAACTCAGGGAGGAAGTGGTCAAAGGTATTCCCTTTCAAGCAACCCTGCAATCAAGATACAAGAAATCTCTTGTGTCCCCAACACACCCAATACACTTGTCAGGTGTATAGGTGCACTAGTTCGGCGAAGAGATAGTGAAATACAAGTGGCATGGATATTTATAAGTGGTAACGGTGCTAGCAAATAGATTGATGGCGTGGAAAAGACTAAAGTAAAACTGAAATAAAGATGGAAGCAAGCAAACATGTAGCAGATCTAGTAGCAAATAGTGTTTCAGTGCTTAGAATCAAGGCCTAGGGATCATACTTTCACTAGTGAACACTCTCATATAAATATATTATCTTCATGATACTACTCTTAACTACTCTCCGGTTGGACACTCTAATCGATGGTAGGGCTATAACAGCACACCTCAAAGTAAGCCCATCTAGAAAACCCCACACTATCACCTTGAGTACTAGATGAGTCCAACAAACACCACAATTTCATAAAGACATCCAACTCCAAATATAACTCCTAACAAGTATTTGTAATCTCTAGCCTAAGTGCCACCATGGTGCGCACGCTGTCACTTTCACACACATCGGGAGAGCAGAGATCTAATAAAGCACTTGAGTAGCAAGGTAGATCTATAGATTACAAGCTCATGATCTCAATAAGATCATGCATAGAGAGAGAGATGAACACATAGCTACCGGTAGAACCCTTAGCCTCGAGAGAGAACTACTCCCTCGTCATCATGGGAATCGGCAATGGTGATGGAGATGGCGGTGGAGATCGATGGAGATGGCTCCGGGGGCACTTCCCCGTCCCGGCAGGGTGCCGGAACAGAGAATTTATGTCCCCCAAATCTCCTTTTCGGTGGTGGCGGCGTTGCGGAACTTTTCGTGGCTGGAGGCTTGATGATTTAGGTTTTTTGCATCGGGAGGCATCTTATAGGCGAAGAGGCAAGGTCGATGGGCGGCCAGGGGGCCCACACCACCTGGTGGCGCGGCCAGGGCTAGCCCGCGCCACCACATGGTGTGGCCAGGCCCTGGCTCTCCTCTGTCTCGTATTCTGGCTCTGGGAGTCTTCCGGTAAAATATCAACTTTGGCTTTTGTCCCGTCCAATTCCGAGAATATTAATTTTCTGACTTTTTGGTTCCAAAAACAGCACAAAACAGGCAACTGGCACTGTGCCTCTTGTTAATAGGTTAGTCCAAGAAATCATATGAAAATTAGTCCAAAGTGTGGAAAAAACACAAGAAAGTAGATAAAACCAAGCATGGAACATCAAAAATTATAGATACATTTGCAATGTATCAACATCCCCAAGCTTAACTCCTGCTCGTCCTCGAGTAGGTAAGTGATAAAAAGAAAGAATAATTTTTGAGGTGACATGCACCATCATAAAATTGATCAAAGTACTTCAACATAGCATGAAAGTTAAAGTTCTAACAATAAGACATAGCAACTATGTTGAAACATGAAAAGGCACAAACAAAAGATTCATGCATAACAATGCTTTGCAATACGTTTGTTTGTTTCACATAAAGAAAACATAGCATAATGGCATTCAGCTTGTCCCTCATAGAGTGGCAAGTATAAATGCATAGGACACATTCAAAGTTCATAAGAGTGACTAGATACAAATATTTGAAAACAAGCAATATCAAGATATGCATTAATCAACAAGTCTTGGGACAATGCACATCGAACTAAGAATGGACACTATGCTCTTAAAGTAGGTGCATAAAGGTAGAAGGTGGAGACACAATATAATGGTGGAAGAAAGGCCTTCATAGAAGGAAGCAGGGATTCAAGTCTCATAAAGAGCTTCCAAAAATTATGGTACTTATAGCTTTCAGCTCTCAATGCCCCTATCATAAGCATCTTGAAGTGATTAAGGTTAAAGTGAACAAACTAAGGTTAAACTGGCTTCACATTTGTCTGTCATTCAAACTTCTTGTCCTTCTTCAACAATTGGGTCATTGGTCGGGCTATGCTCGAGAATCCTTCTACGAACTCGCGGTAGTATCCCGCTAATCCGAGAAATGCACGGACTTGGGTTTGAGTGGTTGGGGCTTCCCATTCTTCGACATCTTTGATCTTGGCGGGATCAACAGAGACTCCTCCGACAGGCACAATATGTCCTAGGAATCCTACTTCTTTCAACCAAAACTCACACTTGCTGAATTTGGCATATAACGGATGCTCTCTCAGGGTTTCTAGGATAACTCTCAGAGGTTGCTCATGCTCTTCTTCGGACTTGGAGTAGATAAGGATGTCGTCGATAAACACAACTACAAACTTATCTAGAGAATTCATAAAGATCTTATTCGTGAGATTCATGAAGTAAGAAGGGGCATTGGTTAATCCAAAATACATAACTGTATACTAGTATAAACCATAGTGAGTAGTAAAGGCGGTCTTCGAAATATCCGTTGCACGAATCTTAAGTTGGTGATAACTAGTCCTATGATCAATCTTTGAGAATACCTGAGCTCAAGTCAACTGATCAAATAGATCCTCTATCTTTGGCAAGGGGTACTTGTTCTTGATGGTGACATCATTGAACTTTCGGTAATCTGTGCACAGACGGTTGCCTCAATCTTTCTTGTCGACGAATAACACTAGTGATCTCCATGGCGATGCACTTGGTTGAATTAAACCTTTGGCTAGCATAGCATCCAACTGTTTCTTCAGTTCCACTAGTTCTGAGGGGTTCATGCTATAGGGTCTCTAGGCTATGGGTCCGGTTCCGAGGATTAGTTTGATAATGAACTCAATATCCCTATCCGGGGGCATACCTGGCAATTCATCTGGGAATACGTCGGGGTATTCACAAACTACTCTGACTTGGTCTATGGTGGGCAAGGCTACACTCTTGTTGCACTTGAATTGTCGGGGTAAGGTTTCAGAGATATGCTCTATTGTGACTCCAGAACTATTGGTCATGGTGATGGCTTTCTTAGCACATTCTATCAATCCATTATGTCTTGACATCTAGTCCATACCTAGTACTACTTCCAAACCTTTGGTTCCAAGTACAATTAGGTTGGCATAAAAATCTATCCCATGTATTCTGATAGGTACAGCTTTGCAAATTTTTCTAGCTTTGGTTGCTGAACCGGGGATTTGAACTATCATGACATGCTTCAGGTTGGTTGGACGAATCTTACTAGTGCATGCAAATTCTTCAGTGACAAATGAATGCGATGCTCTCGAATCAAACAACACTCTTGCTAAAACTGAGTTGACAGAAAACATACCCAACACTACATCTGGCGCTTCCTGGGCTTCTTCTGCATTCATGTGGAAGAGACGACCGTTGCGGTTGTGAGTGTTCCCTGGGGCAAATCTCCTTCCTGGTTGAACACGACGCTGCTGCTGAGCTGGGGCATTCACATTGGTATTGGCTGCAGTCTTCTTTGGACACTCATTGGAGTAGTGACCCTTTACTCCACACTCGAAACAAGTGATCTGGGACTTGTCCTTGACTGTGACAGGTACAGCATTGCTGCCAGTTCTGGGTGCAGTGTTGTTGTTGTTGTTGTGGTTCTTGGGAGGTGCACGGTTGAAATTGTTGGCATTACGGGAGTTGTGATTGTTTCCTCCAGACTTCACATTGCTTCCGCTACGGTTGGGGTAGCTTGGGCGAGAATTTGGGGGTCTGTTGTTCCTTGGTGCATATACTGGTGAAGGGTTGGGACGGTACTTCTAGTGACTGTAGGATACAGACTACTGCATCATATGACGCTTGCGGTTGTCGTTTGCCTGGTTAATCTTCCCTTCCATCTGAATGGCAGAGTCGACTAGCTCTTCGAGATCCTGGAAACGGATGTTGACGAGGACAGTCTGCATCTCATCATGCAGTCCGTTCAAGAATGTCTCCTTCTTCTTGGCCTCCGTGTTGATCTCATTAGGTGCATATCTGGCAAATGAAAGGAATCTGTCACGGTACTCCACCACAATCATTCTTCCTTGCTTCAATTCGCAAAACTCATCTCTCATTCTATTGACTAGACCTTGCGGCACGTGGGTGCAACAGAACTTGACCTTGAATGCTTCCCATGTCATCACTTGACCATGGTTCATATTGCGGATGCTATTCCACCAAGCTCTTGCATCTCCTGCCAGATAGTGGGTGGCAAAGAGAACTTTCTCATTTTCATCAACTCGGGCAACTTCTAAGTTGTTCTCCATGGTCTGTAACCAGTCATCAGCATCTAATGGGTTTTCAGATTGATTGAAGATTGGGGGATTTGTGTTCTGAAAGTTTTTGAGTTTGGATCCCTGGTGATCCTGATTTCCATGCCCTTGGTTGTTCAGAGCCATTTGGTCGATCTGTTGAAGTGTTGCTAAGTTGGCTTGGCGCTCTGCCCTACTTGCTTCCCGGTCTGCTATGAGATTCTGCAAGATCTGCAGCATTGGGTCTTGTGACGGGCTGCTCCCTCCTTGGTTCCCACGAGTCATCTGAAGATTGAGATATAGGGGTAAGAGGTAAATTTCTAAGGTTCATGGTTTTGGGGTTTTCAAATCTAAAACTTTGAGTTAGACTCAGGTTTTTCAACTAACTTAATTTTCATTCATGCAAGCAAGCACACGATACAACACACACCACAACAATCAAAGGGTAAACAGATGATTTGAAGAACAATTCTGCAAGCTAAGATACAATGAGATCGATACATCTCATGCTACGACAGTGCTCTAGTGCATCTACTCATCGTCGATGAAGTCGGAGTCCTCATCATCAGTGTAGAAGTCCACGGCATCCTCCGCCAGAAAGTCATCATCGTTGCTGAGGTAAGAATCCATGTCTCCCTGGATGTCTTCACCCTCATCTTCTTCCTCCTTTGCTGCGAGCTGAGCTTCCTGCTCCTTGAGGGTCTTCTCGAGGTCGGCCACCTTCTTGCGAAGACGGGCGATGGTGCGATCCTTCTTGGCACGCTGGCGGCGAAGAGACTGGTGGTCCTGGACAAGCAGTGCGAAAGTCTAGGCCTTCTGGTCGGCAATGGCACGGTTCTAGTTGGCTAACTCCCTGGCATTGTCCAGTTCCTGCTGTCTGTCGTGAAGCAAGAAGTGAAGGTTCTCCACTTGACGCCTCAACTCGGGGTGGCCCGGCATCTCCATTGGCATTCCCATGAAATCACGTCTTGCATAGTGGGCAAAACGGGTTCCTTGGGTCTTGTTGACGCTGAGGGCACATAGACGTGCGAGAGCTTCATCCATTGCCCTGGCTAATCTATCTAGCCAGTTTATCTCTCTCGCGGAGAACTGAATTCTTCCAGAAGTTGGTGCTTCAATGCTTCCTCTAAGATCTGCGGCGATGAGCCACTGTTGGTCTCCTCCTAGGGGTCCTCGAAGTTGAGCTCCAAGAAATTCCGGGTGCGGGCGTCCTAGTAACTCTGACAGTGAATCCAGATCCCTCTCGAAGATCAGTTGACCTCCGTTTACCAACTGGTAAAACTTGCTGAACTGAGTCTCCATCTACTAGAATTAAGGATGAGGAAGTTAGTGAAGTGATCAAGTGTGTCAAATTTTAAGTAGTAGTGTAAGAATTTTGAGTATCGTGAACTTTTGAGAAAGAATCCACAAGGGTAAGAGAGGAGATAGTTTTTCATAAATACTCACTTTGGTTTTGAAACTAAGTTTTGGTGTGACGTCCATTCTAACTAGGGTCTCCTATGGTCAGGATGGCTCTGATACCAACTTGTCAACACCCGGATTTTTAATCCCAAATGCCCGTTATGCCATACCTTGCAATCCCAGGATTACCATTTTTGCGAGACATAACGGATTGGATATCACAGTACATCATCCATTACAAACCATACATAAGGTCTTACACAAATAAGGATCTCATGATCCAGTCTTAATACAACAAGCAGCGGAAATAAAAGATAAGCGTAGCGGTGGGGTCCATCTTCAGGGGCACAGGCAATGCTGACGAAGGCAGATGGTCCTAGTTATCATAGCCGTCCTATTGGCCATCATCTTGATAGTCTTCTTCATAGTCTGGCCATGATAATAGCCAGGGACAAAAGCCATGAGTACTCTTTAAGTACTCGCAAACTACCACTAATAAGTACTATAGTTCAAAGTTAAAGTGCTAACTCTAAGTTTAACTATAAAGTTAAGTTTGAAACCTAAGCTGAGTTCAGAAGCAAAGAAAGATAAAGAAGAGTCCTAGAGTCACTTAAGTGGGGAAGCTATTGTTATAAACACAACTTTGTTGTGGTCAAGTCAAGATTCATCATTCTTTTCAAAGTATTTGGAAAACATCTGACAACGAAACAGTATGGCCATTCCAACTGTCCATAACCGCGGACGCGGCTATTCGAATAGTTTGACACTCTGCAAAGGTGGTACACTTTCACCACAAGATTCGATACATCTGTCAGGGGTAACCCTGAATCATCATACTTAGTATGCAGATAATCAAACATAACCTTCCCTTTACACACTCTAGTATAAGCACCTCTCCTATGAGCATGGCCTCCCAACCATGACCATCAGTCATCTTGGGCACTGCATAGGTGGACATCATGAGAGGTAGCCTCATCTCAGACCTCTCCCGTGAGGGAACTAATACTAATGCATATAAATTTCCAGCTAAGCCTTACCCAATTCAGGTAGTGTGGTTGTACGGTAAATTTGGAATGGTATCGCATCCGAATCGAACCATCAGTTTTATAAAAGGGTTAAGGCTCATGCCTCAACATTTTCATCATCATCAACCATTTGTGTTTTCTCAACACATGTCAAAACATCTCAATAGAATGACTCATCATTCCAAGGTTTTCATAATTCATTTTCACCAAGTGTTTCCATCTGAAGTGACTCAAGTTTTTGATCTACTCTAACTACTAAGTTAAGAGTGTTCACTAAGGTGGAAAAGCTGGGTTCAATCTCATGCCATAGAATGACATCTAAAGGGTTCTAAATAGGTCAAGTTTTATACTTTTTATGCTACCTTCAAAACTAAGTAAAGAACTTGGTGTAAGCTAAGGGAGTAAAACTTGTAACTAAAACTTGGGTACTAATGGTCAAAAAGGGAGTGTGATCAAGGCATGCTTAAGGCATCTTTGCTAAACCATCTAGTTTGGTCCTATCTTTCTAAGCACTAAACTTGCAAGTGTTAGCTTGCACTGTTAATGGTGGCTTTCACTTAGATAGTGCTAGCTTGCTAATAGTAGCTTGCCTTGGTTGGTGCAGTGGTTGAAGTTTTCTTCTTCTTCTTCTTGGTAGAACTCCTCCTCCTCGAAAGCTTGGTCGGTACTATCGTCTATAAATACATAGGGAGTGCAAAATCACCAAACAATACTTAACTAGGCTAAATAGCATTCTAAGACACACATTTGATGATCTATTATCATCACAAACATCACAAGTTTAATTCAATAGTTTCCTCCTTTTTATTTTAGAAAAGTAATTTCTACTCATTGAAAAATTAACTAAGATTTAATATTCACCACTTAAAATATGGGATCATGTTGCCACATGTCATCACCACATATCCTAACATGTGGGAATGAGAGTTAAGGGTTGGATCAATATTACTTTGGTTTAAGTTCATTATTTAATGATTTAAAGTGACTAGAAATGCCTATATAGCATTATTTGGGTACTAGTCCAAAGTCACTGCATGTAAACCTTAATATTATTACATATTTAGATAGATATGATGAAATGTGATTTTTGAGAGTTGGAATTAACTCAAAAGCTTACTTGGTTGATTTTATAAAAATGTTGCAAGTTGCAAATACTTCTGTTTTGTTACTTTTATTAGGAGAGATCTATAACAATAATTGAATTAAATCCAACGGTCTTGGATAGATCATCTTAATACCTTTCAGGAAAAATTAGTTTCATGCAATTTGGATTTGTCAAACTCCTAGAATTGAATTTTAAAATAGTGGACAGAAACTGGATTTAACTAAAAAGAAAAATCCAGATTTGAACGGGTCGGCTAGCGCGGGAAAAGACTTGGGCCGGCCCAGTGGCGCTCCGCGGCGCGGGGCTCCGCTGACAAGGGGGTCTCGCTTGTCAGCGGCACTTAACACGCGAAATGGTACGCGCGCTGTGGGCCGTAGGATTAGAAGGGAGATCGACGGCTGAGGGTCGTCGTCGACGAAGAACAGGTCGCCGGCGAGCTCGAACCCTAGCGGCTCGGTGGGGGTCTGCTGGGGACGTACCAGGGCTCCAGCGGGGTCGGCGAGGCGTCAAACAAAGTGGAATATGACGGCGAGGCGAGGCGCAATTGCGGCGGAGCTTGGGGTGGTCGCAATCAGCGGCGCCCTTCTCCTCCAGAGGCGGTGGCTCCGGCTCCAATTCTGGGGAGGCAGAGCTCGCCCCTCTCCAGCTAGAGGTGGGTGAGGCTCAGAGAGGTGAGGGGAGTGGAATGGTGTGGAGAGAACAGGCTGGGGAGGACTCCTTTTATAGGCCCGACGGTGAGACCGAGAGGGATGGGAAGGCGATGGTGGCGACATGGCTATGGTGGAGTAGAGGCATGGCTGCAGGTGGCGATCGACGTGCGGTTCCCTGGCGGTACTCTAGGCATTGAATGCGGCCGTATGGGCGGTGGCATGCGGTCTGGGCGAGGTGGCGCTCTGAGCGGCAGAGGCGGCGGTGTCCACGGCGAGCGGTGGCTGTGAGGCGTTGGGCGGCTAGCGGGGGTGTCTGGGGTGTTCTCCAGGTCGTGGCGGAGCGGCGGGCACGGGCTGTGGCCAAGGGGCGATCTATGCGAGCGGGGACAGAACGCACTCTGGAGGTGGCACCGGCATGGTGTGGTGGCACTGGGCGCGGGCTTTCCTCGGTGGTCCACGACAGGGCTTGGCTCGGGCAGGGGACAGAGAGGGGCGGTGAGGTGTGGGCTACCTCCTAGACATGGAGAGAGAGAGGCGGGAGAGGGCTGCTGCGGCGAGTGCACGGTCGGCTGGCGAGAGGGTGCTCGGCATGGCATGGCAGTGCAGCTAGGGGGTAGGGGAGATGCTGGTGTGGGTCTGGTTGGGCTAGAGGGGGGACAAGATGATCAAAGCACTTCCAAATTGCTAGACAAAATCAGCCCAAAATAGTATTAGTTAGGCCAATATGATCCTGCCAGCAAGGTGTTTGACAAAATGGCCGAAAGAGAAAAAGTTTCGAATTTTGGTTTCAAAATTTTTGAGTGATCTCCACTAGTGCTAGGTAGTCTCTAGTTGCAAGGGTTTTGAAAGTGGAGCTCAAAAAGATGGGTTCTGAAATAGGGGTGATCTATGCATATGCATTAGATTCAATTTTTAAATGTCATTTAAAATAAGTTAAAGCATGTTTTTAGCAGATCAAAAGGTGGGCCTTGGTACCTCATTATGTGTACTAGCAAGGGGTACAAAGATCAAGAATTATTTCCGTTAAGAAATGAGTGCTAGGAACACTCTAAATAGTGTAGTGGATTAAAATGGCCAAAATGACCATTCCTCCATTTTAATTCTTTTTGATTTGATTTTCTTTAGGAAAAGTTTGGGAATGATTTATATGATGTTTAAATCACCTAAGCAACATTTTACAAGCATTGGATCACTCAATCATGGCAATTCAAACAACTCCTATTTTAAATGCACACATATATGAATGCTTTCATTTTAAATTTGGAAAAGGTTTTGTTAACCCCATTTTTGGTTGATTTGATCTTGATAAGCTTGGATTGAAGTTTTGATATGTTACAAGAAACTTTGGAGGATTCCTTCTTTTCATTAATAAGATCAAAACACATATTAGTCCTATCATATTTTGGTAAAATCTCATCTTCTATAATATTTTTTATGTAAGTATTTGTGTGGAAATTATCAACAAAATAAAGATGACAACCATGTAGGACACTATTCATATCAAAAGCACCCATATCTACCAAAGACGTTTTTCTTGATAACTCTTCACACCCCAAAAATAATGTAAGTTCCTCATGCTGATTAGGAGTGATTATGTCATCGCAATACAAACTTGCAGTACTCATTGGATTAGAAGGGCTATTATTATGGCCTGAGCATTGAAAATTGAAATGACCCACTTCGAAGCAAAGTTCACACATAAAAGGATAAAGGGCACAACCTTTTGTACCAAGATCATTTAAAGCCCTATACCACATTCTAGTTTTTTCATTCCTGTGGGTGATATAATATTCTTCTTCAATTTGATTATTCTCACAAGGTCTATGTATTCCACAAAAATTAACATGCTTATAAGAAATAGTACTTTCAGAGGTTTGAGCATGTTTATTGCTATCATTAAGAACAATTTCATTTTCCATGCAAGTGTCTTTAAAAGGCTCATGATACATGTCCCACCTTTATTTAGGAGCATTAATATGAGAAGCAAAGGTTTTAAAACAATCAATAAGAATTTGAGGATCAAGACCATATTTAGCACTAAGCTCTTGAAAATTAGCAGTTTCAGCGAAAGACTTAATGCAATCATACTCATAGTTTATACATGGTTCTTTACCTTTGTTGTTATCCCAATCTTCGGTACTGCTTTGAATTGTTTCAAGAAGATCCCACTTAGCTTTGACCTCCTTACTCGTGAAGGATCCCTCTAAACATGTATCTAGATAGTCCTTGTAATGTCCTGAAAGCCTTGCATAGAAATTATTAATAACAATATTATTGGGGATCTCATGAATGGGACATTTGAGCATTAGTGACTTCAATCTCCCCCATGCTTGGGCAATACTTTCTCCATCATGAGGATGAAAATTATAAATATAATTCCTATCTTTATGAATTTCATGAGGAGGATAAAATTTAGAGTAAAAGAGAGATTCAAGTTCCTTCCACTCCAAATGATGAGGATCATCTAGTAGCTCATACCACTCCCTTGCTTTGCCCTTAAGTGATAAAGAGAATAACTTCTTGACGTGATCTGTTGTAATACCTGCACACTTGAACAACCCGCATAATTCGTGTATAAAGAGCAAATGATCATGGGGATGGACAGTTCCATCTCCAAAATAGTAGTTATCCATAACACGATCAATAATTCTTGTAGGTATCTTAAAATTATCATTAGAATTACCACATATGGGAGATAAAGTATCTTCAGAACAAATTTTCTTCTTTAAAACTAGGGAAGTAAAAAGATTATTTTCATAAATACTAACTTCCCCAAGATTATACGTTTCCATAGCATTAGTAACAAAGGTGTTCAAAAGATTCATACTAATAACATTGCTATTAGCATGTAAAGAAGGTTCTAAGGGTTTTTTAATTTTCTTTTCAAAGAATTCATGTTCTACATTAGGAAAAATACTAAAAAGCTCTCTAATTTTGTTGTTGTTTTCCATTAAGCCTAACTAGTGAAAACAAGAAACAAAAAGACAAAATTGCAGAATCTAAAGGAAATAACTTCGAGCACCCACACCGAAGGATGTGAGTACCTTTTACCTTACCTCCCTAGCAACGGCGCCAGAAAATAGCTTGATGTCTACGCACTTCTATTCTTGTAGACAGCTGTTGGGCCTCCAAGTGCAGAGGTTTGTAGAACAACAGCAAGTTTTTGTTCGGCCACGTAGAGATAAACAAAACTTTTTCCCTACGCGGTGATCCCAAGATCCAGCTCAGGTAGAAGGCCACGAGGATTACCACTAGACGCGCAATTGCGGAATTGATGAAGCACATCACTTGATGCAGTGCAGTCCTAGCGATCCGTTCTGGTTGCACGATCCACGATCCGTTCCTTCTTCACGATCGTCGAAGTCCTGAACGTACAGCACCTCCGCCGGTATCACACGTACGAGGAGGAGCGCCGGTGATGGACTGCTAGGTCCGGTACGGCGGCGACAGGACGGACTGGGGCTAGGGTTTCCAACACATGGAGTGACCTAACCTTGTATTCTAAGCACCTGTGCCCCAGCTTATATAGGGAGTGAAAGTGGGCTCCACTCACTTGTGGCCCATTCACTAAAAAGGCCTATATTAGCCGCTACAAGTCTCACTTGCTGACTAAGTCCTTGTCTCTATTTGGGTCCAACCCAAATAGGTTTCCTGTTTGGGTCTAACCCAAACTTGCTCCCGCTCTTAAGTGTGTGACCCGACAGGCTCATGGTAACCCGGACACGATTCCGAGTCCCACTCGTGATCGACAGTTGGTAGCGGCTCCTAGCAGAACGTGCCAAATCCCAAGTACCAATAAGTCATGACGACATACCTTCCAATGCGACCTTCGTCTAAGTCCCTTTTGCCTCACGATATACTTTCTCGGACTATAGGCGAATGATCGTCATCCCTTAAATAGTCCGACTCTCTTTCTCGATCCGAGATAAGTGATTCATCCGACTAACTCTTAGTCGGCTGCCTCGGTTAACACTTAACCATGACGCGCATGGCCATGCTTTCTGAATCATATCTTCCGAGAGGGCCTAGAGAATATCTCTCCGGATGGAGGGGCAAAATCCTGTCTTGGTTATTCACATCACGCAGCTTGATTCTTAGTCGACCTGAACTCCGCCTTTATAACTGCCCAATGACGGAACATCGTTTGACAGAACCTAAGTCGGAGATCCTCAACTCGGACTGTGCAATAACCTCAGGTCTTAGGATTACATTGATTGAGACATGCAAATGACGACTTGTTCGTTGCATCTCAATATGGGTCAGTCCGACTCGCTAAACTCTTTAGCCGAATCCGTGTAAGTCGGAATAGCATCTCCATGCTCATGACAAGTGGAACCTAGTCATCTGCCGACTTTCACATTGGTCTAAGTTGTGTGTCCGGCACAACCTCAATGACCAAGGACAATTAGTATGAACAACATGAATATGTAGTTCCACAATCAAATCACATATTCGATGATACATATCAGCAGTTCATAGATGGACCATAACCTTATGAATACACAGGAATATCATCATTCATGATTGCCTCTAGGGCATATTCCCAACAGTCTCCCACTTGCACTAGAGTCAATCTTTTGACATCACATGTCTAGGCATCTAATGCCCATTGCTCTCAGGTGCGCCTCATGCTTCGGCTATGCAAGTGGCTTTGTCAACGGATCCGCAATGTTTGCATCCGTGTGTACCTTGCATAAGTTGATATCACCTTGATCCACGAACTGGCGAATAAGGTGGTACCGCATGAGTATATGTTTGTTCTTCTGGTGTTGTCTAGGTTCTTGGCTTGTGCAATAGCACCATTGTTGTCACAATACACGTCTAACGGATTGGATGAGCCCTGAACCACACCAAGATCCATGAGGAAATTCCTCAGCCAAACATCTTTTGCCGCCTCCGAAGCAGCAATATACTTAGCCTCTGTCGTAGACGTAGACACCGTTTCTTGCTTGGAACTTTTCCAGCTCACAACCCCTCCGTTTATCAAAAACAGATATCCGGATTGCGAACGAGAATCATCCGAGTAAGTGAGATAACTCACATCTGTGTAACCCTTTACACTGAGTTCATCCTCACCTCCATAAACCAGGAACATATCCTTAGTCCTTCTCAAGTACTTGAGGATATTTTTAGCCGCTGCCCAGTGGATTTCTCCAGGGTCAGCCTGGTACCTTCTCACAACACTTAGAGCATAGGAAACATCCGGCCTAGTACAAATCATAGCGTACATGATGGATCCGATTGCAGAAGCATACGGAATCGCACTCATCCGACTTCGCTCATCAGTTGTCGAAGGACACTAAGTCTTGCTAAGTTTTACACCATGGGACATCAGTAAGAACCCCTTCTTAGACGATTCCATGTTGAACTTCTTCAACACTTTGTCCAAATATGTACTCTGACTCAATCCAATGAGCCGCCTTGATCTATCTCTATAGATCCGGATTCCTAGTATGTAAGTCGCCTCACCCAAGTCTTTCATCGAAAAACTCTTTTCCAATGATTCCTTGGTCTCTTGCAACATCTGGGCATCATTTCCAATCAATAATATGTCATCCACATACAAGATCAGAAAGTTCACTTTGCTCCCACTAAAATTCTTGTATAAACAAGAATCATGATCGCTGTTGATGAAACCAAACGATTTGACTACCTCATCAAAGCGAATGTTCCAACTCCGAGATGCTTGCTTCAACCCATAAATTGATTTCCGAAGCTTGCATACTTTGTTAGCATTAGCCGGATTGACAAAACCCTCGGGCTGTATCATATACACGTCCTCGGTTAAATTTCCATTAAGGAAAGCCGTCTTGACATCCATCTGCCATATCTCATAGTCGAAATAGGCTGCTATAGCTAACATGATCCGAACTGATTTAAGCATCGCTACATGAGAGAAAGTCTCATCGTAGTCAACTCCTTGAACTTGTCGGAACCCCTTCGCGACAAGCTGTGCTTTATAGATAGAAACATTTCCATCCATATCAGTTTTCTTCTTAAAGACCCATTTGCACTCAATGGGTCTTGCACCGTCTGGCAGATCAACCAAGTTCCAAACTTGATTTTCATCCATGGACTTTAATTCGGATCTCATGGCTCCAAACCATGACTCGGAATTCGAACCCACCATCGCTTCCGAATAAGTTGCCGGCTCATCACTATCTAACAGCCATACATCACGAACACTTCACAATCTGGCCGATCTTCGCAGTGTCGGTGCAATTTCCGGCTCAGGTACCACGTCCGGCTCAACCTCTAAGGCATTTGCTGACTCGCTGCTAGCCGGCATCTCTCGAATTTTTTCGAGATGCACCATACTCCCACTGACTCCCCGACTGAGAAACTCTTTCTCAAGGAAGACACCATTTCGAGCGACAAACACTTTGCCCTCTTCTCGGTTGTAGAAGTAGTAACCCAAGGTTTCCATCGGATACCCCACGAAAATTGTAGCATCCCAATTGTGTAACAATTGTAATGCTACTTGGTCTAGTAATATAATGGCTACTTCCTACAGATAATTGTTGCTTCATAATTATATCATGCTCATGCCATCATGCCACCTTGCATTTGAGCATCATATAAAACCCTTTGCTTTTGGTTCTTCTCTCATATGAATTATTAATTGTATTTGCCTCTGGATATTGTATTTGGTTATTGATATATTGTTTAAATGCCCAAGTTGAGTTGGGGGCATATCTTTTATTCAACTCCATCACTTTTCTTTTCACCACCTTTTAATTCCACCATTCCATTAACCCATGAGCTTGTAATTCTTTTTCTTTTGATATTTATTTTAGCTCATGTGGGTTGGGGTGGATCTAATCCTAACTCCTTTTTGCTTGACCTTTATTCCACTTCTTAGGAAATGCATAAGAATAATGCCATATTATTATTATTGTTTTCACAAAAAAAAACATGGCATTTATTATTTTGCATGGGCCATGCAAGAGTACCACCACCTTTAGCCCATTTGATTCCTCTTGGTTTTATTGGTTCTTTTCTTTGCGGATCATCTCCATCCCTCTCCACCATCCCCATATTCTCATCAACACCATTTTTATTTTCTCCATGCATGATGCAAATGAGACCTTTTTCCATAAACCCCCTTTTCTCTCTTTTCTTGGGTTCACCTCCACCTCATCTCATGCTAAATTTAAGCCCTCACTTTCCTCTTGGTTTGATCTTATCAACATGTTTTAAAACCTAAACACCTAATAAAAACCCTAACCCTAGTTTCTTCTTTCTCTCTCACCCTAGTTCAAAGCTAAACCCTAACCTTAACCCTCACCTCACCTTTTTCCTCTCACCATGCCAATGGCCCCTCTCCCTGCCATGCATGGCCCACCTCAGCTAACCCCTACCCCAACCCTAACAAAACCCTAACCGAGCCTCCACCTAGCTAACCCGAGCTCCTCCTAACCTAGCCAAGCTACCCGAGCCTCCCCTCTCGGCCTCTCTCTCTCCCTCCTTGTCAAAGCTACCCCACTAGCCCGAGCCAGCCTTCCACACCTCGCCGTCCCCACCTGGCAGCCCCTGCCCTGGCCTGGACGTGCACGACAAGCACGTGAGGGCGGAGAGGCTAAAGGTGGCCGAGACCACCTTTTTCCCAAGCCGATCCCCATGGTGACCCTCTTCCCTCTCCCTCTCTGCTATCCACCCCTCTTGTTCCTCTGCCTCAATCAGATCTACCCCGAGCCACTGCGCCGGCCCTTTTCTCTCCCTGCCACCGCCTTCTCCTCTCGCCGGTCACCGCCAGCACCACCGCCTACTCGTCGTTCCTGCGGGCGTGCGTGACGTGGAAGTGGTCGAGGAGATCGAGAAGGGTCCCCTACTTCGCCTCGTACGCGCCAGCGAGGAGGAGAAGGTCCCCAGCAGCCGCAACACGCCGACATCACCGAAACCCTAATCCCGCCGGCCGCCAGCCTCGTCGTCGAACTGCCGCTCGCCAAGCCGATCCGCCGCCACCAACCACCCCGCGGTGAGTCCCTCTCCTGCCCAGACATATTCCGCCACACCGGGAAGCCCTAGCCATGCCAGGCGTTTCACCGAGTGCCCTCGGTGCGCCGTCGGCCGCTGGTGTCTGCCGCCTCTGCACCGCGCCACACCTCACCTAGCCGCCTAGCTACTCCCTGACAACAACCCCGCCCAGCCGCACTAGTTACCGTCTCCGCGCGCGAGCCCCACGTCGCGGGATCGAGTCCCCGCCTCGCTGCGCCGCGCACTGCGCGTGCCAGACCGTGGAGAAGATCAACAGTACGGGCCCGTGCTAGATTTATGAATAGCCCCCTCTTTTTATCTCCCGCTCAACCCGCACTCCCTCGAGACCCCACCTGTCGGTGTCTGTTTAAATTTTACAAAAAGGCACCCGTCTTTCCGCAAACTTAACCCGCGGTCCAGTACTTCCCCACCGGTCAGCCGCTGCATGCTCAGCCGCTGTCACGTGGGCCCGTAGCCGCTGGCCCCGCCTGTCAATCGCAGTAGCTAGGTCAGGCCGCGGTGAGAAAAGTATTCCGCGCGCGTGTGTCCCCGCCAGCTGCTGGCCCACCCGTCAGCGACTGGGGTTGGGTCTGTCTGGGTGTAAAATGTTTTCTGCTCTTCTGTTTTTAATTAAACTTTTTCAGTAAATGTTTAAATTCAAATTCAAATTAGATTTTAAATAACTTTTAAAATACAAGTCCAAATAATACAAATGATATATGTTTTGGAATTAGGAAAATGTGAGGAATTCAAATATGCCATTCAAAATATTGTTTGAACACTTTAAAATTTCGAGATGATTAAAATTACAATAAAATGCCCTTTTCTTAATAAATTAATAACTTTAATTCTATAACTCCAAATTTAGCAAATAATATCTCTAAATCGATCAGCGCGACGAGCCCGATCTATCTATGTAGTCCTTGTTCTGAATTGAAGCATGCATTGTGTCATTATTAAAAATCTGGACTGTTTATGGCAATAAAACTTGACTAAACAAATAATAAAATGCTTTATTCTTGTATTCCACACCTCACCATGCCATGCTACTTTAATGCCATGTAAATTGTGCATCATTCATCATGGCATGCTTGTTTGCTTGTCGCATTTTAATTCATATGCTTGTGCACTTTATTTATGTTGGCCCTTGTTTTTTTGGTTCTTCTTCGAATAGACGCCCAGCAGGAGAATTACCAGGAATCACAGGAGTACTACCCAGATCCATCTCTCGCTTCAACTGAGCTGCCAGGCAAGCACTACCACATGCTTGCATACATATAGTACCTATTGCCTCTATCTTATTCTTGCATCATTGAGTCGCGATTGCATTAAATTGAATCCCAAGTACTGCATAGCCTTTACTTTTAAAACCCCACCGAAGCTTGTTCCTCCATCCCATGAGCCATTACTACATGAGTTGTTTGAGCCATGCGAGTTGTAGAAAAGCATGTTTAGGGTGTGTGAGTGCCTGATGAATAATTAGGTACCTAAACAACATAACCTGAGTAGTAATGGGATAACTAATGAAAGAGGCACCGGTGGGCAATATCTGCTATTTGGTTTTTCATGCTCACTTGTGTCCCGTAGGATCCCGAGTACTTGATTCCTGTTCCTTGTTTATTTGCACTATCCACATCCGGGAGGCCTTATGGACCCCCCTGAGCAAAAGCTTGATTCATTCTTTTTTCTTAGGGCCACAATTAGTTTGGGGCTTTATTACTATCTTGTACTTATGCCATGTTACTGCTTTATTTAAGATTATGCGAGGAGCACCTGTACTGTTTTGGATCGTGACACGTTTTCGCTGTATCGACAAGCCCAGTCACATTTTCGGGTTCCCAGTCGTTTACCACCGTCCACACAAACCTTGAGTCCGTCTCGGAGTCAGCTAGCTTAATGGGGTGGCCCCCTGAAATATTTGTGAATCCTGTGATTGCTTTGTCGTGAATGCCTCGTTGCGTTTTGTTTTGGTTTTTCTGAGGTTGATCGAGTGTGTGTTGCTATTCGTGCACCCCTGCAGGGTAAATCTTTCTGAAAGCCGTGTCCGCAGTTATGGACGACTTGGAGCACAGTTTCTCGATCATAGACAAGTATAACTAAAGTACCGCTTTTAATTTGACTAAGAACTTGACTAGTAAATAGTGCAATACTCATGGAATGGCTAATAAAACTGCCAACGGATGATGGGGGTTGTTCGTCCGCTTCCTCGTTAGTAAGCGAGGAGGAGGATGGATCTGCTAATTATACTGTTATAACTGTTGTTCTTAATTCACGGACATCCGTCTATCATTGCTTAGGCGGATGGTTAGCGAGTATCTATAGAATTGTTAGCTATTATCTTTTGCTGCAATTGCGTCTCCCTAGGTCGTGTCACCTTTAGTGGCATAAAGACTTGCTGAGTACCCCTAGGGTCTCACACGATAAATTGTTTGATTCAGATGAACAGGTGTACTCGCAAGATGGATACTGGGTGGAGGAGACAGATGATGTTGGCAACGACCACTCGGTGTAGAGATTCCGGGAACGGGGATCCGTGTGATCTGTGGGCGGGATGTGTTTATTTATGTGGCATCTTATGCCGATTTGCTTCTTATCCGTACTCGGATCTTGTTTTCCGCTTCCACCTGATACTCTGATGTGTGTTGTATGAGTAGCTATCCTAAATTATTATCTCTATCTAGGATATTTGAATCTTGCCATATGGCGTTGCAATATTTCTATTTCTTTTAGATGGAATGGCTCTGAGGACTGTTGTATGTGGCTTGCATACATACTTATTTGTGTATGTAGTTGATCCCTTCGCCTACCGATTACGCCGCTCGTTCTTGTCCCGATGTTCTGAAAGTGGTTAGGACGGCCGAAAGGTCTACCGTGAGTGGCCCTGGGCCCCACCGTACTATTTTAACCACTGTCGTTCATCAAGGCATGTAACTAAGAGCGTAATTCACCGAGGTAGTTACAAAAATACACTTATCCGACTTAGCTATAAGGTTGTCCGACTGAAGTCGCTTGACAAAAGCTTCACAACCCCAAATCTTAAGAAAATACAAACTCGGCTTCTTGCCAGTCCACATCTCATCGGTGTCTTCTCTACCGACTTTGATGGTACTCTGTTTAGTGTGAACGCTGCAGTTTCTAGACAATAACCCCAAAATGATAAAGGCAGATCTGTCCGACTCATCATTGATCATACCATGTCCAACAAGGTCCGATTCCTCCTTTCCGACACACCGTTTGTCTGCGGTGTTCCTGGAGGAGTGAGCTGGGAAACTATTCCACAACTCTTTAGATGGTCATCAAACTCATGGCTCATGTACTCGCCTCCTCGGTCCGACCGAAGAAATTTTATTTTCTTGCCAAGTTGATTTTGTACCTCATTCTGGAATTCCTTGAACTTTTCAAAGGCTTCCGACTTATGTTTCATCAAGTAGATATATCCATACCTACTCAAATCATCAATGAAGGTAATGAAGTACTCATAACCACCTCTGGCTATCGTGCTCATTGGGCCACATACATCACTATGTACCAGTCCCAATAAGTCGGACGCCCTTTCACAACTCATTGTAAAAGGTGTCTTGGTCATCTTGCCGAGAAGGCAGGATTCGCATGTCTCGAACGACTCCAAGTCGAACGAAGTTAGGAGTCCATCATCATGGAGCTTCTTCATGCGTTTCCAACTTATATGACCAAGCTGACAATGCCAAAAGTAAGTCATATTCAGATCATTTGGTTTCAACCTTTTCACATTTATGTTATAGACAGATTCACCCTCAAGATTCAAAATAAATAACCCGTCCTGGACGGGCGCAAAGCCATGAAACATATCATTCAAATATAAGAACAACCATTATTCTTAATATTCGACTCATAGCCCTGTCTCATCAAACATGAGGCAGAAATGATGTTTCGACTAAGCACTAGAACATAATAACAATTATTTAGCTCCATTAAGAATCCAGAAGGTAAATGAAGTTGCATTGTGCCAACTTCCAACGCAGCGACTCTCGCTTTGTTTCCGACTCTAATGTCAACCTCGCCTCTTGCAACGCTCCTAGTTCTTACCGGTCCCTGCAACGAGTTGCAGATGTGAATGACTGATCCGGTATCATATACCCAAGAACTACCAGGTGCATCAGCAAGATAAATGTCTATAACATTGCAAACAAGCGTACCTGAGCCGGAAGTCACACCTCCGCTCTTGGCTTTATCAGCCAGATACTTGCTGCAATTCCTCTTCCAGTGGCCATCCGACTTGCAGTAGAAGCAAGTGGATCCGGCTGCAGGAGATGGCTTAGTCCCTGAGGAAGCGCTTTGGACAGGGTCCTCCGCCTTACCTCCTGACTTTGCCTTCTTATTCTTAGTCCAAGAACTCTTCTTAAACTTAGCCTTGTTTTGTACCATCAACACTTGACTGGCACCTTTCTTGAGATCCGCCTCAGCCTGCTTGAGCATCCCGTGTAATTCAGTGAGCTTCTTATCCATACCATGCATGTGGTAGTTCGATATGAACTAGCCATACACACTAGGCAGAGAGTTCAGAATTATGTCCATAGCGAACTCTTCGCTAATGGGGTAGCCAAGCCTTTCCAGAGGCTGCATGTAACCAACCATCTTGATCACATGCGGACTCAGTGGATCGCCATCCTTAAACTTGCATCTCAACAAGGCCTGAGAGACTTGATACCTCTCAGTCTTTTCCTGAGCCTGGAACATACTTTTGAGGCTTTCGATCATATCATAGGCCTCAACATTCTCGAACTGCTGCTGCAAGTCCGGTTCCATGTGAGCAAGCATCAGACAACTAATCTCCGTGGATTCATCACAAATCCGACGGTAGGCATTGGTGGCCGCGACAGTCGCATTCTCATCCGGCTCAGCTGGAAGTGGGTTGTCTAGGACACGATCCCTTTTTTATTGTTTGAGAACAATTCTCAGATTACGATACCAGTTGGTGAAATTAGTTCCATTCAGCTTATGTTTCTCTAAGATGGTTCTCAAAGCAAAACCAGAAATACGAGGAAGACTGCTAGGTGCCATTGATCTACAACAGAAAATATGCAAAACACTTTAAGACATGTATCCATAAAGAGCAAGCATATTAAACACTTTAATATTTATGCTCCTACTAGAACCAACACCCCTCCGATGGTTACTTAGTGATTCAGGACCCTAAATAAGCAAGTCGACTAGTGAGCTTTAGCATCACCGCTAGCCGTCAAGTGATCTAGGTAGACAACTCCTTGTCAATCGTATCTCATACGACTCCTGTTAGATGGGTGGCATCACATGCCCCGGCTCCCATCCGACTTTTCCCCAAGTCCCACAACCGTTGTGATAGACCTGTCTAGATTACCAAGTGCTTCCGCTGTAAGAGTTCGACTCGAACCCACCTAGTCGGAAAGAATTGATAGCACCGCAATTTTATGAGCCCACTACCAAAAATGTCCGACTTGTGATGGTGCAGCAGTGCGAGGAAACCGACTAGACCTTCTTTAAGGGATTATATTCTACCAACTATCTAATAGAGGTAAAACAGAGACATAACAATAACACAAAATAAAGCAATTATAATGTGAAATGGTATGGCTCTTTTCATGGCGATCTCCATCTCCATAAAGCCTGTAATCCAACTCGTGTCAACTCTTGTCACGTGTCGTCTTACACCATGTAGCCGACTTGTACACCGACTTGCATGCCATCCGGATTCTCCAAACAGCTACACTAGCTAGTAATCGAAATTACACAAAGAATCCGACACGCAGGCCGTTATACAATAAGATGACAGCACCTAGGCTCCAGCCGGCTGACAAAATCCGTCACACGCAGATCACGTATGGATTACACACATCACATGCACATAAGCCATACCATTCACAACATCATCCTGTAAAAACAAGTTATGCATAGATACGATATCTACCGGCGTTGTGAAACTCGCAACGACATCTAAGGCGCTACGACAGGGCAAAGCCAGCGTTCCCGCTAGCCGGATAGCGGGCGGGGATCGAAGGGGCAGCGCCCGACGATTTTTCCGAAAAACGCAGATCTCATCTGCATTCCGGACATGGATTTCATCATTGGATAAAACAATTTTACCCAAATCCGATCCGGACTCCGATTCGATCAAACCCTTTGATCTTCGATCACCGCATCCGGGTTAACGTGTCACAGTCTACCCCGATGGCGGAAACTGACCGATAGGGGTATGTCGTTCCACGACCTTAGCAGTTAGATCATGGAAACCAGATCATCCATTCCCCCGAGTACAGTTGATCCAATAAACTTTGTACAAAACCGATCTAACTCATAGATCGACCACCAAAACTGCAATTAGATCCAATCTAACACCAACCGCATATCACATATGCGCGATCTTGAGCCTAAAACCAGAAGCTAATGCTCTGATACCACTGTTGGGCCACGTAGAGATAAACAAAACTTTTTCCCTACGCGGTGATCCCAAGATCCAGCTCAGGTAGAAGGCCACGAGGATTACCACTAGACGCGTAGTTGCGGAATTGATGAAGCGCGTCGCTTGATGCAGTGCAGTCCTCGCGATCCGTTCCGGTTCCACGATCCACGATCCGTTCCTTCTTCACGATCGTCGAAGTGCTGAACGTACAGCACCTCCGCCGGTATCCACACGTACGAGGAGGAGCGCCAGTGATGGACTGCTAGGTCCGGTATGGCGGTGACAGGACGGACTGGGGCTAGGGTTTCCAACACATGGAGTGACCTAACCTTGTATTCTAAGCACCTGCGCCCCAGCTTATATAGGGAGTGAAAGTGGGCTCCACTCACTTGTGGCCCATTCACTAAAAAGGCCTATATTAGCCACTTCAAGTCTCACTTGCTGACTAAGTCCGTGTCTCTATTTGGGTCCAACCCAAATGCTCCCGCTCTTAAGTGTGTCACCCGACAGGCTCATGGTAACCCGGACACGATTCCGAGTCCCACTCGTGATCGATTAGTTGGTAGTGGCTCCTAGCAGAACGTGCCAACTCCCAAGTACCAATAAGTCATGATGACATACCTTCCAATGTGACTTTCGTCTAAGTCCCTTTTGCCTCACGATATACTTTGTCGGACTATAGGCGAATAATCGTCATCCCTTGAATAGTCCGACTCTCTTTCTCGATCCGAGATAAGTGATTCATCCGACTAACTCTTAGTCGGCTGCCTCGGTTAACACTTAACTGTGACGCGCATGGCCATCCTTTCCGAATCATATCTTCCGAGAGGGCCCAGAGAATATCTCTCCGGATGGAGGGGAAAAATCCTGTCTTGGTTATTCACATTACGTAGCTTGATTCTCAGTCGACCCGAACTCCGCCTTTATAACTGCCCAATGACGGAACAACGTTTGACAGAACCTAAGTGAGAGATCCTCAACTCGGATTGTGCAATAACCTCAGGTCTAAGGATTACAATCATTGAGACATGCAAATGATGACTTGTTCGTTGCATCTCAATATGGGTCAGTCTGACTCGCTAAACTCTTTAGCCGAACCCGTGTAAGTCAGAATAGCATCTCCATGCCCATGACAAGTGGAACCTAGTCGTCTATCGACTTTCACATTGGTCTAAGTTGTGTGTCCGACACCACCTCAATGACCAAGGACAATTAGTATGAACAACATGAATATGTAGTTCCACAACAACTCACATATTCGATGATACATATCAACAGTTCATAGATGGACCATAACCTTGTGAATACACAGGAATATCATCATTCATGATTGCCTCTAGGGCATATTCCCAACAGTTTTCCCTTAAGTGGATCACCCAAGGTTTATCGAACTTAGGGAGGAAGTGGTCAAAGGTATTCCCTCTCAAGCAACCCTGCAATCAAGATACAAGAAGTCTCTTGTGTCCCCAACACACCCAATACACTTGTCAGGTGTATAGGTGCACTAGTTCCGTGAAGAGATAGTGAAATACAAGTGGTATGGATATTTATTAGTGGTAACGGTTCTAGAAAATAGATTGATGGTGTGGAAAAGACTAAAGTAAAATTGAAATAAAGATGGAAGCAAGCAAAATGTACAAGATCTAGTAGCAAACGATGTTTCAGTGCTTAGAAACAAGGCATAGGGATCATACTTTCACTAGTGAACACTCTCATATAAATATATTATCTTCATGGTACTACTCTTAACTACTCTCCGGTTGGACACTCTAATCGATGGTAGGGCTATAACAACACACCTCAAAGTAAGCCTTTCCCATCTAGAAAACCCCACACTGTCACTTTGAGTACTAGATGAGTCCAACAAACACCACAATTTCATAAAGACATCCAACTCCAAATATAACTCATAACAAGTATTTGTAAGCTCTAGCCTAAGTGCCACCATGGTGCGCACGCTATCACTTTCACACACATGGGGAGAGTAGAGATCTAATAAAACACTTGAGTAGCAAGGTAGATCTATAGATTACAAGATCATGATCTCAATAAGATCATGCATACAGAGAGAGATGAACACATAGCTACCGGTAGAAACCTTAGCCTCGAGAGAGAACTACTCCCTCCTCATCATGGGAATCGGCAATGGTGATGGAGATGGCGGTGGAGATTGATGGAGATGGCTCCGGGGGCACTTCCCCGTCCCGATAGGGTGCCGGAACTGAGACTTTCTATCCCCCGAATCTACTTTTCGGTGGTGGCGGCGCTGCAGAACTTTTCGTGGCTGGATGCTTGATGATTTAGCGTTTTTGCATCGGGAGGCATCTTATAGGCGCAGAGGCAAGGTCGGTGGGCGGCCAGGGGGGCCACACCACCTGGTGGCGCGGCCAGGGCTAGCCCGCGCCACCACATGGTGTGGCCAGGCCTTGGCTCTCCTCCGTCTCGTATTCTAGCTCTATGAGTCTTCTGGTAAAATATCAACTTTGGCCTTTGTCCCGTCCAATTCCGAGAATATTCATTTTCTGACTTTCTGGCACCAAAAATAGCAGAAAATAGGCAACTGGCACTGTGGCTCTTGTTAATAGGTTAGTCCAAGAAATCATATGAAAATTACTCCAAAGTGTGGACAAAACACAAGAAAGTAGATAAAACCAAGCATGGAACATCAAAAATTATAGATACATTTGCAATGTATCACCCTGCATCTAACCCTACCCTCTGTTTTTCCCAGGACCGCCTCTACCATCGCCTTGGTCAAGCGCCAGCGAGCTCCCGTTCGGGTGTCCTCACGCGAGCCCTGCACCGACGTCGAACCACCTAGTGCAGCCCCTCCCTAGGCTCACCGTCGAGCGTCGTGTCGTCTCCGCCCATCCCCGGCACCTCGCGCGCCCCCTGGTGAGCTCCCTGACCCCGCCGGTGTTGCCCCTATGGTTTCCTCCCTACCGCGCCGTCGAGAGGATGGCCCCCGTCCCTCCTTACCGGTTTGACGCCCCGCTCCGGCTGACAGTGGGCCCCGCCCCGCGGTTTAATTTCCGCCTCCCACCGGCGCAGCCCGCCCAGAGTTGGGCCAAATCTGCTCTGCGAGGCCCAGCTGCCCTAGATTCCCAGCCCGCGGAGCACCTTTTTTTTTCCTATTTCTTGTGTTCCCAGATCTGATAATTAGGCTGTTGGTTTAAATCCAAAATAAAATGGAAAACATGTTTCTATGCCTAGATCCAAATTTTATAGGGTCTCTCAATGTTTTCCTAATCATGCAGTGCAACAAGGGGACCAAAATAATGCTTAATTTAACTATAGTAAATCACCCACTAAAGTATATCTTTTCTACTAATAAAATCCCTCTGTAAGTTATACCACTCCATTTTGAACAAACTCAATTTGTACTGAAGGGTACCAGTAGTACCTTGCTTGTGACCCTAGCCCCATACCAAGTGGAGCCCTTGAGTTGCTGTAGCAAAAATAACAAAAACAGAGACTTTTTGCCTTTAGAAAATTCCCTAGGTAAATCTACAACATATTTTGGGTTGCTTCCAAATCGCAGTGATGTGGTACATCAATACCTATCAAAACCCAGGAGCTCACTATTTATTGGTCCTTTTTTGAATTTTTGTGAATTAAATACTTTGGCATGTGGTATTTTCACTAGATAAATCCCCACAGTAGTTCCACAACTCCAAAAAGGTTGTTTCCGATTTCTACAGAAAGGTATTATAAACACCTACCATGTTCCTATGGAATAAAATCAAAAGCTACTATATATTAAATCTGGTGAAAAAGACAAGTTGTCTATAGAACTGCCTTTGGGAATTTCTTGAGGGCATTATGCTAAATATTTCGGAGTGATTCCAACTAACAAGTACATCAATCCCTACCTAATCGTTCGAGGAAATAATTATTGGATCTCCAGAACTTTTCTGGTGAATTATCTCCTAAAACTAGAGTTTATTTCACTAGAATACTCATAAGAAATTAAAGAAAAGTGATAAAATAGTGAAATCACTTTTGTGGGCCTTATTTTGTAAATACCCACCTGATGGTATCATCCTTGCACATTTATATCATACAGACCCAAGCCTAGTTCTAAATCCCTTTAACAAGTGGTATTTGGACAAATAAATCTAAACACAAATACCACAAGGGCAACTAAAGTAATTCAAATTACAAGCAACTCAATGTATCAAAACCTACTGAATTGAGTAATGTGTGATATGTTTGTTTGCTATATTGTATTGATGCTTGTATGCCTTGTGTTGATTGTGGTTTGGGTTGCTTGCATGTGCTATCTTGACGACGATAGTTGCGGTGAAATCGGAGATCAGAAGATGGTTCATATTATTGGTATTATGGGGTATTCTAAGAAGAAGTCCAGGGACATATTGCCATATTGCTGATCAGCAGGCAAGCCACCTTCTTTCTCATAAGCCTTGTCCTATTGTTTTACTTATGCATGCTTTATCTTCTGTTTATTAAAACTGCATTGTCTTTCTATATGTTGAAGTATATATATGGTAGTGGTTTGGCTCCTCCGAACTACTACACTTTTGTAATATTAAGTACAACCCCCTTGATGACACCTACTTGTCCCTAGTACGGTAGGTGGTGTAACACACCATACCCTTTGGAGACCCTGTTTTAGCCGAAGCAAAAACTAGAGGATGGGAAGACCCCGGAAAAAGTTTTACCAAATGTTTTATGATAAAACCTTGGTGAGGTGAGACCTCCCAAGAGATGTTGAGAAAGGAAAAGGTTTTGTTTTACAAAATGCTGAAGGAAATATGGAGGAAAAAGTTTTACAAAAACGCACCTGGTTCTTTGCAGATTTGCTAGAATAATTAACCATGTGCAACCACATTACTCTGGAATGGGACAGGGCTAGATTTGATGTTTGTCTATTCTGGTATAAGCTGCCTCGCAAGTACTACAGGGGATGAAACTCCCTGGAGGGTGGGCCTTCTCTGGACAAACGGTCCATGTGATACATCGACCGGGAGAAGGAACGAAGGGTCTGTTGGCCTTCACGTGATACATCTCCCTCGCCGTTGCCGATTCCCACAATGATGAGGGAGTAGTTCTTCCTCGAGGCTAAGGGTTCTACCGGTAGCTATGTGTTCATCTCTCTCTATGCGTGATCTTATTGAGATCATGAGATTTGTAATCTATAGATCTATTCTGCCACTCAAGTGCTTTAATATATCTCTGCTCTCTCCATCTGTGTGAAAGTGACAGCGTGCACACCATGGTGGCACTTAGGCTAGAGATTACAAATACTTCTTATGAGTTATATTTGGAGTTGGATGTTTCTATGAAATTGCGGTGTTTGTTGGAACCATCTAGAGATCAAGGTGACAGTGTGGGGTTATCTAGATGGGGAAAGTGGACTTTGAGGTGTGTTGTTATAGCCCTACCATGGATTAGAGTGTCCAACCGAAAAGTAGTTAGAGTAGTATCATAAAGAGAAGATATTTATATGAGAGCGTTCACTAGTGAAAGTATGATCCCTAGGCTTTATTTCTAAGCATTGAAACACCGTTTGCAACTAGATTTGATACATGTTTGCTTGTTTCCATCTTTATTTCAGTTTGCCTTTAGTCTCTTCCTACCCATCAACCACACGCCATCAAAGCTATTTTCTGGCACCGTCACCACTTATAATTATCCATAACACTTGTATTTCACTATCTCTTCGCTGAACTAGTGCATCTATACACATGGCAAGTGTATTGGGTGTGTTGGGGACACAAGAGACTTCTTGTATCTTGATTGCAGGGTTGCTTGAGAGGGATACCTTTGACCACTTCCTCCCTAAGTTCGATAAACCTTGGGTAATCCACTAAAGGGAAACTTACTGCTATTCTACAAACCTCTGCACTTGGAGGCCCAACAACTGTCTACAAGAATAGAAGTGCGTAGACATCAGACCTCTAAGAGAGGGGCCGGTTCATTTGCTTACTAGTTGATCGTGAGTGATTCTGAGAGAGGCAGAATCTTCTTCTTCTCATTCTTCTTCTTCTTCCTCTCGCATACAGCTCAAGGATCCATTATAACTTGTCCATTGATCATATTATGAGATCTATCATGCATGAGTAGGGGTTTAATCTCAGTAGGAGAACCCTGAACCTGGGTACATCTTGTGTTTTGTGTGTGTTATGTGTGTGGTATCCTCCATACTATAAGTTCTCGGATCCACTAGCTCTCATCCGGCCCCTACTTTAGCCATCCTATGGAATCTTCCATGGCACCACCACGATAGTTGGCGCGAACCGTGGGGCCAGCAGTGGCACTGGATAGAGTGTTCATCCGGATGGAAAGAATTGTCACCACCGGTGAGCACGTTGTCTCTAGCTTGGTCTAGCGATTCGGCTCGCTGGACTTTGTTAGCGACAATGTTGACAACTTCGGCAACATGCCCTTCCCGCACAATGGCAAGTTCGTCAACTTTAGAGCGCACATGATCTACATCATGGTCGACATCTCCTGGAAGTTCCCCTAGGAGGTGGTGGTTGCAGCGGATCCACCCGCTCTCTGCACCGTGCCGGCCAGCGTATCGATCACCTAGCATGGAGGTGATGATGATTGCGTCAAACACGGATGCCAGCAAAGAACCCTCAAAAGATGGGGAGACAACTTCCAAGGCCGCCAGGTCTAGGTTTCCTCTGCTAGAAAAGCCGGAGAATGTCTTGCAGGCCGCTATTGAGGAACTGACTATGCCAGTTGCACCCATAGTTGATCCGGCTCAGGAACATGCCGAGCTGGAGAAGACCTGCCAAAGTGTCCTTCAGGGTGCAATGGAAGTATCTAGAGCATGTGAGGAGCTGAATATGACCATCCGTGAATACAACAAGGCACATAAGTTTCCAGTGGCAGTCCCTAGGTGTTTAGATAGAGTGAGAAATAGAGGTAAAAACCTCAATGCTAAGATCGCAAGAGATTGTAGAACTAAATCTACTATGTCAGGTAGATAGATATCGGTCGGGTTGTCGAAATACAGTACCCTAGATAAGAACCTTAGGGAAGCAGAGGCAGCAACATCCTAGATATCGGCCTTATCCGGCGAAGCCCGGCATAGGCAACAAGAGAGAGTGAATGAGCTGGTGCGCATAGCGAACCGGCAGAATAAGGCCATCATTAGGGTGAACCTAGCTGGAGTTGGTGGAACCCAAGTCATTCATTCGGCTCAGGACGTTGCTGCGAAATCTGCCGGGTTAGCAGCATCATCACTTCATGCAACTCCAACGGGAGATGGAAGTGTAAACTCATAAACATTTAGTGGATTATGACCCGAACACGGATGGGAAATGCAATGACGGCAAGGAAGTGCCGGTCGTGGAAATGATGTTCAGGGAAATCCGGGGCAGGGTAATATAATTGAGGGAAATGGAGGGCGCAGGAATGCTGGCCAGAATAACTCAAACTGTCATGGTCGTTACTCGGCTTGTGGGGGTCAGTAGCAACAACAACATCCCCAGTATCAGCATCTGGCACAGAACCCACCACGACAGTAGAAAAGTGCGGGACTAGCTATGCAACACCAAAATGCAAACTGTCATAACAATGGTTATTCGGCTATGGCCAATGCTGGATATCCAAGGCCAAAACATCAGATGATGGGGAAGCCATTGGGATCTTGGCTAAGTAACCGAAATTTGCATCCAGATGATGCGCGGTTGAAGTTGGATAGGATTCATATGTTGGAAATTATGGAATGGCAAGGTCCTCCGGGTCCAACATGATTTGGACCTGGGATTCTTACAGAACCACAAGTGCCAAACTTTCAGTTTGCAAGGGGAACAAAAACTTATGATGGTATCACCAAGCCAAAGGATTTGTTGATAGATTATGCCACCGCTATGCATATTGCGCAAGGAAACCTCACGTGGGCCGCGAGATATGTCCAACAGATGTTGGAGGGACCATCTAGAGAGTGGTTAAACAATTTTCTAGCGGGTAGCATCAATTGTTGGTTGGATTTTGAGGAGGTATTTGTCAGAAACTACACGAGTACTTACAAGAGGCCTAATAGACCTCAACAACTGGCTATGTGGAAATAGAGGCCTAATGATACCGACAGAGAATTTCTGACGAGGTGGTGCAACATGCGCAATTCCTGTGAAGAAATAATTGAGTCACAAGCCATAACATGGTTTGCGTAGGGATGCCGACATGCAAGTGTCTTGTGGAAAAGGTTGCAGAGAGATATGCCAACTACTTTGGCCGAGACAATTAAGATAGCAAATTCATATGCTTTGGGTGATCCGACCTAGCCATTGCTTATGTTGGCTGAGCCAAATCAGGAGTACTATTCTTGCAATTGGTCTAGGTCATCTAGGAGGAATGATTTCCAGGGAAAAAGAAGAGATGAGAGGCCATATTACTAGTATGGGTCAAACCAGGTGGAAGCAGTAAACATAGATCAACCCAATGGCGGGAATAGCCAACACAAGAAGAGTAGTGTCTAGTAGTGGACACATAAAAGTGATGGCAAAATACAATGGAATGGTGAAAAGAAACAATGGAAAGAGAGGCCAAAGTTCACATATGAGATGATGTTGGATTAGCCGTGTGGTTTTCACATGCCAAATCCGGGTAAGCTGGCAAAACATACTACGAGGCAGTGCAGTTGGTTCTAGCATGCAGGAAAAGTAGAGATGGGTTTACCACCACCACCTCCCCCACCACCGCTCATAGGAGCAAATACTCAGCAATTGATGTTACCAACACCACCGAGATATGGAAACCTGGAAAGGAGAGAGGTCATGAATCAAGTTGGAAACTAGAATCAAGGAGACCATGGCAATGTCGGCCTAGGGGTCCGGAACAAATATAGAGAGCATCACCAGAGTTATGTTGTCTTTACAACAAAAGAGAAAGATAAGCAAAGCCTGCAAATGTACCAAATGGAGGTGGATGCAGTAATGCCGGCAGTGTCGAATTCATGTACTGGTATGACCAGGAATTCACTTGGAATATAAAGGATCATCCCAAGATCATGACGAGTCTAGGGGCATATGCTTTAGTGTTGGATCCAATGTTTGTTGTGCCTAACATAAATGTCAAATTCTCCAAGGTTCTCATCAATGACGGCAACAATATCAATATACAATACCGGGATACAATGGATATGTTGGGCATAACAGTGGACATGCTTTAGCTGACAAAGACCAGTTTCCATGGAATTGTGTCGGAATTGTGTGAACCAATAGGCAAAGTACATATAGATGATTTAGTCGGATGATGACTGCAAGTGCACAGATCATTTGTAGCTAGTTTCGAAATAAAGATATCGATCCCACAGGGAGCAGGAGTTTGAAGTCTAATAACTCTTGAAATAAATATTATGATAGAAATGCTAGATAAAGTTCTAAGTGACAAGATAAAATGCAAGTATTGTGTAAAAACGTGTTTTGGGTATATGAGCAATAAAGTAAAGTAAAACAACTAACTACAGAAAGTAAGTATCGCGTGTGTAAGAGAGATTAGAACTGCAGTAGGGAAAAAGTTTTCTCAGGGAGTAGTGCATACACCACTAGCGGATACATAATCAACTATGAATGTGTAAGAGGAACTCCGTATTTGGACAAATAAGAAGCAACCGCTGCTCATATCATCCTCATAACCACAACAGTCAACAATCGACATCAATCGAATTACTACGCTATTAAGGGACGTAACACCGTAGGACGTATCCCATGGCATGGATAGTGTTCCGTGAGTTTCCTCGGTTTCCCAAGTTGATACGTAAGGGGTGCCAACAGCTTTATAGTCACTGTAAGTGCTAGCACGCCTCTGTCTACCAACAAGTAGTTTCCTCCACCAAGTCCCAACAAGAGGCAAATATTGAGAGGTCTACTTCTCTCAACATCAAGATGTACAAAATCTTACACATGATCACAATGATGAATATCATAATAGACTTTATCTGATTTCAATCTCATACTAGGGTTTCTCCATCTCCCCAAGAACTAATGATCTACTCAGACATGGAGGAAATCAACATCATGGCAATGGTAATGGAAACAATCATAGATGAATAGTACTTGTATAAATCCACAACGAGTATAGGAATTACAACAAGATCTAGACAATATGTAGATGGGATGGATGGAGATGGTGTTGATGAAGCGGTGGATGATGAAGATCGATTCCTTAGCCTCCTGGATCTGCCTAGGGCGAAGATGGATCCCTGGTGGATGAGTTCCCCCTCCATATGCCTTCCGGAGGTGAGGTTTCTGCGATTTCTAGGTGTTTTGTATGTTGTCTCCTCGAACTAATTGCATGGGGTGAAACTATTTTACAAGGCGGTGGCGGCGCCAACTATACGGCCGGAAAAGTTGCTCTGGTCGTATAGTTAGTCGTTGGACTCTCTGCCTCCTTTGTTCGCTTCTTGTTTTCTTATGGTATTATTAATATTTCCCAAATAAGAGATTTACGTTGTTTTTGACTCTGTTTATCCATGGTACAACTGCTCCAAGAATTGTATCCATTGGATCCATCATCCGCCCTGATCCTGGTGAAACCAGACATAAAATGTGCGCCCGAACACTGTAAAATACCAAGATCCTACATCTACAATGCAAAATAATAATGTAAAACATGATGCACATATGCACTCATCAACTTCCCCAAGCTTAGACTCTTCCTTGTCCCGAGCAAGTTTTAGCTTAATGGATGTGATCCTTATATTCATGAAGCTGAGTCGATAAAATAAATGAGGCAATTGCAGCATGTGTTTATCATGTATGATACATAGGAATAAGTTCGTTGAATAGTACCTTACTCGAACCATCTGAATAGTATTAGTAGGGTTCCACACCTTAGTGATCAATAGGTCATAATAGATGAATTTCAACATAATGTAAATGTATTCGGTTCAAGAGAATGAGTTAGCGAGGTAGTCCCAAGTGTTTTTAGGATTCACGTATTCACTTGGGATTCAAAATCTCAAAAGTGTATCTTTGTCATACTACAACAGAGTGGTATATGCCTACTTGCTCTTTGCACACTCGCTCTTTTTCTTCTTCTTTTTCTTTTCCTTTGTATATATATGCTCACACTTTTGGTTATGTGTTGTGCAAAGGAGCTAGCCATACATTCCACTTCATGTAGGAATCCAAAGTTTAACGATCTCAATTATCAAATTCCAAGTGTATATGAAGCATTCTTATGACTTGAAGATTCTACCTTGTCTTATTCTCACTCTATTTTGATAGCACTTTCATTTTCCTTTATTCAAGCTTTCTTTCTCAACTTAACTGTATAGATAATTTTTCTTTATAAATCAAACCATAGACTTACAGCATATTGACTAAATTATGTTTAGGTGTTACATGAATACCAGTGGTGTGTAAGAATCCTAGTGCTATCATAAAGAGCAAGTAAAATTATAATCAAGCCATTCATGTATCAATAGAGCAAACACAAACTCAATATTGCTCCATCTATAATAATAAACTCAGAATTTCATAAAAGGGGTCGACTATTCCTGAAGGGAATTCTAATGATGCAAACTTTATTGCTAGTTTGAAGTAATGTGAAAATAGGAGTAAAAACTTATAGGATAGATTACAAGGTCTTAAAGATCTCCCCAAGCTTAAAATCAAGCCAGGTGGGATCAAAAAATCCCTTGTGAGTATTTGATACCGTGATTGTTGTAGATCACTATGGCGCCCCGGCACGTGGTATCTTATCCTAACGGGCCATCCCGAGGCGGAGGTATTGATTGACAACTTGTAATTCTTTAACACGCGGCTTGTAGAAAAGATTGTTCATCTCTAGCACCTTGAATTGTTCTTTAATGAACTCATTGTTATCGTGAAGTGTTTGTAGCGCCTTAACACTCATAGAAAAACCCGCTTCGCTTGTATTCTTGATATCTTCATCTAGTTTATCAAAATAAAGTCACGGCAATCGAAGGTGTTTGGGTGTCCCTGGCTTCTCCTTGTCCAACTCTTCAATCTTCAGCTCTAGGGCCTTCAAATCCCTCTTCTGACACCCATGGTCGGTGTCGAGGAATTCTATAGGGATGGCCTTGATCTCCTTGCCTTGCTTGCTATTGCTCCCGGTCTGCATGGGGGCTTTTTTTCTTGACTTCTACCCCTGGGTTGAGAGATATATCGGTTCCTGGAGATTATGATTACAGAGAGAGACAATGGCAGTATATAAGGGGGTCAGACGTCGGTAAAACTCGCGATAAACACCAAATTTTTGCGCAAGAAAAGAATCTGGACAAAATACGGAAAGAAATCATGGATTTGGAAGTGTCCTGGCACGTAACGACCAAATATACGGGCGTGTCTCATATAGCTCCGGTCGTATAGTTGGTTCTGGGTAGATATTTCCAAATATCTCGAGTCCAGGTCGATTAAATCATGACTCGGAACCGACCACCACGTCTCTTTTTTTAGATGAATAAATGAAAGATCAAACAAAAAATTGTATGAGAGTTAATCGACCAACTATACGGCCATAATTTTTGGCTCCAGTCGTATAGTTGCAACCGGATAGATACAAACATTGAAAATCAAAAGTGTCTAAGAGTTTAACGACCAACTATACGGCCAGAATTTTTTCTCTGGTCATATAGGTGCTACCGTATAAATACAGACACCTAAAGCAAAACCATATGAGAGTTTAACGACCAACTATATGGCCAGAATTTTTGGCTCCGCTTGTATAGTTGCGACTGTATAGTCTTAGATAGCTAATAAAACCATCTGAGAGTTTAACGACCAACTATGCGGCCAGAATTTTTTGCTCCAGTCATATTGTTGCAACTGTATAGTCTCAGATAGCAAAAAACAATTTCACGAAGGTAAAACCCCTCTAAAACTTGAGAAAAACACAAGGAATTGAAAGGAAGAATTTTCAAAAGTAAAAATTGGGAAAACAAATCACTTATTTGGGTAGGAACACTTACCTTGAACTTACCATTGTTTATTAGGGGATGAGAAGTTCCTCCCACAACAAATACTTCTTCTCTTTTGGAGGAATTGACTTTAGTTCATTGAATAATTCCCGTAAATGAAAATCACCAAGACTAAAGTTCCTCTCAATAAGATTGGTGTCTTGCAGGGCAATCATGGACACTGCATCCAACATTTTTATTTCTTGCATTTTCATAATCTAGAACTCAAATTCTTGAAGTGAAAGAATCCAACGGATCACTCTTGGCTTATGGTCTTTCCTTTCAAGGAGTTATTTTAAGCCATCATGATCCGTGTGAACTCTTACCTTTGCATTAGCTATATTGGAATGGAATTTATCACAAGAAAAAATATACCAAAAAGTTCCTTTTCTTCCTTAGGGTAGTTCTTTTGAGGACCATTGAGAGTTCTACTAGCATGATGTATAATATTAAACCTACGACCAATATGTTGTCCAAGAGTTACTCCTACAACATCATTGCTAGCTTCACATATTAAGTCAAAGGTTGTATCCCAGATAGGTGGTTTAATGGTGGGAGCACGAGTTAAAGCATTTTTAAGTTTATCAAAGGCTTCATGACACTTATCATCAAAATTAAATTTCTAATGAACCTTCTGTAAAAACCCACATGACCAAGAAAACTTCTTATACCATTAATATCCCTAGGTTGCGACATTCTCTCTATTGCTTCAATCTTAGCTCTATCAACTTCAATTCCCTTACCTGATACCTTTTGTCCGAGGACTATACCTTCTTTGACCATAAAGTGGCACTTCTCCCAGTTTAGAACAAGATTAGTTTCTTCACAATGCTGCAAAACTCTTTTGGGATTATCCAAGAAACTAGTAAAACAAGTTTCATAGACAGAAAAGTCATCCATAAATACTTCCATTATAAGTTCTATAAAATCAGAAAAAATAGCAGTCATGCATCTTTGGAAAGTAGTTGGAGCATTACATAATCCAAAAGGCATACACCAGTAAGCATGTAAACCGTAAGGACTAATGAAAGTTGTTTTAAGTTAGTCATTCGGATGAACAACTATTTGAGAGAAACCAGAGTATCCGTCCAAGTAGCAAAAATAAATATGGTTTGCTATCCTTTCTAAAGTTTGATCTATGAATGGTAATGGATAGTGATCTTTTCTAGTCTCTTTATTTAATTTCCTGAAGTCTATGCACATCCTATATCCAGCAACAGTTCTACTAGGTATCAATTCATTGTTTTCATTAGGAACAACAGAAAAAATGCCCTTCTTAGGAACATAGTGAACAGGACTTACCCATTCACTTTCTTTAATGGGATAGATTATACCTGCATCCAATAGGCACGCAATTTCTTTTCTTACCACTTCTTTCATTTTAGGCTTCAATCTTCTATTGAATTCGGCAACCGTTTTAGCACCTTCTTCCATGAATATTCGATGGACGGCTATCATGGTACTGATGCCCTTCAAGTCATCCATTGAGTACCCAAAGGCCTTGCGATGCTCCTTAAGTAACTTCATGAGTTCTTCTTCTTCTCTCCTGAAATTTTAGCACTAATAATAACATGAAATTTATTTGTATCCTCTAAAACCTATATTTAAGATTTTCTGGTAGAGTCTTCAACTCTAGGGGTGGTAGTTCATCGTCCCCTCTCTTTTTTGGCTCTTCAAAAGCCTCATCTGTTGGAGGTCCCAAAACGGGAAGTGAATCGAATTCATTTTCTAGTTCTCCCAGGGACTTGTCCTCCATAACTATTTCTTCATAATTTGGATCTTCATCTAATTCTTCTTCTTGATTACTAAAGAAAAGAGTCGCCATTTCCTCAATAGTTATCTCTTCTTCTTCTTCTTCTTATATTTGTGGAGGCCTGTCTTTAAATTTGGAAAATGGAATTTATTTTCCGTTCTCCCAAGCTTAAGTGACACAATCTCCTTCTTGAAGTTAACATAGACACCTATATCACCTAAAAAGTTCCTTCCAAATATAGTTGGGCAAAGAGTGTCAGCTGGCATATCAACAACTACAAAATCGATAGGAAAGTTTTTTTTGCCAGTTGTGACAGTTGCATCATCAACTACTCAAATTGGAATTCTTAGCTTTTATTGGCTAACATAATTGTCATATCAGTGTTTCAATTGTAACCAATTCTATTTCTTTTTTTATTTCTAAGTAGAAATCATAATATATAACATTAACTTCGGTGCCAAGATCAGATAAACCATAATGCGAGGTTTCTTTAAATATGCAGGGAAGAATAGGCTTACCCACATATTTTACCTTTGTTTTACCTTCAACCAATATGGAAGTCTCTTCATCAAGTTCAACTATGTTGCAACGTGAGTACATAGCCATAATTGCTTCCTTGGTTACCTCTTCATCTTTGGTTTCTTCTAGATGTTCCACGACTTCTTGCATGCTTTGCTCTTCCCTCTTTTCTTGTACTGCTTTGACCTGTTCATATTCAAAAATATGCTTTTGTGTAGTGTTTGGGAAAGGCACTTCATATTTTGGATCTATGGAGGCTAGTGTTCCTTTATCTTCTCTTTTCTTTTCTGGTTCAGGTGGTGGATCATAATTGACGGGAACCTCCTTTGGAGCTTTAATATGTTCTGTAAAAGCTTTAAGAACTTGCAACACAAGATCTGAAGCTAAATAAAGTTCTTTAGATAATTCTTTAACATGGCCTTTTTATTATAGTCATGAATACAATCATGCTCTATTTCTATGCCTCCTTCACTTCCTAGACCAAAATTCCATGAAACTCTATGATCACGAATTCTATTAAGTAAAGCCCAAGCTTTAGGTATAGGAAGATTCATAAAGGCTCCTTCCACGAAAGAGTCTAGTTCAATTTTACTAGGTTCAATTAAACCTCCATAAAAGATATGCAGTAAATACCATTCAGGCAAATCCTCATGAGGATATAGTCGTAGTAAATCTTTAAATCTAATATAAGCTCTTACTAGTTCTTCATTAGAACAATTCTTCCAAGTCATTATAAGACGCCTGATTCCAAAAGATTTTGACAATGGATAATATTTTGATAGAAATTCACAGGCTAGATTATCCCAAGTAGTAGTGGCTTCAAGGGGTAGAGATCTATATCATGAGAGACCTATACTTGTCAAAGTTTGACTAAAAAGTTTAACCCTTACCTCATTAGCGGTATATCCCGTCAATACAAAAGGTCCACATATATCTTTAAAACATGCAATATGCTCATATGGATTAGGATCTTCTTCGTCTCTAGTAAATTGCTTCTTATGTAGAATACTAAGTAGTAGAGGATTTATTTCAAACCCCCTTGTCTTCTCATTGGAGTTGTCTTTTTATAAATATTATAGGGCTTCCCAAAGTGGTTGAGTGGGTTAGCACTAGTCATATGCTCAAACTCCATCATGTTGGTGGAAACCTGTAACTCAAAACAAAATTTAGCAAGACAAAAATAAATAAGCAAAAACTAAAATACCTACAACTCTTAACTCCCTAGCAACGGCACCAGAAAATAGCTTGATGACTGCAAGTGCACAAATCGTTTGTAGCTAGTTTTGAAATAAAGATATTGATCCCATAGGGAGCGGGAGTCTAAAGTCTAATAACTCTTGAAATAAATATCACAATAGAAATGTTAGATAAAGTTCTAAGTGACAAGATAAAATGCGAGTATTGTGTAAAAAGGTGTTGTTGGGTTTCGGGTATATGAGCAATAAAGTAAAGTAAAACAACGGAGTACAGAAAGTAAGTATCACGTATGTAAGTGAGATTGGAACTGCAGTAGGGGAAAAGCGTTCTCAGGGAATAGCAGATACACCACTAGTATTGTAAAGATCTAAGATAAAGATTATCATCATGGACATTATCAACTATGTATGTGTGGGAGGAACTCCATATTTGGACGAATAGGAAACAACCACTGCTCACATCATCCTCATAACCACAATAGTCAGTAATCGACATCAATCGAATTACTACGCTATTAAGGGACAGAATCCCGTAGGACGTATGCCATGACATGGATAGTGTTCCGTGAGTTTCCTCGGTTTCCCAAGTTGATACGTAAGGGGTGCCAACAGCTTTATAGTTATTGTAAGTGCTAGCACGCCTCTGTCTACCAACAAGTAGTTTCCTCCATCAAGTCCCCATGAGCGGAAAATATTGAGAGGTCAACTTATCTCAACATCAAGATGTAGAAAATCTAACACATGGTCACAGCGATGAATATCATATAGACTTTATCTTATTTCAATCTCATACTAGGGTTTCTCCATCTCCCCAAGAACTAATGATCTACTCGGACATGGAGGCAATCAACATCATGGCAATGTTAATGGAAACAATCATAGATGAATAGTACTTGTATAAATCCACAATGAGTATAGGAATTACAACAAGATCTGGACAAGATGTATATGGGATGGATGGAGATGGTGTTGATGCAGCAGTGGATGATGAAGATTGATGCCTTAGCCTCCCAGATCTACGCAGGGCAAAGATGGATCCCCGGTGGATGAGTTCTCCCTCTAGATGCCTTTCGGAGGTGAGGTTTCTACGATCTATGGGTGTTCTGTATGTCGTCTCCTCGAACCAATTGCACGGGGTGAAACTATTTGACGAGGCGGTGGTGGCCCCAACTATACGGCCAGAGATATACGGCTAGAAAAGTTGCTCCGGTCGTATAGTTGGTCGTTGGACTCTCTTCCTCCTTTGTTCGCTTCTGGTTTGATTCTGGTATTATTAATATTTCCCAAATAAGCAATTTACGTTGTTTTTTACTCCTTTTCTCCGTAGTCAGCTCAGCTGAATATGCCAGCATTGACTAACCTTCCTGGCAATGTGTCTTTCCAGGCGATTAAGGAAACAAAGAAGATTCAGGTGGATGCTGAGTTCCCCGAGCGCACCGTCACAATTAGTGCTGGCCTGACCGACAAATAGGAAAGTGAGCTTGTCAGCTTCCTCCGTGAGAATCGGGATATCTTTGCGTGGTCAACACAGGACCCGCTAGGTGTCCCGAGGGAGCTAGCCAAGCACACTTTGTACATTTGGCCAGATACAAGGCTGGTGAAGCAACCTCTTCGCTGCTTCGCTGAAGATTGGAGACAATTTATTGGTGATGAGATAGCTCGGCTACTCACAATTGGGTTTATCATGGAATAGCTACACCCGGATTTTCTATCGAACCCGGTTTTAGTCGAGAAGAAGAAGGATGACACCAATGTGGCAGTGGTGTGGCGAATGTGTATCGATTACACCAATCTGAACAAGGCTTGTCCAAAGGACCCTTTTCCTTTACCTAGGATCGATCAAGTGATTGGTTCTACTGCTGGGTGTGAGTTTTTATCATTTGTAGATGCATATTCTGGTTGCCACCAGATACCTTTAAACACACCTGATCAAATCAAGACAGCCTTTATTTCCCCTTATGGGGCTTATTGCTATCGCACCATGCCCTTTGGTTTGAGAACTGCACGTGCAACATATCAGAGGTGTATGCAAAAATGTTTGCATGACCAAATTGGAAAACATGTGCAGGTATATGTCGATGATGTGGTCTCAAAACTAAGGAAAGTCATACACTCTTGGATGACATAAGGCAAACATTCGCAATCTTGAGGAGGTTCTGAATGAAGTTGAACCCAGAAAAATGTACATTCGGTGTCCCGACCAGAAAATTACTTGGTTTCCTCGTATCAAGCCGAGGTATGGAGACATACTCAACCAAGATCAGTGCCATTGAGAGAATGGAACTACCAAAGTGTCTCAATGATGTCCAGAAGTTTACTAGTTGCCTAGTGTCATTGATTCACTTTGTTAGTCGGCTGGGGAAGGCACTGCCCTTATATCAGTTAATGAAAAAAGCTGATAAATTTATTTGGACACCGCAAGCAGATAGCACATTCAATGAGCTTAAAAAGATAGACTCTGCACCAGTGTTAGCTTCACCACTATCCAATGAGCCGATGTTGCTCTATATTATGGTGACAAACCGAGTCGTTAGTGTTGTGGTAGTGGTGGAGCGTGACGAAGAAGGTAAATCGGTGCAGAGGCCAGTAGATTACCTAAGTGTGGTGCTCTTAGCATCTAAACAAAATTACCCACACTATTAGAAAATGACATATGGTGTCTATATGGCGGCCAAAAATCTCAAGGATTATTTTGAAGAACATCCAATGAGAGTAATATGTGAAGATCCTATCTTAGAGATCATGGGTAATAAAGATGCGAGTGGCCGGATTGCCAAGTTGGAAATTGACTTAGCACCATATGAACCATACTACGATAGGAGATATTCCATCAAGTATCAGGCATTGGCCGACTTTTTAGTTGACTGGGCTACGATGCAGTACAAGCCACCATTGCCTGACTCCAACTATTAGAGAATGCATTCGATGGATCCAAAATGAGAACTAGGTTAGGTGCTGGCATAATGCTCACCTCTCCCAAGAAAGACCAGTTGAGATATATGCTTTATATCCAGTTTGCAGGATCAAATAATGTAGCTGAGTATGAGGCACTCGTGCATGGGCTCAAAGTGGCTAAAGAGGTTGGCATACGCCAGATTCAGTGTTTTGGTGATTCAGATCTTGTAGTGCAAAAAGTTTCGGGTAATTTGGACGCGCTTTATTCCAACATGGCCTTGTATAGATTTCACGTTCAGCAAATTAGTGGGTACTTTGAGGGATGTGAATTCCATCATGTACCTCATGCCGAGAAGGAAGCAGCTGATGTGTTATCCAAACTAAGCTCATCCTGATAGTCAACCCCGCTCGACATAGCTCTCGAACATATCCAGAAACTTTCCATCAAACCATCGCCTGAATATGAGTCTATCTTTATCTCGACCAAACTGGAATTAGAGGCTATTCCAATTGACATAGATATGGGAAGAGGTTCGAGTAACCTGGGGACTACTTCGGCAAACCCAGGGACTTTTGTGTGAAACCCATGGACTGTGCAGCCAATCTTCGCAGAAATTCAATCGGCAGAAGCAATGTTTATTGATGAAGGTGTTTTCCTGGTTCGTGTTGTGCCAGCTTGGGCACAGCCGATTATGTCATTTTTGAAGGATGGAAATTTGCCAAGTGATGAAATCTCGTCCAGACAAGTGCAAAGAACAGGTAAATCTTATACCATTATTAATGGTGAGGTATACAAGAGAAGTGTAACTAATGTTCGCCAGCGATGTGTTGATCCGGAAATAGGGCAAGAAATACTCCGAGATATCCATCAAGGAGAATGTGGGCATCATGCCTCATTAAGATCCCTAGTTGCTAAGGCATTTCGTCATTGATTTTATTGGCCAAGTTCCTTACAAGAAGCTGAAGATTTGGTGAGAATATGCAATGCTAGAGATATTCAAGCAAGATTCAAATGCCGACATCTATGCTAAAATCATACCCATCACTTGTCCATTTGTTGTATGGTGCATAGATATGGTGGGACCTTTTAAGCCGGCTCGCGAAAACATGACCCATATCTTGGTCATGGTGGAAAAATTCACCAAGTGGATAGAGGTCAAACCAATAAGTAAATATGACGGCCCCACAGTTGTATCTTTATTGAAAGATATAATCTTGAGATATGGTTATCCGCATAGCATTATACGCTACAATAATCTGGACGATACATGACATTTTTTATGACGCGACCTATAAATATCTTGGATTCCTAACAATCTAGAATGTTTCGTCACAACGAGCATCAAGCCTCTCTAGCCCGGTTATCCATGACGTTCCTTGTTTTTGTCGTGGAAAATTCATCGCAGATTTTGTCCTAGGCCCTAAAGCCTAGTTTGCCATTTAGTTTGGTGCCAAATTCATCGTGGATTTCGTCACAGCACATGTTCGAATCTATTTTTCATTGTCCGTCTCCTCCGTGTTTCCCACATGTTAGCTCGGTGTCGACGGTAGTACCTCACGGTAGTGCTAGGTTTGACGCTGCTTTGTGATGTTTTTGGCTGGCCCTAGCTATAGCCTCCAATCTTTCTAACATCTGTAATGCTACTTAGTTTAATAATAAAATGCTACTTCCTACATGTATTGTTTCCTCATCATTATATCATGCTCATGTCACCATGCCACCTTGCATTTGAGCATCATATAAAATCCCTCTTTTTGGTTCTTATCCCATATGCATTAAATATTGTAGTTGCATCTTGATACATTGTATTTGGTTCTTGATAAATGCTTGATGCCCAATTTGAGTGGGGAAACTCCACCACCTTTCTTTTCACCACCTTATAATTCCACCATCCAAACTATATGTGGGCATTTGCATTTCTTTTGGTCCTTGTCTAGCTCACATATATAAAGATGGATCCACTTCTATACCACATGCTCTCATATGTGGTTATTGTTTTCACAATATAAATGATGGAGACACATGTGGGAATGCTTATCTCTTCATATGGTTTGTTCAAATGAGTGGGCATGCCTAAATATAAATGGGACCAAATAATCATCTAGTGGCATACACACACTACCATGGTCCATTCATATTCAGTCATGCCTAATTCATGCATCCCATATGAGCATCAAGCTTGTATTATTTTGGCAAGGGTTTAGTTCAAATATGAATGCATGCATGTATGTGTAAATGACTATGAGTATTTATAATTGTTTTCACAACTATAAATATAGTCATTTAGGAGTCATGCATGGCCCATGCAAACCACCTTCCAACTTCTCATCATTTGAATTTTTCTATGGAATATTTGAGGAGAGCTTTATTTCAAATTCAAACAAGAGGCTTCAAATTCAAATACATCCTTTGATCCATCCTTTCCTCCTTGACATCTCTTTGGCTCTTGGGAGCTTGGGGTTTGGAACCTTTCCATCTAGCTTTTAAATCAATTGCAACCAAAACAAAAAGAAATAAAAACAATTTCAAGCAAGAACATCTAGCTAACTATCTATCTATCTATCTAACCTATCTAATATCCTCCCTTGTGTTTTGGTTGCACCAAACCACCACCTATTCACCACAATCCACCCATTTTCCTAGCTAATCCCTAACCCTAAACTAAGCCATTCCATGGACATGTCCATGTGCCTCTCTCTACCCCAACACTCTTAGATGATCTTCTCGCTGGTCAAGGCAACCACCAAGGCGCCTAGATGTCCCAGGTCCCCCTTGCTCACCTTTACCCGAGAGAGAGAGAGGGAGGAGAGAAGGGAGAGAGAGACAAAACCCTATTCATGCACCTCCATGTGCAACTCTCTCCCCTGTCCTTATCAACCTAGCACCACCACCCTGGCCGCTCCACATCCATCTCAAGGCACTGCGCCAGCCCTCTTTTCCCCCACCTTCTTCTGCTAGGCCACCTATCACCTTAGACACCCACCGTCGGCCACCTATGTCCCGACGAAGAGGAGAAGGAGTCGAGGACCACCAGGTGTCGAGAAAGACAAAGGAGACGCCTAGAACCCCGTCAGTACACGGAGTCTAGGAAGAGCATCACTAGAAGTAGCAGAACGAGCACCACCCAAAGAAAACGCTAGATCGACGGAGCACCTGGGTCATCCCAGATCGCCGCCGATTCGAGTCGTTCCAACACCACCGCGGTGAGCTCCTCAACCTCCTAGACATGGCCATTTGATGCCTTGCTTCCTAGACCTACCGAGATTTTTGTCGAGAGCTCTGTGAGCGCCGCCACTAGCTGCTGTCTCGCTTGCATGCCTCATCTGCTGAACACCCTTTAGTCGCTCACTAGCACTGCCGTGCTCGCGTCACCGCGCCGCTCCTTCTGGACCTAGCCCCGCAACCGGAGACCACCTGGCCGCGCCACCCGAGTCGACCATGCTGGCGTGTCTCTGGCCGTGTCTGAGGTTGAGGAAGGCGAGCCCCTGCACTTTATCTCTTCCCCGCGCCAATACCTAGAATTAACCCAAGCCTATCGCACTGGTACCGCGTCGCCACATCAAGAACAAGGTCAGCAGATCGAGTCCTCACACCCTGTATTTTTCTATCGTGCGTTCCAGGGTTAAGAGAAGAAGATCTATAGGGAACATTTAGATATAGGCGTGAAGTTATGCCGAAAACCCCCAGGAGGCCTCATTCCCCAACCCGTGGCCCTGGGCCTGCCCCACAGTCGCGTGGCGCTTTTACAGAAAGTCATAGGAAAGCTTTGAATCCTCACCCGCGCGCCCGTGGACTGCACACGTGTCACCACCCTGCTAGGTGATCCGCGCAGTGGCCCTGCAGCTCCCTGGGCCCGCTCGTTTGTGACGGTGGGTAGAATAGCCCCCGGTAAAAAAAGTTTCTTGGTTTTTCAAAAATCAAAATAAAATCAGAATATAATATATATCTAATTAAATTCATATCTTTTTATCTAATTTGAATTTGACAAAAATTCCTAAATGAAAAGTGATACAAATTTAATCATGAATTCAAATACTAATACAAATTTGACCAGAGTCAAACCTAACTAGTCAAATTTTTTACATTTGACCCCTTCTGAATTATTTGCATTTAATAATACTTTTAAATTCATCAATTCAAATTTTGCAAATGATATATATTTTTTGATCAGAAAAATGCGATGAATTCAAATATGCCATCCAAAATAATTTTTGAGCAATTTAAAATTTAGAACATTTAAATTCCAATAAATGCCTTTTCTTAATAAATCCATAACTTTAATTCTGTAATTCCAAATTCGACAAATAATATGTATAAATCGATCAGCGTGACGAGCCCATTCTGATTATGCATTCCATGATATGGATTGAAGCATGTATTATGTAAATATTAAATAATCAGAACTATTTATGAGAGTAACACATGCCTAAATAAATTAATAAAGTGGTTTTATTGTTTCCACACCTCACCAATGCCATTCTATGTTATACCATGCAATTGTGCATCATTCCATTATGACATACCTTATTAGCTTGTTGCATATGATTTATATGATTGTGAAATGTATTTATTTTGGCCCTTGTGTGTTTGGTTTTTATCCATATAGACATTGAGCAAGGAGAATACCAGGAGCCTCAGGAGTATTATTGAAGACCGTAAGTGCACAGATCGTTTGTAGCTAGTTTCAAAATAAAGATATCGATCCCACAAAGAGCAGGAGTCTAAAGTCTAATAACTCTTGAATTAAATATTGTAGTAGAAATGCTAAATAAAGTTGTACTCCCTCCGTTTCAAAATATAAGATGTTTTAGCTTTGTGAATGGAGTGTATGTAGACTCGTTTTAGTGTCTATGTTCACTCCAAACCTAGATGAACCTAGACACTAAAAGAGGTCTAGATACACTTCATTCACAAAGCTAAAACATCTTATATTTTGAAACGGAGGGAGTAAGTAACAAGATAAAATGCGAGTATTGTGTAAAAACGTGTTTTTGGGTTTTTGGTATAAGAGAAAATAAGTAAAGTAAAGTAACTAAACACAGAAAGTAAGTATCACGTATGTAAAAGAGATTTGGTACTGCAATAGGGAAAAAGCATTCTCAGGGAGTAACGGATACACCACTACCACTATAAAGAGCTACAATAAAGATTATTATCATGAACATTCTCAACTATGTATGTGTGGGAGGAACTCCGTATTTGGACAAATATGCAACAACCACTGCTCACATCATCCTCATAACCACAACAGTCAGCAATTGACATCAATCGAATTACTACGCTATTAAGGGACTTAATCCCGTAGGACGTATCCCATGGCATGGATAGTGTTCCGCGAGTTTCCTCGATTTCCAAGTTGATACCTAAGGGGTGCCAACAGCTTTATAGTCACTGTAACTTCTGACGCACTTCCTCCTACCAACAAGTAGTTCCCTCCATCAAGTCCCCAAGAGAGGAAAATACTGAGAGGTCAACTTCTCTCAACATCAAGATGAAGACAATCTAACACATGGTCACAACGATGAATATCATAATAAACTTTATCTTATTTTAGTCTCATACTAGGGTTTCTCCATCTCCCCAAGAACTAATGATCTACTCAGACATGGAGGAAATCAACATGATGGCAATGACAATGGAATCTATAATAGATGAATAACACTTGTATAAATCCACAACAAGTACGGGAATTACAACAAGATCTAGACAAGATGTAGATGGCATAGATGGAGATGGTGTTGTTGCAGCGGTTGACGATGAATATTGATGCCTTAGCCACACGGATCTGTGTAGGGCAAAGATGGATCCCCGGTGAACAAGTTCCCCCTCCAGATGCCTTCAAGAGGTGAGTTTTCTGCGATTTCCGGTTGTTCTCTATGTCGTCTCTCTGATCTAGTTGCACTGGGTGAAACTATTTGAGGAGGCTGTGGCGGCGCCAACTATACGGCAAGAACTATACGGCCGGAATATTTATTCCCGTCGTATAGTTGGTCATTAAACTGTCTGTATGCTTTGACCGCTTTGGGTTTTCTTCTGGTGTTATTGATATTTCCCAAATAAGCGATTTATGTTGTTTTTGACTCCTTTTTTACCTAATACAACTGCTCCAGGAATTGTGTCCTATTGTATCCATTATCTGTCACGATCCTGGTAAAAATAGACATAAAATGTGTACACAAACACCATAAAATACCAAGATCCTATATCTACAATGCAAAATAATAATATAAAACATGATGCAAATATGAACTCATCAATTACCCGGATCCTTCTTATTCCACAACTGAACTGTCAGGCAAGCAATTCCCCATGCTTGCATACATATAGTCCCTATGCTTCTATCTTACTCTGGCATCATTCAGTCGCGATTGCATTAAATTGAATCCCAAGTCTTACACACCCTTTACTTTTATACCCCACTGAAGCTTGTACCTCCATCCCATGAGCCACTACTGCATGAGTTGTTTGAGCCATGTGGGTCATAGAATTGCATGTGTAGGTTCTGTGCGAGTCTTTGGATGACGACGTACCTAAACAACTTAATCTGAGTAGTAATGGGATAACTAATGAAAGAGGCACCGGTGAGCATTATCCGCTATTTGGTTCTTTAAGCTCACTTGTATCCCGTAGGACCGCGAGTACTTGATTCATGTTCCTTGACTATCGCACTATCTACATGTGGGACCATGAATCCCCTTCACCTGAGCTTGATTCACACTTTATTTCTTGGGGCCACAAAGTAGTTTGGGGATTTATTACTATCATGTACTTATGCCATGCTTTACTACTTTATTTACGATTGCGTGTGGAGCGCCTGTACTATTTAGGAGTGTGGAATGTTTTCGTGGTATCGACAAGCCCAATCACACTTTCGGGTTCCTAGTCGTTTACAACCATTGGCACAAACCTTGGGTCCGTCTCGGAGCCGGCCAACTTCGTTGCGGGTAGCTTAATGTTGTGGCCCCTGAAATAATTTATGAATCATCTGAATGCTTTTTCGTGAGGCCTCGTTGCGTTTTATTTGGTTCTTCCCGAGGTTGATTGTGCGTGTGTTGCTCTGTGTGCACCCATGCAGGGTAAATCTTTCTAAAAGCCGTGTCCGCGATTATGGATGACTTTGAGCACAATTTTTGATCATAGAAAAGTATAACTAAAGTACCGCCTTTAATTTGACTAAGACATGACTAGTAAATAGTGCAACACTTATGGAATGGTTAATAATCGATATTCTTCTGCCATCTCGTTAGTAAGAGACAAGGAGGGTGAGTGATGTTTATTTATGTTTCTTACATAACTATTGTTATTAATTAAAGAGCGTCTGTCCATCTCTAGTTGGACGGATGTGTAGCATGTCTCTGTTGAACTTTGCAGATATTTATTTTTTGCTGCAATTGCGTCACCCCAGGTTATTCTGTTTAGAAGCATTAAGACTTCCTGAGTACCCATAGGGTCTCACACGATAAATATTTGGTTCAGATGTACATGTATACTCTCAGGAAGGTCACTGGGTTGAGGGGACGGATGATAGTGGCAATGACTGTCTGGTGTAGAGATTCTGGGGATGGAGATCCATGAGATCTGTGGGCAGGATGTGCTTATTTTCAGGGCATCTTATGCCAATTTGCTTCTTATCTATACTCGGATCATGTTTTCCGCTTTCGCTTGATACTCCGTTGCGTGATGTATGAGTATGTATCGAAAACTATTATATTTATCTAGAATATTTGGATCTTGCAGTATGGCATTGAATATTTCTGTCTCTATTGTTTTAGATGGTATGGCTCTGATGTCTATTGTATGTCGTGGACATACATACTCATTTGTGTATGTTTTGATTGCTTTACCTATCGATTACGCCACTCTCTCTAGTACCGACATTCTAAAAAGTGGGTGGGATGGTTGGCCGGTACCGTGCCCTACTCCACGAGGTGGGTGTACTGTGTGTGGATGCGCAGCCCCAAGGTAGTATTTCCTGTCCACTTTTGGTTCATCCAGGCTTGAGTCTAGAGTGTAAGGTCTGAGGTATTACAATTGGTATCAGAGCCATTCCGCCCTTCAGTGTTTTAGCCAAGATGGTCGTTGTCAGTCTAGAAAATATTTTGGTAGCTATGTATACTAGGGAAAAACTAAACGTGATAGTAGGACTGCTTCCATTTTTCTTCTTACTCAGCCACCCACCCTTTTCTGGTAAAGAAGTGTACTGTTTGTCTATTCTCATCTAAAAATTAAAACTAGGATTCGCTTGTTTGGGTTTTCCGTAGTACCATAGGATGTGTGTGTAATTCTTTGTCTATCTGTTGCATCCAACCTTATTCCGCAATCTGCCTTTGGTTATAAACTATTGATACATTCCGTACCGACAGGCTTTGTGTAAACCGATGTGACCTATCGAACTCTTTGTAAACCAATGTGATCTGTCTTACTCTTTGTAACCGACGCATTATAGTTAGGGGTGTTCGTTCTTTATCTGTTAATATCTTTCTGTATTCGTAAGAAGGATACGAGTTGGGTTACACGTTTTTCCTATTCATGTGTAGAGTAATTCTTTGACTGCGGGATGGAGTCATGATCATACCACTACTATCATCATTCTCTCTTGTATATTGAATCGGTGAGGCTACTAAGATCTAACTATTAAGTGGTTTTGCGCATCTAGTTGCTATTTTTAATGCCGAATTTTGCGGAATTTTTTCTTTGGTAGATTTGTGTTCCACACTCCTTTTCAATCATGTGCGAAATGCAAACTATATTTTAGGTGCTATGAACTTTTCTTGATATTTTAATATCATCTTAGTAAATTGTATCCTTTAATCCTAGTTAATTCTATTTTAGTATTATTTTAGATTATTAACAGTTCTTTATTATGGTACTAACGCAAGTTTTTCCATCAATAACAGGATTCCTCACTGCAATGACGATGAGATTCTGGGTTTTCCAGAGCTGGGTGATGCGCTTGTCAGTCTAGCAAATACACTGGGAACTATGCAGCAAAATTAGGAGAGGTTCGAGGAGAGTGTCCAGAGAAATGAGTTTGCACCACCTCCCCCACCTCCCCATCATGGAAACATGAAAGACTTCCTAAAGTTTGCCCCATGACACTTTGAGGTGACCGTCTAGCCATTGGATGCCGACGATTGGCTCCAGGAGACCACGAGGCTACTGGATATCGCAGATGTGGCTGAGCACGACAGGGTCAAGTTTGCTACTCACCTTCTACGTGGGGAAGCTGCTCTTTGGTGGGAGAGCTATCTGAGAGCAAGCCCTCCTGGATTTCAGCCAACATGGGGGCAATTCACTGATGCTTTCAAATAACAGTACCTGCCTAAACTGTCATGGAATGTATGAAGGAGGTGTTCCTGAATCTCAAGCAAGAAAACAACAATGTTAACACTTACATCCAGAACTTTGCAAACTTATCTCGTTGTGGTGGGGATGAGGTTTCTGATGATAAGAAAAGACAAAAGAGGTTCTGTCAAGGTCTAAATTCTTCAATCAAGTATGCTCTCACCCATACTACTCCAAGATCGTTGATCAAGCTTCTACAAGCAGCTCTTCAAGAGGAGGCAAGTAAACATGCATATGATGATTCCAAGAAGAACAACCGTGATACTAGTGGTTCCTCGATAGTGGTCGCTCCTTCTAAGCGTCGTGTGTGGGTCCCTTATACCGTACTTCCACTCCCTGCTCCGCCAAGACCGCCAGGTTTATTGCCAAGGCCACCGTACTCTTAGAACGTTCCTCCAAGGGGCTACAACAACTACTACCCAAGGGCGCCGTATGGTGGATGCCAACACCCGGATTTTTAATCCCAGATGCCTGTTATGCCATCCACCGCAATCCAAGGATTACCATTTTTCCGAGACATAACAGATTGGATATCACAATACATCATCCATTACAAACCACACTAAGGTCTTACACGAATAAATGATCGCATGATCCAGTCTTAATACAACAAGCAGCGGAATAAATAATAAGCATAGCAGTGGGGTCCATCTTCAGGGTCACAGGCAATGCTGACGATGGAAGATAGTCCTAGTTATCATGTCCGTCCTGCTATCCTTCATCTTGGTAGTCTCCTTCATAGTCTGGCCATAGTAATAGCCAGGGACAAAAGCCATGAGTACTCTTTAAGTACTCGCAAACTATCCCTAACAAGTAAAGTAGTTCTAGTGGGAAATGCTAACTCTAGGTTTAGTTGTAAAGATAAGTTTGAAACCTAAGTTGAGTTCAGAAACAAAGAAAGATAAAATAAAGTTCTAGAATCACTTAAGTTGGAAGATAGTGTCATAGTCACAACCCTATTATGGTCAAGTCAAGATTCATCATTAATATCATAAGTCATTTTGAAAACATCTGAAAACGGAATAGTATGGCCACTCCAACTATCTATTACCGCGGATGCGGATATTCGAATAGTTTGACACTCTCCAGAGGTGGTATACTTTCACCACAAGATTCGATACATATGTCAGGGATAACCCTAAATCATCATACTTAGTATGCAGATAATCAAACATAACCTTTCCTTTACACACCCTAGTATAAGCACCTCTCCTATGAGCATGGCCTCCCAACCATGACCATCTATCATCTTGGGCACTCCATAGGTGGACAACATTGAGAGGTAGCCTCAGCTCAAACCTCTCCTGAGAGGGAACTAATACTAATGCATATAAACTTCCGGCTAAGCCTTACCCAATTCATGTATTGTGGTTGTACGGTAAAATTGGAATGGTATCGCACCCAAACCCAACCATCAGTTTTGTAAAAGGGCTAAGGCTCATGCCTCAACATTTTCATCATCATAAACCATTTGTGTTTCTCAACACATGTCAAAATATCTAAATAGAATGACTCATCATTCGAAGGTTTTCACAATTCATTTTCACCAAGTATTCCCATCTAAAGTGACTCAAGTTATAGTTTAGCTCTAAACTACTAAGTTAAGAGTGTTCACTAATATGGGATGCTAAGATCAATCTCATGCCATAGAATGACATCTAAGTTTATCTAGATAGGTCAAGTTTTATACTTTTTATGCTACCTTCAAACAAGTAAAGGATTTTGGTAAAGTCAAGAAAGTAAAGCTTGTAAATAACATTTGGAGTAGGTATAAGTCCAAGGGTATAACAAAAGCATGCCTAATGCATTTACTTAGGTTACCTAGTTTGCAAGGTCTAGCTTGCATTGTTAATGATGGCTTGCCTTGGTTGGTGTAGTGGTTGAAGTTTTCTTCCTCCTCCTCTTGGTAGAACTCCTCCTCCTTGAAAGCTTGGTCGGGACTAGTCTACTTAGCACACTAAGGCACACACTTGATGATTTATTATCATCACAAGCATTACAAGGTTTAATTAACTAGCTTTAATCTTTTTATTCGAGAAAAGTAATTTCTACTCATTGAAATTAACTAAGATTTAATATTCTCCAATTAAAATATGGGATCATGTGGACACATGTCATCACCACATATTCTACCATATGGGAATGTGATTTAAAGGTTGGATCACATTTTAATAAGTTTAAGTTTAATATTTAATGATTTAAAGTGACTAGAAATGCCTATGTAGCATTATTTTGGCACTAGTCGAAAGTCACTGCATGTAATGGTGTGAAGAAATGGTACGGGACGATCTGGGCCACACAATTAGAACACAGATCGACGGTTCACGGTCGTTGTCGATGACGGACTGGTCGCCGACGAGAGAGGGGAAATGGTCAGTGGAGAGAGGGTGGCCTCCTTATATAGGCTCGACGAGGGGACCGACGGGTGTGGGCTGGCGTCTCCGGCCATGGCGGTAGAGAGGGCTACCGGCATGGGCGAGGTAGGCGGATGGTGGGCGGTCTGCTGGCGGTCAGCTATGGCGCAATGGCGCGGCTAGGGGCGGTGGCATGTGGTCGGGGGCTTCACGCGCTCTAGGAGACAGAGGTGGTGCTCGACGGTGATCATGGTGACTGTGGGTTGCACGGTGGTGCACGGCTGTGTCTTGCGGGTTGCTGGGTTCAAGGCAGAGCTGCGTGTGTGATTTGGTGTCGGGGCTTGGTCTATGGCATGCTGGCGGCGATCGCGCTCTAGCGTGTGCTACGTACGGCGCAGAGAGAAAGGGCGGCGATGTTGTGGGGTGGTCCAGTGGCTGGGGTTGATCGAGGGGTGGACCGTGGGCGGCGGTGAGGTCACGCCTGGCTTCCTGGAGCGGCGGAGAGGGGCTGGTGGTTTCCTATGGCTGGTGCACGCTTGGTCGGCGATCATGGCGTCGGGGCGGCATGGCACTGGCGCCAGGGGCTAGAGATAGGGTTGGTTTTGGTCTGGTTGGACATGGGGGAGTCCAGGGTGATCAATGCACACCAAATGGCTCGACAAGATTAGCTCCAAAATAGTAATAGTTAGGCCATAATGATTCTGCTTCCAAGGTGTTGGATCAAATGGCCGCAAGAAACTTTTGTTTGAATTTTGAGTTGATTTTAGTGGAGTGATGTATCTTATTCTTAAGCATATAGGTTTACTTGGGATTTTAAAATGGAGTTCATCTGAGTGGTTTTTGAATTAGTGTGATCTTGATACATACACTAGATTCAATTTTCAATTGTCATTTAAAATTAGAGTTTGAATGATTTTGGGAGATCACAGAGTGGGCCTTGGCACAACACTACTTGAACTAGGAAGGGGTGCAAAGAACCACAATTGTCTCTATTGGCATTTGAGTCCTAGGAACACCCAAAGTGTCCTAGTTAGTTAAAATGGCACAAATGACCATTTCCTTATTTTATTCTTTTTGATTTCTTTTTCTTTGGGATTTGTTTGGGAATGATATAGATGATGTTTAATTCACCTTAGAATCATTTTACAATGAATGGATCACTCAAACATGGCAATTCAAAAAAACTCCTAATTTAAATGCACACACATATGAATGCTTAATTATTTTAAATGGAAAAGTTTTTGTTAACCCTAAATTGGGTAGATTTGATCTTGATTAACTTTGGATTAAGTTTTGGGATGTTACAGTGGTGTTCTAGGATACTCTACTCCTTGCCCGAGTGGCGCTTGTTTCTCATGTGGGAACACTGGACACCAGTAGTGGAACTGTCGTATGAACAACAAGGCCCTTCTCCCACCTCCTCCAAGACCGGTTTCGACAATTTCTCCTCACGCACCTACACCACGGGCTCTCAACATCAACACCAAGCTCGGGTCCACTGTTGGTCATGCTAACAACATCAACATTGTTCAAGCGGAGAATGCACCTGGATTTGTGATGGGTATGCTTCCTGTTAACTCAGTCCCTTCACGAGTTTTATTCGATTCTGGTGCATTACATTCTTTTATGTCTACAAGTTTTGCTGATGAGAATGAGTTATCTATGGATTCTCTTCCTAAAAATCTGATGGTTCCCTCTCCCAGGGAATGAATGTTGTCTTCCAAGATCAGTCATGGCTATCAAATTCAAATTGGTGGTTCTTTATTTCTGGCTTCCTTGATTATTCTTGGCATATCAAATATTGATGTCATATTGGGCATGGACTTGTTGAAAGCCAATGAAGCTATGATTGATTGTGATGAACACTCGGTTCCTTTGAAAATTCTTGGAGGCCATATAGTCTCTTCTCCAAGGCAAACTCCTTCTATTCAGCTCTACTTTTTTGCATGTCCAAAACATTGATCTTATGGAAGCCTTGCAAAATGTTCCTGTGGTCTGTGAGTTTCCAGATGTTTTTCCAGAAGAGCTACTAGGTATGCCTCCTAACCGAGAGGTCGAGTTTGTGATTGAGCTTGAACCTAGAACCGCTCCTATCTCCAAGCGGCCTTATAAGATGGGTCCTGCAGATTTGGCCGAACTCAAATGGCAACATGATGAACAAGAAAAGTTGGGTTTCATTCAGCATAGCACTTCCTCTTGGGGAATCCCAACAATATTTGTGAAGAAGCAAGACTGGACTGATCGACTTTTTGTTCACTACCATGCTCTCAATACAAAAACCATCAAGAATAAATATCCCCTTCCGTGGATCAACGATCTCTTTGATTAACTTGCAGGAGCAGTGGTATTCTCCAAGCTTGACTTGAGAAGTGGATTTCATGAAATCAAGATTCGCAAGGAATATGTTCCTAAAACAGCTTTCACCACTCGTTATGGCCTGTATGAGTACACGGTCATGTCCTTCGGCCTCACCAATGCTCCCACTACATTTTCAAGGCTTATGAACTCAGTTTTCATGGAGTACCTTGATAAGTTCGTGGTGGTCTATCTTGATGACATCCTGGTTTATTCCAAGACAAAAAAGAGCATGCGGAACATCTCTGTTGTGTTCTTACCAAGCTCCGTGAGAGCCGCCTGTATGAAAAGTTCTCCAAGTGTGAATTTTGGCTTCCTGAAGTCACCTACCTGGGTCACGTCATTTCTGCTAAGGGCATTGCTATCAACCCAGAGACTGTTCGGACAATTATGGATTGGGTCCCTCCCAAAAATGTCAAAGTAGTCCGGAGTTTTATTGTATTAGCTAGTTATTGCCGTTGTTTCGTTCAGAACTTCTCAAAACTTGCTAAGCCTCTTACCGATCTCCTCAAGAAAGGCAAGAAATTTATTTGGTCACCGACGTGGTAACAAAGCTTTAAAACACTCAAGGAAAAGCTCACTTCAACACCTGTGTTGATTCCTCCTGATACATCAAAACCATTTCAGATCTTCTATGATGCCTCTCTCCAAGGACTTGGTGCGGTCCTCTTGCAAGAGAAGAAAGTCGTTGCTTATGCTTCACGTCAATGGAAAACTCATGAGGTAACCTATCCAACACATGATCTTGAACTTGTAGCGGTTGTCTTTGGAAACCGTTGTGAGATCTTTTGTGCCCACAAAAGTCTGAAATATATCTTCACTCAGCTTTTGTGCCCACAAAAGTCTGAAATATATCTTCACTCAGCCAGACCTCAACCTTCGCTAGAGGAGATTGTCAACACTCGGATTTTTAATCCCAGATGCATGTTATGCCATACCTCGCAATCCCAAGATTACCATTTTTTCGAGACATAACAGAATTGGTACCACAATACATCATCCATTACAAACCATAATAAAGATCTTACAAATAAAGGATCTCATGATCCAGTCTTAATACAATCAAAGCAGCAGAAAGTAAACGTAGTAGGTGCTCCATCTTCAGAGTCACAGGCAATGCTGGTGATGGGAGATGATCCTAGTTGTCGTAGACCTCCTGCTATCCATCATCCTAGTAGTCCCCCTCATAGTCTAGCCACGGGAATAGCCAGGGACAAAGCCATGAGTACTCTTTAAGTACTCGCAAACTATCACTAACAAGTAAGTTAGTTCTAGTAGGAACCTTAAGCTCTAGGTTTATTTGCAAAAAGCTAGGTTTATCTCATACTGAGTTTAGAACTAAAGAAAACTAAGTTAATGTTCTAAATCACTAAAGTGGGAACCTAGTTTTCATATCCACAACCCTATTGTGGTCAAGTCAAAGTCATAGTTCAATTCATAAGTCATTTTGAAAACATCTAACGATGGAACAGTATGGCCACTCCAACTATCTATGACCGCGGACGCGGCTATTCGAATAGTTTGACACTCTCTAGAGGTGGTACACTTTCACCACAAAATTTGATACATCCGTCGGGGATTACCCTGAATCATCATACTTAGTATGCGGATAATCAATCATAACCTTTCAATTACACACTCTAGTATGGGCACATCCCCTATGAGCTTGGCCTCCTAGCCATGGCCATCTGCCATCCTGGGCACTACATAGGTGGACATTCACACTCCGACGTAGCCTCAGCTCAACCTCTTCCGTGAGGGAACCCATACTAAGCAATATAAACTTCTAGTTACGCCCTACCCAATTTAGGTATTGTGGTTGTACTGTAAAATTTGAATGGTATCGCATCCGAACCCAACCATCAGTTTTTATAAAGGGCTAAGGCTCACGCCTCAACATTTTCATCATGAAATCCTTTTTTGTCCATAACACATGTCAAAACATTTCAATAGAATAACTCCTCATTCCAGGGTTTTCATAATCATTTTCAGCAAGTATTCCCATCTAAAGTGATCAACTTTTATGCTTAGCACTAGCCACTAAAGTTGAGAGTATTCACTAATGAGGGGTGCTAATCAAGTGTAACTATCCAACTCTAATCTCATGCCTTGGAATGACATCTAAATATAACTAGTTAGGCCTAGTTTTATACTCTATGGTATCCATCCTATTTTTCCAATACTCACAAAGCACTAACTAAAAGTAAAGAACTTTGTTAAAGTAAAAGAATAAAGCTTGCAGGTAAAACTTGGGATTGGTATAATCAAAGTTAGATACCCAAGCATGTCTAATGCATCTTGCATAGGTTATCTTGCAAGGATGACTTGCATCGTTCTAGCTTGCATGGTTAGGAAACTTGCAAGTGTTAGCTTGCATAGTTAACTAGTGCTAGGCTTGGCTTGAGTAGTGAAGTGGTTGAAGTTCTCTTGTTCTTCTTCTTCTTGGTAGTACTCCTCCTCGTATCTCGAGTCGGTACTATTGTCTATAAATGAATATGGGGTACACAATCACCAAACAATACTTAACTATTTTTATTTAACACACTAAAGCTCACACTTGATGATCTAGCATCATCACAATCATCACATGAAGTAAAGACTTAATCTTGTTTGTCTTATTTGAGAAAACTAATTTCTACTCATTTAAAATACTTATGATTTAATATTCTCCAATTAAAATATGGGATCATGTTGACACATGTCATCACCAAATATTCTAATACTTGGGAATGTGATTTAAAGTGGTGGTCATATTTTATAAAATTTAAGATTATCATTTAATAGAATTAAAATGACTAGAAATTCCTAAATAGCATTCTTTTTGTACTATTCAGATAGATCTTATCAAATGTGATTTTTGAGAGTTGGAATCAACTCAAAAGCATTTATGGTTGATTTTTGAAAAATCTTTGAATTTGAAAAAATCTCTGTCTTGTTATTTTTACTATAGGTGATCTCTAACTCCAAATGGTTTGAATCCAATGGGCTTGGATATATAATATGAATACCTTTCTAACAAAATTGGGATCATGAAATTTGGTTTAGTGAATCTCTTTGAATTGATTTTTGAATCTACTTACAGAAAGTGGTTTCAACTAAAATGGAAAATAACTATTTGAATCACTGGGCTCTGCGCGGGAAACTAACTAGGCCGACCCAATCTTCACAGCGCGGCACAACGGGCTGCTGATAGAACGGTCCCACTAGTCAATGACTCTATCTAACCGAAACGCTATCTTTCAATCTAGGCCATGCGATTAGAACCCGATCTAACGGCTGAGGTTTATCTCCTACGTCGAATAGCTCCGGCAAGGACTGAACCCTAACGTGGCAGTGGGTGTCGTGTGAGGCTCACCAGGGTTCCATCTAGGGTCGGTGATGGGGGCAAACGACATTGTAGACGACGGTGGTTCGAACGGTGGTCGCGGCGGCTCTTAGGGCGGCTCCAATCGACGGCTCCTCTTCTCCTCTACAGCGGTGGACTCCGGCCAAATTCCGATAGGCTGGTGCTCGCCTTGCTCCGGGAAAGGGTGTGGGAGGTTCAGTGAGGAGTGGGGAGTGAGATGTGTGGTGAATTGAGGTGGGGGTGGCCTCTATTTATACACCGGTGAGAGGGACAGAGCGGGATGGGCTGGCTTCTCCGGCGACGGCGGTACATCGAGCTACCGGCGTGGCTGAGGGTAGGGGAGATGCCGTGCTTCCTGGCGGTCATCACGGGCTTAAAGGCGTGGCACGGGGAGGTCGAGAATGGTCGGGGGCGGGCGATGCTCTGCGTGGAACTAGCGGTGTTCGAGACGGTGCAAGGGGGCTATGGGTCACGCGGCAGCGAACAGGGATGTCTGCGAGCTAGCTGGTGTTATGGCGATGGTGTGCACACACGGAGAGGGCGATGCACGGCGTGGTCCGTGGTGAGCGGTCCATGGTCGGTCGGCCTGGCCAGCTTCGAGCAGCGCTGCACTAGCGCAACGACAAAGGGGGGGTGCGTGTCTTGCACTGCTAGATGCTAGGGGATACAGGGGGAGTGCAATGGGGGAAAATGGTCGAATGATCATTGCTCCATACAGTGGAGTTAGGCAGAGTTTAATTAGTGTCTACAATGTGTTCGATCAAATGGCCGCAAGAATTCAAATTTGAGATTTTTGAATGAAATTTGGTGAGTGTTTTGATCTTATGCTTGGTAGTCTCTGGTTGCTTGGGTTTGCCAAGGTGAATTGATTTGAGTGGTTTTTTCAAAATGGTGATCTTACCATATGAACTTTAAATATATTTGAAAATAGTTTTTGTGAGTTTGTAAAGTGGGCTTGGGTTCACTTTTGCTTGGTCTAGCAAGGGGTGAAAAGAAATGGAAAAGTTTCTGTTAGAAATTCTTTACTAGGAAATCACAAAGTGGCCTAGTGGTTAACTTTGGTCAAAATGACCATTTGATCATTTGATTCATATTTGATTTCTTTTTCTTTGGATTTTGTTTGTAATTGACCTAGATGATGTAGTATTCATCTTCAGACCATTTCTTATCATTTGAAGCAATCAAACATGGCAATTTGACTCAATCATACACTAATGCAAATCACACATGCATTCATATTCAATTTAGTAATAATTTTTTTGTTAACCCTAAACTTGGGTGATTAGAACTTGATAATATTGATTAGTATTTATGGGGTGTTACAAACCTTCCCTCCTTAAACAAAATCTTGTCCCGAGATTTAATAAAAACTAGGAACTAAAGAGATTTGGAAACATAGTCCTAATGTAATACTCTCGCTCCCAAGTAGCTTCTTCTTCACTATGGTTACTCCACTAGATCTTGAGAAACTTGATACTCCGGGTCCTGGTGTTTCTGAAGGATTCTTCCAAAATACGAATGGGTACTTATCGATACGTTAGATCCTAGTTGATATCTACGGCTCGGTGATCGATGTTCTTGAACACTTCGGTCTTCTCTCGAACTTCTAGGCATTTACGAAGTAATGAGATATGGAACACATCATGTATGGCTGACAGGTCCTCCGGCAGTTCCAGTTGATATGATACTTCTCCTCGGCAATGAAGGGTTACGGGTAGGCTACACTAGCGTAAAATCAAAAATTTCTACCGCGTCAACCAGGAATAATGTGGTCATAGATCACGGGATTACCACTAGACGCGCAGTTGCGGAACTCGATGAAGCATGTCGGGGCAGTGTAGATGTTCTACGTCTCCTCCTCGTCCTCGTCCCACGAGCAGCTCCCCTTCGCGCGACTCGTCCAAGTGCTACAGCTGCAGCACCTCCGTGGTATCCACACGTCCGGAGTGGAAGCCGTCACATGCTAAACTACTAGGTCTGCACGTGTAACATAGGCGGAAGAAGAGTGGCGGCTGGGTGGAATGCTCAACCCTATTCAGCTCGCCTCACTCTCTCTTATATAGGCATCCCTGGTGGGCTTCTACATTAGCAGCCTAAGCCTGGTCTAATTCGGATCCAATCCTCATTTGGCTTCCAGCCCCTAAAGTGTGTGACCCTATAGGTTCATACACGTATAGTCATGACACGAGTACACTTACTCCGTCAATAGTTGGTAGCGGTCTCTAGCAAGATGTGCCAACTCCTAAACGCATATAAAGATCATTCGGACGAACCATCACAAGGTTGAGTACATGTCTTTCCCTTCGGCTCATGATATTTGGTCTAGCTCCAAGCTGACCACTCTTTCTGGATACTATGATTGGGAATCCCTTTACTAGGTTAACTCTTAACCACATGTAGCACAGCCATGCATTTCTTGATCCGATCACTCGAGGGGCCTAGAGATATCTCTCTCAAGTAGAGAGGGGCAAATCCCATCTTGATTGACTGATGCCTTGCAGCATGTATCAGGACAAACCCGAAAGCTACCTTTATAACTACCCAGCTACGGAGTAGTGTTTGATAGCCCCAAAGTAGGTCAATCCACATCTCAAGTACATTCGACAATCTCATGTCTTAGGACAAAACGTACACGATGTGTAGAGAGAGCTGCAATTATTATTGCTAGTCTCAAGTTGGGTCAGTCCAACCCCATGTTCATAACATGTGTCCACATCATTGGTTTGACATATCCATGTCTATGACTTGCAAAACATAGTCATCAACCAATCGACGTGCTAGTCTAATATTCACGTGTGTCCTCACATGAACTCCGACTAGGGACAATTATTAGATAACCATACAAGTAAAGAGTTTCACAACCAAGTCACATAATTGCCAATCAATACAAGTTGCCTAGTATATGGATATTCAAGGAACATTATAATAACTTAGGGATACACATGAAATACAATCATCTCTAGGATTGCCTCTAGGGCATATTTCCTTCAGGCAATTCAAAATCTTGAAGGGTCCAATATATCTGGGGGCTAACTTCCCTTTCAGTTGAAAATGTTGCATTCCCTTTAAGTGCAATACTTTGAGATACACAAAATCTCTGATATTGAAGGCCAAGTCTCGACGTCTCTTGTCAGCATAACTCTTCTGTCTGGATTGGGCGGTCTTGAGGTGTTCATGGACTTTGTGAATATTCTCTTTGGCTTCGCGTAGGATGTCAATCCAAAAATCTGACTCTCTCCTACTTGCGACCAATTCAAGGGGGTACGACACTTCCTTCCATACAGAAATTCAAAGGGGGCCATTTGCAAACTAGCTTGATAACTGTTGTTGTATGAGAATTCTACGAAAGACAGACAATCTTCCCATTTTGATCCATATTCTAACACACAAGCTCTCAACATATCTTCTAAGATTTGGTTGACTCTTTCAGTTTGTCCATCGGTTTGTGGGTGATAAGTTGTGCTGAAATTCAGCTTGGTTCCTAATCCTTCTTGGACTTTCTGCCAAAATCTTGAGGTAAACTGGGTTCCTCGATCCGACACTATGGTCTTAGGGGTTCCATGCAAACTGACGATTCTAGAAATGTATGACTCTGCTAGCTTCGAACTCTGGTAGGTGGTCTTGACAGGTATAAAATGCACTACCTTGGACAATCTATCCACTATGACCCAAATAGAGTCATTTCCCCTACTAGAAGTAGGCAAACCGGTGATGAAATCCATTCCGACAGAATCCCATTTCCATTCTGGAATCTGCAATGGTTGCAAAAGTCATGTGTGTCTCTGATGTTCCGCTTTGACTCGCTGACAGATATCACACTTAGCTATGTAGCTTCTGGTTTCTCTCTTCATCTTGTGCCACCAAAATTTCTCCTTCAAATCCTGATACATCTTTGTTCCTCTGGGTGGATAGAATAAAGAGTATCATGAGCTTCCTGCATGATAACTTGCTTCAACTAGAAATCTGCTGGCACACAGATACGTCCTTTGTACCACAAAAATCCTTCTTCATCCTCGGTGAATCCGGGTACCTTCCATGTACCAATACTATGCTTGATTCCGTCGATACTTGCATTTCCTTTCTGCGCCTCCTTGACCTGACTGATCAAAGTGGGTTAAAGTTCAATGCTAGCTAAAAATCCTTCTCTAACTAGCTCCGTTCTAAACTGCTCCAACTCTTCATGCAAACTTGGCGGGGCTTCTTTTATCATGGTGTTTAATCTACATGGAAATCTGCTAAGAGGATCTGATACAACATTGGCTTTGCCCGGGTGATAGAGAATGTCAAGGTCATAATCCTTGATTGACTCTATCCATCTCCTTTGCCTCATATTTAGCTCCTTCTAGGTGAAAATATACTCTAGGCTCTTGTGATCCGAATAAATCTCACAGCAGTTACCCATCAGGTAATGACGCCATGTCTTCAAGGATAAAACTATGGCTGCTAGCTCAAGGTCATGGGTAGGTAGTTTTGCTCATGCTGCTTCAGTTGTCTAGACAGATATGCTATGACTTTGCCTTCCTGCATCAACACACATCTGATACCAATCTTGGATGCATCACAATACACATCAAAAGGCTTCTTGATATCCGGCATAATCAGAATTGGGGCTGAAATCAATCTCTTCTTGAGCTCTTGAAAACTTACTTCACATTTGTCCGTCCGTTCGAACTTCTTATCTTTCTTCAACAATTGGGTCATTGGTCTTGCGATGCTCGAAAATCATTCAACAAACTTGTGGTAGTATCCCGCTAATCCGAGAAATGCACGGACTTGGCTTTGAGTGGTTGGGGCTTTCCATTCTTCAACATCTTTGATCTTGGCGGGATCAATAGCGACTCCTCCTTCCGACACAATATGTCCTAGGAATCCTACTTCCTTTAACCAGAACTCACACTTGCTAAACTATGCATACAACTGATGTTCTCTAAGGGTTTCAAGGATGGTCCTCAGGTGCGGTCTTCTTCTGACTTGGAATAGATCAGAATATCGTCGATAAAAACAACGACAAACTTACCCAGGAAGTTCATAAAAATCTTATTCATGAGATTCATGAAATAAGCCGGAGAATTGGTTAATCCAAAAGACATGACCGTGAACTCATACAATCCATATCTGGTGGTAAAGGCGGTCTTTGGAATATCCGTTGCATGAATCTTGAGTTGATGATAACCAGTTCTAAGATCAATCTTAGAAAACACTCTGACAGTGGGTACTTGTTATTGATGGTGAAATCATTCAGCTTCCGGTAATCCGTACATAAACGGTAACCTCCATCTTTCTTATCCACAAACAAAACAGCGGATCTCCATGGAGATGCGCTTGGTTGAATCAGACCTTTCTCCAGCATATCATCAAGTTGCTTCTTCAGCTCAACTAATTCAGATGGGTTCATACTATAAGGTCTCTAAGCTATGGGTCCAGTTCCAGGAACTAGTTCAATGATGAACTTGATATCTCGATCTGGGGGCATACCAAGAAATTCATCTGGGAACACGTCGGGGTATTCACAGACTACTCTGACTTGGTCTATGATTGGTTGGGCTAGACTCTTGTTGCATTTGAATTGACGGGGCAAGGTCTCATATACATGCTCTACTTATACTCCAGAGCTACTGGTCATGGTTATAGCTTTCTTGGCACAGTCGATTAATCCTTTATGTTTCGACATCCAATCCAATCCTAGTACTACTTCCAAACTTTTGGTTCCAAGTACTATTAGATTAGCATAAAAATCTATTCCATGGATTCTGATAGGTACAACCTTGAAATTTTTTCTAGCTTTGCTGGTTGAACCAGGTATTTGAACTATCATAACATGCTTCAATTTTGCTTGTTGAATCTTAGTAGTGTATGCAAATTCTTCTGTAACAAACGAGTGCGATGCTCCAGAATCAAACAACACTCTTGCAAGTACTGAGTTAATAGAAAACATACCCAGCACGACATCGGACGCTTCCTAAACTTCTTCAGCATTCATGTGGAACAGACGACCGTTGCGGTTGAGCGAATTCCCTGGGGCAAATCTCCTTCTAGGCTGAACACAGCGTTGCTACTGAGAGGGTGCATTCACATTGGTGGCTATTGCAAGCTTCTTGGGGCAGGCATTGGAGTAGTGACCCTTGACTCCGCATTCAAAGCAAGTAATCTAGGACTTGTTTTTTCCTGCAACAGGCACATCATTGCTTCTAGTCCTTGGGGAAATATTGTTGTTGTTGTTGGACTTGGGCGGTACACGGTTCAAGTTATTGGAGTTGTCGGGGTTGTTGTGGTGGTTTCCTCCAGACTTCAAGTTTCCTCCGCTACGATTGGGATAGCTTGGACGGGACATAGGGGGTCTGTTGTTTCTTGGGGCATATGCTGCAGACGGGTTGGGGTGATACTTCTAGGTATGGTGGGATCCAGGCTGGTGCATCATCCTACGCTTGTGATTGTCATTGGCTTGGTTTATCTTCCCTTCCATCTGAATGGCAGAGTCTACTAGCTCTTCTAGATCTGCAAAATTGATGTTGACTAACACAGTCTGCATCTCATCATGTAATCCATTCAGTAACCTTTCCTTCTTCTTTGCTTCTGTGTTAATCTCATCAGGGCATATCTAGCTAGTGATAAAATTTGTCATGGTACTCAACTACCATCATCCTTCCTTGCTTCAGTTCCCTGAACTCATCCCTCATCCTGGTGACCAAACCTTGGGGCACATGGGTCCGGCTGAACTTTATCTTGAATGCTTCCCAAGTCATGACCTTCATTCATGGTACGGGTGCTATTCCACTAGGCTCTTGCATCTCCTGCCAGGTAATGGGTGGCAAGCAGTACTTTTTCATTGGCTTCTACTCCTGCGACCTCTATATTCTTCTCCATGGTTTGTAGCCAGTCATCAGCATCTCAGGGACCCTCAGACTTACTAATGATAGGTGGGTTCGTATTCTGAAAGTTCTTGAGCTTGGATCCATGGTGATCCTGGTTTCCATGACCTTGGTTATTGTGGGTCATCTGAGCTATCTATTGAAGAGTGTCTAGGTTGGCTTGACGTTGTGCTCTACTAGCTTCACGGTCAGAAACTAGCATTTGCAGAATCTGCAGCATTGGGTCCTGAGATGAACTGCTTCCTCCGGGATTTCCACGAGTCATCTGAAGATTGAGATAGATAATGAGATAAGAGGGAAATCTCTAGGGTTCATGGTTTTGTTTCAAAAGCTTTAAACTTTGAGTTTGACTCAGGTTTTTCAAAATAACAACTTCCTCGCATTAATTCATTCATTCGAAGCACACAATACAAACGCACACCACAACACAATTAGAAAACAGATGGTTTTAAGAACCATTCTGTGAAACTACGACACAGTGGGACCGGTACAACTCATTCCTTTGGTAGTGATCAAGTGCATCTAATCATCATCAATGAAGTCGGAATCATCATCATCAGTGTGGAACTCCATGGCATCATCCTCCAGGTAGTCGTTGTCATCACTGAGGTAAGAGTAAAGATCTCCCTGGATATCTTCACCTTCCTCCTCCTTCGCTTCAAGCTAGATTTCCTGTTCACGGATGGTCTTCTCGATAGCGGCCACCTTCTTGCGAAGACGATCGATGGTGCGATCCTTCTTTTCGCACTGATGACGAAGTTATTGTCATTCCTTGGCGAGAATGGCGAGGGTCTGGTCATTCTTGACTGCAATGGCATGGTTGTGGTTGGCGTAGGAGCAGGCGTTGTCCAACTCCTTCTGCCTATCATACAACATGAAGTCAAGATTGTCCACCTGGTGCTTCAGCTCTGGGTGTCCTGGCATCTCCAAGGGCATTCCCATAGAATCACGCCTTGCGTAATGAGCAAAGCGAGTTCCCAGGATCTGGTTGATGTTTTGCCCACACAGAAGGGAAAGAGCTTCATGCATAGCCCTGGCTAATCCATCTAGCCAACTGTTCTCACGCAAGCTGAATTGGATCTTCTCCGAAGTGCGTGCTTCCATCTTGCCTCTGAGATCTGCAACTATCAGCCATTGTAGATCTCTTCTTATGTGATCGTTGAGTTGGGCCCCAAAGAATTCCGGATGAGGGCGCTCAAGATACTCTGACAGTTCATCTAGATCCCTCTCAAAGATCAATTGGACTCTGTTGCCCAGCTGGTCGGACTTGCAATACTGGACTTCCATCTATAAGAATTTAGGGTGAATAAGTTAGTCAGGTGATCAAATGTGTCAAATTTTATGTAGGAATGCAAGAAGTTTTTGAGGAACATGACTTTTTTTGATAGAATCAAGGATAAGAGTGGGAATAGGTTTTCATAAATACTCACTTATTTTGTTTTGAAACTAAGTTTTTTGTTCAGATGTCCATTCTAACTAGGGTCTCCTATGGTCAGGATGGCTCTGATACCAACTTGTTAACACCCGGATTTTTAATCCCAGATGCCTGTTATGACATACCTCGCAATCCCAGGATTACCATTTTTGCGAGACATAATAGAATTGGTACCATAGTACATCATCCATTACAAACCATAATAAAGGTCTTACAAATAAAGGATCGCATGATCCAGTCTTAATACAATCAAAGCAGCGGAAAGTAAACATAGTAGGGGCTCCATCTTTAGAGTCACAGGCAATGCTGACGATGGGAGATGATCCTAGTTGTCGTAGACCTCCTGCTGTCCATCATCCTAGTAGTCCTCCTCATAGTCTGGCCATGGGAATAGCCAGGGACAAAGCCATGAGTATTCTTTAAGTACTCGCAAACTATCACTAACAAGTAAGGTAGTTCTAGTAGGAACCTTAAGCTCTAGGTTTATTTGCAAAAGGCTAGGTTTATCTCATACTGAGTTTAGAAGTAAAGAAAACTAAGTTAATGTTCTAAATCACTAAAGTGTGAACCTAGTTTTCATATCCACAACCCTGTTGTAGTCAAGTCAAAGTCATAGTTCAATTCATAATTATTTTTGAAAACATCTGAAGATGGTATAGTATGACCACTCCAACTGTCCATTACCACGGACGGAACTATTCGAATAGTTTGACAATTTGTAGAGGTGGTACACTTTTACCAAAAAATTCGATACATCCGTTAGGGATAACCCTGAATCATCATACTTGGTATGCGGATAATCAATCATAACCTTTCAATTGCACACTCTAGTATAGGCACCTCCCCTATGAGCTTGGCCTCCCAGCCATGGCCATCTGCCATCCTGGGCACTGCATATGTGGACATTCACACTCACAAGGTAGCCTCAGCTCAACCTCTTCCGTGAGGGAACCCATACTAAGGCATATAAACTTCCAGTTACGCCCTACCCAAATCAGGTATTGTGGTTGTACGGTAAAATTGGAATGGTATCGCATCCGAACCCAACCATCAGTTTTTATAAAGGGCTAAGGCTCATGCCTCAACATTTTCATTATCAAATCCTTTTGTGTCCATAACACATGTCAAAACATTTCAATAGAATGACTCTTCATTCCAAGGTTTTCATAATCATTTTCACCAAGTATTCCCATCTAAAGTGATCAACTTTTATGCTTAGCACTAGCCACTAAATTTGAGAGTATTCACTAATGAGGGGTGCTAATCAAGTGTAACTATCCAAATCTAATCTCATGCCTTGGAATGACATCTAAGTATAACTAGATAGGCCTAGTTTTATACTCTTTATGGTATCTATCCTATTTTTCCAATACTCACAAAGCACTAACTAAAAGTAAAGAACTTTGGTAAAGTAAAAGAATAAAGCTTGTAGGTAAAACTTGGGATTGGTATAATCAAAGTTAGATACCCAAACATGCCCAATGCATCTTGCATATGTTATCTTGCAAGGATGACTTGCATAGTTCTAGATTGCATGGTTATGAAACTTGCAAGTGTTAGCTTGCATAGTTAACTTGTACTGCTAGGCTTTCCTTGATAGTGAAGTGGTTGAAGTTCTCTTCTTCTTCTTCTTCTTGGTAGTACTCCTCCTCCTCGTATCCCGGGTCGGTACTATCGTCTATACATGAACACGGGGTACACAATCACCAAACAATACTTAAATATTCCTATTTAGCACACTAAGGCTCACACTTGATGATCTAGCATCATCACAATCATCACATGAAGTAAAGACTTAATCTTGGTTGTCTTATTTTAGAAAAGTAATTTCTACTCATTGAAAATTCTTAAGATTTAATATTCTCCAATTAAAATATGGGATCATGTTGACACATGTCATCACCACATATTCTAATACTTGGGAATGTGATTTAAAGTGGTGGTCATATTTTATAAAATTTAAGATTATCATTTAATTGAATTAAAGTGACTAGAAATGCCTAAATAGCATGCTTTTGGTACAAGTCCAATGTCACAGCATGCAAACCTAAATATTTTTACATATTCACATTGATCTTATCAAATGTGATTTTTGAGAGTTGGAATCAAGACAAAATCATTTATGGTTGAATTTTGAAAAATGTTTGAAGTTGAAAAAGTCTTTTGTCTTGTTATTTTTACTATAGGTGATCTCTAAATCCAAATGGTTTGAATCCAATGGGCTCGGGCAGATAATTTGAATACCTTTCTAACAAAATTGGAATCATGCAATTTGGTTCTGTGAATCTCTTTGAATTGATATTTGAATCTATTGACAAAAACTGGTTTCAACTAAAATGGAAAATAACTATTTGAATAACTGGGCTCTGCGCGGGAAGCTAACTAGGCCCGCCAAATCTGCACAGCACGGCGCAGTGGGCTGCTGACAGAATGGTCCCACTAGTTAGTGACTCTATCTAACCGAAACGGTATCTTTCAATCTAGTCCATCCGGTTAGAACCTAATCTAACAGCTGAGGTTCATCTCCTACGTCGAACAGCTCCGACAAGGACTGAACCCTAACGTGGCGGTGGGGATCATGTGAGGCTCACCAGGGCTCCAGCTAGGGTCGGCGATGGGGGCGACGATGGTTCGAACGGTGGTCACGGCAGCTCCAATCGACGACTCCTCTTCTTCTCTGCAGTGGCAGAATCCGACCAAATTCAGGTGGGCTGGTGCTCGCCTTGCTCCAGGAAAGGATGTGGGAGGTTCTGTGAGGAGTGGGGAGTGAGATGGTGTGGTGAATTGAGTTGGGGGTGGCCTCTATTTATACATCGTGAGAGGGACAGAGCAGGATGGGCTGGCTTCTCTAGCAACGGCAGTACAATGAGCTATTGGCATGGCTGAGGGAAGGGGCGACGCGGTGCTTCCCGGCGGTCATCACGGGCTTAAAGGCGCGGCACGGGGCGGTCGAGAATGGTCGGGTGCGGGCAGTGCTCTGCGCGGAACTGGCGGGGTTTGAGATGGCGCACGAGGGCTACGGTTCGGGCGCTGCACTGGCGCAACGGCAAAGGGGGGTGATGACCCACAAGTATAGGTGGTGTATGGCAGTATGTTCGAGGGAAGTGAAACCCAATTTATTGATTCGACTCAAGGGGAGCCAAAGAATATTTATAAGCCTTAACAACTAAGTTGTAAATTCAGCTGCACCTGGAAACAATATTGCTCACAGCAGTTTATCAGTAGCAACAGTTTTGTAGTAGGAATAGTAAAGTAACAGCAGTAGTAAAGTAAAGACAACAGTTGCAATAGCAGTAAGCAGTTGGATTTGAGTGCGGTAGGCATAGGGATGGATGGACGGGTGTTGCATGGACAAGACAATTCACATAGCAATTAGAACATAGGGCAATTGCAGATAAATAAGATAAAGCATCCAAGTACTAGATAATTTTAGGCATGTGTTCCATATATAGTCATATGTGCTCGCCATTAGAACTTGCACAACATCTTTTGTCCTGCCAGCCCGTTTGTAGCGAGGCCTCAAGGGAACTGCTAGCAATTAAGGTGCTCCTTTTAATAGAGCACTGGAGCAAAGCATTAACACTCCGTGAACACATGTGATCCTCACATCAAAGCCATTCCCTCCGGTTATCCTGATTTCTGTCACTTCGGGACCATTGGTTCCGGACAACAACGTGTGTAAACAACTTGCAGATAAGACCAAAAACAATACTATAATAATGAATCAATAACATGTTCATATCTGAAATCATGGCACTCGGGCCCTAGTGACAAGCATTAAGCATAACAAGTCGAAACAAAGTCATAAAGCACTAATAATAGATACTAGGCACCATGCCCTACCAATCTGATGCCATTACATGAACGATCGCATCCAGTCCCTACCATCCCCATAGGCTACAGCGGGGGATTACTCACTGATAGATGGGGGAAACATGGATGGTCGATGGAGAATCGATGGTGATGATGATGGCGATGATCTCCTCCAATTCCCCGTCCCGGCAGGGTGCTAGAACGGAGTTTTTGGTGCTGTTTTGTGGAATCTGGTGGTGGCGGCAGAGCGGAAATCCTTCTGGAAAAACGTCGACCCCCCTGAGTTTTTAGGTTAGAAGGCAACTTATAGGCGAAGAAGGAGACTGAGGGGGTGTCTGGGGCGGCCAGACGACCCCCTAGCGCGGCTAGGCCCAGCCCGCGCGGCCAGGCCCAGCCCACGCGGCCAGGTGGTGTGGCTAGGCCCCAGCCCCACTCCGTCTCATATTCTGGCTTCGGGAGTCTTCTGGTGAAATAGGATTTTTGGCTTTTGTCCCGTCCAATTCCGAGAATATTCATTTTCTGACTTTCCTGGAACCAAAAATAGCAGAAAATAGGCAGCTGGCACTGTGGCTCTTGTTAATAGGTTAGTCCAAGAAATCATATGAAAAGTACTCCAAAGTGTGGACAAAACACAAGAAAGTGGATAAAACCAAGCATGGAGCATCAAAAATTATAGAGACACTTGCAATGTATCAACATCCCCAAGCGTAACTCCTGCTCGTCCTGGAGTAGGTAACTGATAAAAAGAAAGAATAAATTTTGAAGTGACATGCACCATCATAAACTTGATCAAAGTATTTGTAAAACATTCAAAGCTAGGATCATAGTACTTCAATCATAACATGAAATACAAAGTTCTAGCAATAAGACATAGCAACTATGTTGCAACATGAAAAGGCATAAACAAAAGATTCATGAATAACAATGCTTTGCAATACGTTTGTTTGTTTCACATAAAGAAAACATAGCATAGTGGCATTCAGCTTGTCCCTCATAGAGTAGCAAACATAAATGCATAGGACACCTTCAAAGTTTACAAGAGTGACTAGATACAAATAGTTTAAAACAAGCAATATGAAGGTATGCATCAATCAACAAGTCTTGGGACAATGCACATAGAACTAAGAATGACCACTATGCTCTCAAGAAAGTGCTCATATAATGTGTGGAGACTCAACAAGGAAATGAACAGGTTTTGAAAAGTTTGAAAGGCTTCCAAATGCTGAAAGTATGGTACTCATTAGCTTTGAGCTCTCATTGCCCCTATCATAAGCATCTTTAAATGGTTAAGGTTAAAGTGACACAACTAAGAGGATATGCTTGACAAGTTATAAATCGAAGCCTCATGCCCCTTACTTACAAAGACCGATCCTCGTGATACTCAACTTTAGTCACAAGTAAGCTCTTGTCATTGTAAATATATACGTATCATAGAGAACCGCCAACGGGGTACCCCTTGCACATGACACAGGAGCTATCCCATAATCAAAATGACAAGGCAAGCAGACAATGAGCATCTCAGCGATCTTTTTATTTAATATGTGCATAGATTTTTTTTGAGGATGCTTCATAGAATTCTCATTACGGTTATGCCGCAAGTTTCCACCATGATTAGGCATGGCTTAGGCTAGCGGCCCAAGCGTTTCTCTAACATACATACAAACTCCATGATCTTACAAGTTCCACTTTTATTTCACACCGCCGGGATCCATAAGTAAAAGAACATGATATCAACGATGTACTAAGTACCAATGAAATGTTGAAAACGTTCCCCATGAAAACATGGTTCTGCTAACTTCAACTTATAAAGCGCAAGCATATACACAACAAAGAAGGACGCAATGGTTCAAGTTTATTAAATGCAAGAAAATAAAGTGTGCCATCAAGTTTGTGAGAGCTTTACTAACTAACTTTCTCATAACAAGCAAACATTTTATTTGGAAGAAAACAAGGCATATTGAATATGCCCGGAAGTAGCAAATGATGCTAATATGTAGGTATGGTGGACACTTTGATAATATTTGGTTTTAGGGAGTTGGAGACATGAGTAAAACATACTCAGTGAAAGTGAAGGCTAGCAATAGTAAGGGAGCGACAAATGACAGAGCAATAGCTGTCATAATCATGCTTGCAACAAAACAGGACTAACCATGGCATGAAAGTGATTCAAGATCCTCAAGGCAAAATAATTCATCGAGACTCAACTGATTGTTTCAGTCATATGCATGCGTGAGCATGTGCCAAGTCAATGCAAATGAAACATTCAGAGGAGGACACCACGATGTCATATCAAGTTATGAATAGAGTAATGCAAGCAAACATTCATGAGACATGCTACAAACTATTAGCAAGATGGAACTAATCATACGAAAGCAAGAACTACTAAGCATCCAAAGATAACATAATCCTTACACGAACAGACTAAGCACGCCCATAGTGGTGAGTATATGTACAAAAATGAAAACAAATACAGTTCGTTACCATCCTCTTACCACACCTCAAGCTGTTATTAATCCTCATTATTGCTCTTCACTTATGTGGCTTGAATAATAATATGAAACCAATATCCACTGAGGACTGATGAACCCTGCAACAAAACTCACAAAGCCAAAGAAGAACGAAAAATATTTTTGTTGTTTTTGATTTTTAAAACAAGAACCAAAAGGAAAAACAAGCAGAGCAAAATATTTTTGGGTTTTTCGAATAGTTCAAACAAAGCAAGAAGGGAAAAGCAAAATAAGGCAAAAAGAAAAAGAAGCAAACCAAAGAGAAACAATAGAAATATTTTTGGTCTTTTTGTGTTTTATAATTTAAAAGCAAAGAAAGAACGAAAACTAAAGAGAGAATGAAACATGAATATACAAAGTACCGACGCAACATGATAAGGAGATGAGTGCAGTGTTGGCGTACCTCCCCACAAGCTTAGGCTTTTGGCCTAAGTGGGTATCAATCCCAAGCCGGCCAGGATGATGTATCACCGTAGTATGAGAGGAGGTCCCCTCGTCCTGGTGCGAGCTCAAGTACGTCCCTCCGTAGTGAGCGGAGTGATCGTAGGAGGGCACATCCTCCTGGTGCTGCTCGTGGTCCACCTCCTCCTTGGAGCGCGATCACGGTCTCTTGTGAACACTAAACAAAGAAGGCTATGGCAAAGGGATCTCCCTTTCATCCCTGTCAGTGAAAAGCATCCTATATACTAGACTATTCAAATCATAAGTAGGAGTGATAAAGTGATGAGTTTTCATAGCAACAAGGTCAAGCCTCTGTGGTGCCAGTACAGTATCACTGGGGTGCACTAAAAGTCCTAATGCATTGACCATACGCGAGGCCATGATGCCCCCATAGATAGGCCCCCTAGCAGCCAGTCGGCAAGCAATAAGCGAGCCAAGGTTGTACCGAGTATAATTGTTAAGCGCAATAGCAAGGAAAGCTAAATGATAGTTGGAGATATTACTTGTGTTCTCCCTACCAAGTATGCTAGTAGCAAGATAATATGCAAAGTATCTAAGAGCTGGGAGTTGGATATTTCTTATCATTCCGCGCTGCGCCACGGGGTTATCATCAGTGGTCACCCCTTGGTAAAGCTCCAGCAAATCAGCGGGTCGCCCTTGAATTTTCTTCACAGTCCCTGTCATGCTTACACCTACAATACTGCAAAATCTCTCCAAAGGCATGGTGAAGGACAGATTATAAATTTTGAAAGAGACAGTTGACTGATAGGATATGTTAGTAAACGTGAAGCTCTCAACAAAGGTTTTAGTGAGCATAGTGTATTGCTCACTCTCATCTTGCATATATGAGGTCAACCCAACCCTCTCAATTAGTAGCAAGAAATCATCAAGAATTCCTGCAGCTTGTAAGAAAGTAAAACAAGGAAAAGTGGATGGGTGAGCATCCCCATCATCCCTTTCATTACCAATATGAGTTGCAATGAGATCTTTGTTATATGATGGCCTAAACTGAGAGGCTGATCTTGAGGGCCTCGACCTCCTAGGTGCATCACTCTCAAATATCTCTCCAAAGGTATGGTTGTTCATGCTTGGTATTCTGAAATTTAAACACCTATTAAACAAGTGATTGCAAAGTAAATATAATGAAGGATTCTACTCATAGGGACTTGTAAGAGGCCTAAACATGCATTAAAACTATATCTCTCAGCATCAAACAATCTTACTAGCCCTCATAACCTATCACCTACACCAGCAAAATACTCAAGATATAATCTACCAAACACAAATCTACTTGGACAAGGAGAGGAGTCACATACCAGGGAACAAATGCTCCAAATTTCAGCAAGAAAGATGGATGAGCAAGGAGATCGAAAAAATCGAGAGCAAGCACAACAAGAAGGCGATTTTGAGCAATGAACTGGAGCTTGCTCGGGAGAGAGAAGAAAGTGTCAGGTGAGAGAGCTAGTGGGGGGCCAGGGGTGGCCCACACCAGGGCATGGCCCCACCCAGGGCAGGCCACGCCACCATGTGGTGTGCCTGCCTGGTGGGTTCCCCTGGTACCTCCCAGGGACTCCTCTGCCCCTTTTTTCACGTAAAAATTTAATATGAATTTTCTGGAATATTTCGAGACATTTTATTTTTGGGCATTTTTAGGCATAGAAGAATGATTTTCTAACAGACAGATTTTTTTTTTGGAAAATGATGCAAGGAAAAAACAAAGCTAGAACTACAGAAGTTCTAAGACACTCTAACATGCAAGCAACTAACAACACAAAGAAAACTAAATGAAAACAAAACTAAAATGGATAGAATAGAAGTACACGGATATAATCATAGTGAAAACATTGTTTTGTTAATGAAATCCTTTTGTTAACAAGGTTGATCAGGTCTTGTTCCCAAAACAATTTCATATGAGACAAAAATTTGTATTCCACTAATGATTATGTTACCTCAACCTTGATAGCAATGGTCCCAATCATAATAGTTTCAAATTCTTCTCTTGGTATGGGACAATATATTTCTCCAACTTGAATTCCCTCAACATGTTCAATTGAATTCAAACCATAAGTCCTTTCAATCTTCTTGGCAAAATAGACAGTATGTTCCTTGTCATTAACAGTAAAGGTCACCTTTCCTTGATTACAATTAATAACAGCTCCTACAGTATTAAGAAAAGGTCTCCGAAGAATAATAGACATATTATCATCTTCAGGAATTTCAAGCACAACAAATCAGTTAATGTCAAGCAATTATGAGCCACTTGAACAGGTACATCCTCACATATACTCATAGGAATAGTGGTAGATTTATTAGCCATTTGCAAAGATATATCAGTTGGTATCAATTTTTCGAGTTGAAGCCTCTTATAGAGAGAGAAAGGCATAACACTAACTCCAACTCCCAAATCTCACAAAGCAGTTCTAACATAACTGTTCTTAATAGAGCAAGGTATAGTTGGAATACCAGGGTCTCCAAGTTTCTTAGGAACCTTACCATTAAAGGAATAATTAGCAAGCAAAGTAGAAATTTCTTCATTAGGGATCTTCCTTTATTCAAGACAATATCCTTCATATACTTTGAGTAAGGAGGCAATTTAATAGCATCAGTCAAAGGAATTTGCAAGAATAAAGGTTTCATCCACTCACAAAACTTATTATAGTGTTCATCTTCCTTTGACTTGTGTTTCTTATCAGGGAAAGGCATAGGTTTTGGGACCCAAGGTTCTCTTTCACTACCATGTTTCTTAGCAATACAATCCTCTTTAGTGTATTTAGTATTCTTAGTGTGGTTTTCAGGCTCTTCTTCAACTTTTTCTTCATTAGGAACTTCATTTTCTTCATTACCACTTTTAGTTTCAGCACCAGAGATAGATATACTATTAGGATCTATAGCAGGTTTGGAGGGTTCTACAACAGTTTTATGTTTCTTTTTCCTTTTCTTACAAGTAGAGCCACTATTTTCAGCTTGTTGAGAATCCTGCTCAATTCTTTTGGGATGCCCCTCAGGATAAAGAGGATCCTGGGTAGCATCACCACTTCTAGTTCTAATTTCATAAGCATGTTTTTATTTAGCAGCATTAACTAGCAAGTCGTTTTACACTTTAATGAGTTGATCTATCTGAGTTTGAACCATTTGAAAGTATTTAACAATCATTTTAACATCATTAGAGGTTCTTTCCACAATATCTTTCAACTCAACAATAACTCTAGTGTTTTCCATTAGATGATTTTGCACCCTTTTATTAAAATTATCTTGCTTAACAATAAAGATATCGAATTCTTCTAAGCATTGACCAAGAGGTTTAGAGTAAGGGATATCACCTTCATCAAAGTGTTGGAGAGAGTGTACCTCAATAGTGGATGAGTAGGGGATAGGCTTACATAATTCTTCTATAGGAGGTAAATTCTTGACATCTACAGCTTTAATTCCCTTCTCCTTAAGACATTTATTAACTTCCTTCATTACTTCATCATTTAATTCAATAACTCCCCTCTTCTTTGGTGATGGAATAGGCACTGGTATAGTAGGTTCAGGTACAATTACTTCAGGTATATCTTGTTCAGGAGGAATCCAATCTTCATAGTTCTTACTTATTTTAGCCATTAATTCCTCAGCTTCCTTTGGAGTCCTATTCCTGAAAACACAATCAGCACAACTATCTAGGTATGTCCTAGATTCCTCGGTTAGTCCATTATAAAATATATCAAGAAGCTCATTCTTAGGTAATGGACTTCCAGCCTGTGCATGAATCAAAGCACAAAACCTTGCCCAAGATTCGGGCAATACCTCTTTTTCTCCCTGTTTAAAATCAAAAAGTTCCTGCAAAATAGCATGTCTAGCACTAGGAGGAAAATATTTCTCCAGGAAAGTACTAATCAAGCAATCAGGGCTATCAATAGATCCAGGAGGTAAATTTCTAAACCAAGTTTTAGCTTCTCCTTTCAGTGAAAAGGGGAAAATCTTAGCAACAAAGTAAGTATGCATCTTAATATCATCAGAAAACAAGCCACTCATGGTAGAAAGTCCATTCATATGTGCTACCGCACTTTCATTCTTAGTCCCACAAAAAGGTTCTTTCTCAACAATAGCTATGTAAGATAGATCGAGAGAGAAATCATAATCTTCATCTATAATGTTTATGGGAGAAGCAGCAAACTTAGCAATAGGAGACAATTTGTGTCTAATAGTATGCCTCTCAAGGAGACTCTTAGCAACGCCCCTATCATGGGTGTTTTTACATTCTTTAATAAATTCATCGGTCATCTCAACATAACCATCTTCAATGTCATAACTCTCACTAGACTTAGGTGAACTAACAGGTGTAGTAGTGACATGGGTATGCCCAATAGGCACTCGACTACAGCCTACCTGGTACAGCTCGACGAAAGACCCACTCGACGAATTGCTAAGGTCCACGACGCCCATGACAGTTCGACTGATATGAAGCCCATATGGACACGGACTCCCAAACGCACAAGACAAGGAAACCTCAAGACTAAAGTGTGAATACAACTTGTAACCAACTCGTATTAGTACCTGAGACCTAGCCTCCCCATATATAAAGGCTAGGAGGGTCCAACGAGAAGGCATCCTCTCCCCCAACACGCTACTCCCACAATAGATCTAGACATCACCACTCCCACAATAGACAATAGATAGATCTACGATCTCTCATACGCCAGATCCAATCTGCGCGACACCGCCATCGGCGACATTGTAATCCTTCGGATCCGTCATCAATCAAGAGCAGACATGCAGGAGTAGGGTCCTCTACGAGGCCTGAACCTGGGTAAAATTTGCGTCCCTGTGTGCTTGTTTGCTAGCCGTACCGAGATTTCCAGCGCTCCTCAATTCCTCGAACCTAACTCCATAACAATGGGCATTGATGAGTTAAACCCTCATCAATTGGCGCCGTCTGTGGGAACTGGGAGCGCTGATGTTGCGTTCTCGACGGCCTCATCTCTCGAACTCTACGATTCGTCAGCATTGGGGACCAGATCTAATTCAGCTTCCTCGTCATCAACACGGCCAGATCACGTCTAGTCGATTCATCTGCGGTCGACGTCTCTCTCGCGGTTAATTTTATGTTCAGCAACACCTGCCATCTTCGACTCTTCCGCGTTGGAGGGACGCATCAACATCGGTTCCTTCACCTTCCTTCATCAAGCTGCAAACCGACGGCAACATCTAGGCAGCACCATGCAGCGTCTTCCGCATTGGATAAATAGCCCGCAGTCTTGCAACATGAGTCAATATAACTTTCTTTGAGATCAGATCTACGAGGTTGAGAGATTGCAATTTTCAGCCGCATCATGTATGCCACCTTTGAGTTTGATTCCATATCGGTATCAACACCGGTCGAGGAAGTCAAGTAATTTATTTGGTGTTGCCTATGTCATATGATCTGAAGCACATGTGCGTGAATAAAAATTGAAGCTATACGTGCATATGAGTTTTAATCACCTAGATCGATCAGCGCATGTGGATCAAGTTCTGAGACAATCTGCTGCCATCCTACTGCTACCTAGTGTGCTACCAAGAATCGAAGTAAACAAATAGAGTAGACCCTTTCATGGGACTCATCGACGGTGATGTTGGTGGCTTGGTCGAATCCCCTCAGAGTCCCCTGAAATAGAATCAATTCAGTCGTTAGAAGTAGAGGGGTCGCCGATGCGAGGGGATTTGGGCTGCGATTGAAACATAGCGGAGATGAGGAGATGGTGGCTCACCGTAGGCGACGACAGGTCAAAGACGAGGCCGGAGATGGGGGAAGAGATGAGGGCGGCAGTTCGGAGACGAGGTAGGCAGCAACGGGCGCTCCTTCTTCTATGCGGGAGGGCGCTCTTTCCTCCTTCTTCTTCTCCTTCGATGTGGGAGGGCGGGCGGGCGGGCAGGCGCTCCTTCCTCCTCCTCCTTCCTCTTTGATGCGGGCGGGCAGGCGCTCCTTCCTCCTCCTCCTCCTTCTTCTTCTTCGATGCAGGCAGGCGGGCAGGCGGTTGCGGCGATGGCGTGCACGGTTGCTAGGCTAGAGGTTGCATCGAGTTGCGGGCAGGCGGTTGCGGCGATGGCATGCACGGTTGCTATGCTAGAGGTTGCATTGAGTTGCGGGCAGGCGGTTGCGGCGGCGGTGTGCAGTTGCTAGGCTAGAGCTCGAGGTTGCGGCGATGACGTGTGGTTGCTAGGCTATGGGAAAGGGGAATGAGAGGGGATAAAGAAAACAACGACAAGGTCAACTCACATGTTGTAGGTGGTCTTGGGCAAGTCACATTTCCTAAAGATGCGACTCCAGTATGATGTTATGCAAGTCACATATCAGTCAGATGCGCCTCCACTATGATGTTATGCGAGTCGCATTTACTGAAGATGCGTCTTGTATAAATTTTGAGGGCTTATAGTCAAATAGAATACACAGGATATGTTTATCACCAAACACTTTCTAGCTTAGTGTCTAGACACCCAGTGCATGTCATTGGCCACCCAGGATCGAATCTAGGTGGCCACCTTTTTTTGGAACTTAAAAAAATATGATGTTATGCGAGTCGCATATCAGTCAGATGCGCCTCCACTATGATGTTATGCGAGTCACATTTCCTGAAGATGCGTCTTGTGTAAAGTCTGAGGCCTTATAGTCAAATAGAGTACACAGGGTATGTTTATCACCAAACACTTGCTAGCTTAGTGGCTAGACACTTAGTGCATTGCATTGGTCACCCAGGTTCGAATCCTGGTGGCCACCTCTGTTTGGAACTTAAAAAACAAATATGAACTATAAAAAATAGTCTGAAATTAATATGAACTATTAAAAAATAGTGTAAATATTTTAAATATCCAAATATTGTCAAACCAATAGAAGTGATAATTAAGAATGTTTCGATAAATAATATTCCATCCAATTAGCATACAAAATAGATAATTAAGAATGTGTCGATAGATAATAATGCCACACACACGCACGTGGCACGTCGTGCTTTTGTCGGAGCTAGTTAGCGTTTCTTGTTAACAGTTATCTTCTTGCCCTTCTTTGTCGCGGTTGAATAGGTTAGGTCCAGAACATCTTCAATTTTTCTTTTGAACATGAGTCCTTTCTTAGGTAGGCTTGTGGTGTATGGTGCTTGGTTGCCGTATTCGTCTTCCATCTTCGGGTCGCCGTACTAGTCAAAGTCTTGCTTGTTGATGACTCCATCCATTCCAATGATGTTCCTTTTGCCTCTCCTGACGACAACCCTACTAGGCTTTGACGGGTCGGTAATGTAGAAGCATAGGTCGACTTTACTAGCCAAAACCCATGGCATATTTCTCGCGGGTATGTTCACACGAGTGGTCTTTGACTTTGGAGGTATAACCATGGTGGTAAAATACCGGTCTTATTTTTTGGCGCTCTTGGCCCACCTGACACGGAACATCGACACCTTCTCCGTAACATAGTCGAGATCCCATATCTCCTTGATCCTTCCGTAGTATCTTTCCGGGACATCATCAGTATAGAATATCTCTGTTACCCTGAGATCTGGTAATCGCAGTTATTGTCCTTCTCCTCGGTGTAGAACGTGTATCCATTGATATCGTATGCCTGATAGGTCATCAGATTGTGCCTTGTGCCCTATGACAACGAGAATATGAGTTTATTGTCTTCTGAAAACTCGCCCTGCGGTGGACTATCGAGAACCTTCTTCCTAAACCATTGCGGGAAACCAGAGTTATGCTCTTTGATTACATCTTCCTCCGTCCTCACCAGGTCACGACCAGCGTACTTCTTCTTGATAAATTCTTTGTGCTCATGTATATATGGATCGACCACCTACAGGTTTTGTAGCGCGACCAGGTTTGCTCTTTCAAAGTCCTTGTTTCACTCCTCGAAGTCGACATGGTTTACACGATGACCCTCATGGTCACCCCCTCCAGCGAGCCTCCCAAGGTGCTTGTTGAATGGCATACTGATAGGGGTCTCGGTTTGTAGAAAGTTCGAGCAGAAAGAAATGCACTCTTCAGCCAGGAAGCCATTTGCTATGCTTCCATATGGACGGGACCTGTTATGAATCTATCCCTTGTTGTGCCCATTCATCCTTTCGAACTACATCGTGCTTCGTAGAAACGGAGGCCCGAGTTGGACGATATCCTCCATGACATGGAGCAGCAGATGAAGCATGACGTCGAAGAATGCGGGAGGGAAGTACATCTTGAGCTTGCATATTATCACCACGATCTTCTCCTATCGCCTCATGAGTTTCTTAATGCCTATCGACTTCCTGGAGATAACATCGAAAAAGTTGTAGAGGCCAAACTTTGTTTCACGGACGTGGTTGTCCATTATCCCTCGGATCGCAACCGGAAGTACCTGCATCATCAGCACGACGACGTCGTGAGACTTCATCCCGCTGAAGCTTTGCTTTGCCTCGTCTAGCCATCTGCTTATCTTCCCCGTGTAGCCGTTCGGAAATTTGACTCCGAGGAGGCACTTCATAAACTATGTGGCATCCGCCTTGCTTAGAGTGAAGCACGCGGCCTTGAGCTTAACTTCAGCCTTCTTGACCTTTTTCCCTTGCGACAATGACTATCTTTTGTTTCCATATTCTCCTCCTCCGACCGATCATCGTCTTCATTATCACTAGTTGGTGGAAGGTCCTTCCTGATAGCCATATGCTTCAAGTCGTTCCTTGCCTTCGGCGCATCTTTGGTCTTGTCGGTGTTAAGGATGGTGGCAAGCAGACTCTCCCCCATGTTCTTTGTGATATGCATGAGATCAAGGCTATGAGGGACGCGGAGAAGCTTCAAGTATGGCAAGTCCTAGAAAATAGACCTCGCCTTCCAAACCCTCAACATCAGCTCTAGCTTCTTTTGGTTCATTTCCTGGCATAGGGCACTCTTTCTAGTTTTTCAATAGCTCATCGATTTCAGCGCCGCTCCTATGGCATGGCATTCCTCGGAGCTGGATTGTCCCATCGAACAGATGGGACAACTTTCTGCAGACGTGATTCTTCGAATGCCACCTTCAAGACCCCTGGTACACGGATTTGCCGGACCCGGAAGCTTTCTGTAGTTGGTGATACATTGTATTAGCCTTGCACCTAATGCACACAAAGAATCCTTGGATCACCTACCCCGTGAAGTATCCGTAACTAGGATAGTCTTGCACCGCTGTGATCACTGCTTCTCTCATATCGAAATATTCTTGTGCGGCGGCGTCCCATGTACAAGCTCTGTCTTCCTATAGAGTGGCCAACTCCTCTTCCAACAACGTGAGATACAGATTGATATCTGTACCAAGCTGTTTTGGCCCTTGAACTAGCATACTCATGGTTACGTACTTCTTCTTGATGCACAACCAGGGGGAGGTTATAGATCCGTACAAACACAGGCCAGGTGCTATGTGTGTTGCTCTGACTTCCGAATGGCTTGAGTCCATCGGTGCTCATGCCCATCCTGAGGTTCCTTGACTCTTTCCCAAACCGTTGGTAATATTCGAGGTCCAACGCCTTCCTCTGGCTAGCATCCGAAGGGCGCCTCAGCATTTCCTCCCTTTCCAGATCTTTGTCTTCTGGCCTCTTTCTTTCTGCGTGGCAGCGCATGAGCTGTGCTTCCTTAGGGTCCACCAAATACCCTACAGACGAGTAGTTATAGGAAAGTACAACACCACTTTTCTAGGACCTTTCTTGGTCCCTCTCTTGTATTGAGAGGTATTGCACACCAGACACATGGTCTTCTTCGTGTCCTCGCCCTGGTAGATGTTGCAATCATTTACGCATACATGGTATTTCACGTGTGGTACATCAATAGGGCAAACGACTTTCTTGGCCTCAGCGATACTAGTCGGACATGTGTTCCCCTTGGGAAGACGATCATGCCAGAATTCCAAGTTCTCGTTGAAGCATTTGTCGGTCATTTTGTGTTTCACCTTCATCTCTAGATCCCTGAGCATTACATTCAGACAGGTATCCCTGTCGTTGCATCTGACAAACAATGGAGTAACCATGTCTTTCTCCATTTTCTCTAGCTTACCTTTCTCTCTAGCGGTGGCTCTGGCGTTACTCGTCTCCCTGAGAAGCAGCTCTTGGTAATGAGGGTCTCTCAACCAGCTCAAATCATGCCTGACACCTTGATCTTCATATTCCTACCCGGCGCCACCTTGATTATGTCCATGGTCATGCCCCAACGCCATGTTCTTGATCTTCATCATGTTCATGCCTGGCGCCACCTTGTTCTTCATGATCACCTGCCCTACTGACATCTTGATATTCGTCTTCACCATTATTGACATCCTCATCATCATCTTCGTCATCATGTATCCACCGAGTGTAGCCATCCATGAAAACTTGCCGGAGCAGGTGCGACTCCAGCATTCTGCAATCATGCTTTATCAAATACATCAGTTTGTAGTCGCAACACGGACATCTTATCTTCGTCATGTTTGTCCGTGCCATGTCGGCCCTCATGCATCTCATCCACCTATCCACGAGGGGTATGCTTAGTGGTCCGACCATGGTCGCCTGTGCGGTATACAAAGAGCAAAAGAATAATTAGAGCATGGCCGTCAAGATTGCCAGAAAAAATCGGCATGACCTCCCTTAAAAAGAGGACATCCGCCGGGTGCCAGATATTCGCCGGAAGGGAAATGAATCGACATTATGGTGAAACATTGGCAATCCAAAATGAAATCCCTGCACAAAAGAAAGGAAGCACACAACACAATCTAGTCACCGACAACACGCATACATGCAACAACACCTTCACCCTTCCTCCAATGACGACTAGGAGTACGAGAGCTGCAAGATAAGTAAAGTGAGCTCTTGTAGATCGAGAAGTGCAAGATCTTTCACTTACATATGTGTGTCAACCAATAAAGGTTTGGCAAAGCTTCTATGGTGAAACAATGGAGAAAATAAGGTGGGGAGGACAAGGGGGCGACTAGATCTATCTTTGTGTTGAGGAGAAACAAGTGAGAGAGAAGTGAGTGGGGTGCATGTGCATGCGCAAAAAAGGTGTCGAGATTACTCGAGGCGCATCTACTAGGCGCATCTGGTAGATGCGCCTCGAGTGTCTAGCGCCTGCCACCCCCCGGGCCCACATCACTTACTCGAGGCGCATCTCAAAGTCACGCGCCTCCAATACTTAAAACTACTAGAGGCACATATCAGCTGGTACACCTCCTATATTGTCGCACATACCACCACTAGGCCCACCCACTTTACTCGAGGCGCATCTTCCACATATGCGCCTCAAGTAGTTAAACTACTCGAGGTGCATATGGAGCAGATGCACCTCGAGTAAGTGGGGGCAGCTAGATCTGGTCCGTACATGCAATATAGGAGATGCCCTATTTAGACATGCGCCTCAAGTATTAATATACTGGAGTTCCACCAGTTAGGCATGTGACTTGTTTATTTAGTGGAGGCGCATGCTTGAGGGATGTGCCTCCTATAAGCATGTCTCCTATAGGCTTTTCCCTAGTAGTGTGAGCCAGGTGCGCCTCGAGTATGCACCCATAGATGCCTACAAGGTTGTACGAGTTGTACAGTAGGCTCATTACCATGAAAGATGGGATGGTTTAGGGGTTTTTCGCGACAAAGCTATGCCCTAGTTGCAAGCGAGCCCAACATAAGAAGCGCGAGGAGGACAGAAATCGGTATCAGGAGGAGTAGGAATCTTGGAACGGTGGTGAAAACAAGCAGTTGAAGGGGAAGCAAGTCAAGGACGACAATGAGTGGTGATAAATTATGTGTTTGAACTAGATTAGATTATAGTTTATTTTATGTAGTCTATATTTTGGGATGTACAGATCAGTTTGGGATCTAAGCGTTGGAAGAACTTGCATGCATGTATGTGTTTTCCTATATGGTATATGTACAAAAGTGTGATGTGCTGTTGAGATAGGCATTATCTAGGCCCCTGGTGAGCATGGTCTCTCACATATATCGATATGCGTATGATCCAGCATCTTCTTAGGCTCAAACTTTGATATCTACCACGTTGCTATCTCCTAAAACTAACCAAAATAAGGATATCCATTGTTCAACCCTCATCTGGAGAAATTTATGGGTAGATCGTCTATGGGGCCATGGTCTAGAGTTTCATTGAAAACCAAGCATCAGAGCGTCTGAATCCCCCCAGATCTTGCATGTGTTTCTAGAATATGTACAAAATTTGAGATAGGCATCATCTAGGAAACTTCAGTGGATTTTGTGATGCAACTTCTGTCACACAGTACTAGTGCAACATGTAACTAATATAATATGGAAGCTGCTTAATTAATTTCCTATATGTTTTTGGTCTCTGTGACCATGGTTTCACACATGGATCCCATAGAGTCATTGCATGTTTTCTCTTCCTAACCACACATTGATATCCACTAGAGTCAGTGATCCACATGACCACATTGCAACTGTTCTTTTCCAAAACCACATTGATATCTACATGACCACACACACACACTCCATTGGATTTTGTGATGTAACTTCTATCACACATTGGTGCAACATGCAATGTGGAAGCTGCTTGTTTATTTGCTATATGTTTTAATTTGGTCTCTATGACCATGGTTTGACGCATGGATCATCCCCTAGAGTCATTGCATGTGTTCTCTTCCTAAACCACATTGATATCCACTAGAGCCATTGATCATTATCCACATTGTATGTGTTCTCTTTTCGAAAACCACATTGATATATATATATATCTACATGACCACACACAGTCTAGTGGATTTTGTGATGTAACTTCTGTCACACACTAGTGCAACATGCAATGTGGAAGCTGCTTGTTTATTTCCTATATGTTTTAATTTGGTCTCTATGACCATAGTTTGACACATGGATCCCCTAGAGTCATTGCATGTGTTCTTCTAAACCACATTGATATATCCATTAGTCATTGATCCACATGACCACATTGCATGTGTTCTTTTCCAAAACCACATTGATATATATATAGGAACACACACACTCCCATGGATTTTGTGATGCAACTTCTGTCATACTGGTGCAACATGCAATGTGGAAGCTACTTGAATTCCTATGTTTCTTTGGTATTTGTGACCAAGGTTTGACACATTATGGATCACCTAGAGTTATTGCATGTGTTCTTTTCCTAAACCACACTGATATATTAGATTCATTGATCAACATGACCTTACATGTGTGTTCTTTTTCGAAAACCACATTTCTACATGACCACACACACTCTAGTGGATTATGTGATGCAACTTCTGTCAAAGTGGTGCAACAAGCATGCAATGTGGAAGCTTATTTGCTGTGTGTTTTTTGTCTCTAAATATACTCCATGGTTTGACACATGGATCCCCTAGAGTCATTGCATGTGTTCTTTTCCCAATAGAGCCATTGATCCACTTGACCACATTGCATGTGTTACACATTGATATGATCTCTACATGACCACACACATTCCAGTGGATTCTATGATGCAACTTCTATTACACTGGTGCAACATGCAATGTGGTATATGTGTGTTTTTGGTCTCTATGACCATGGTTTGACACATGGATACCCCTAGAATCATTGCATGTGTTCTCTTCCTAAACCACATTATTGATATATCAACTATAGTCATTTTGATAGACCCACGTGACCACATTGCATGTGTTGTTTTCCAAAACCACATTGGTATCTACATGACCACACACACTCCAATGGATCTGTGATGCAACTTCAATTTTGTCACATAGGTGTGCAACATGCACAATGTGGAAGCTGCTTTCCTATGTTTTTGGTCTCTATGACCATGGTTTGACACAAATGGATCCCCTAGAGTCGTTGCATCTGTTCTTTTCCTAAACCACATTGATATCCACTTGAGATTCATTGATCCACATGACCACATTGCATGTGTTCTTTTCCTAAAACACATTGATATCCACATGACCACCACACACCCTAGTGGATTCTATGATGCAACTTCTGTCACACTAGCTGTTGGGGATATACTTTCCGGGTATCCTCACAGCTCCTCACTGACCAGGGTGGCCCACTTAGGGTTAGAGCTTTGCTTCACGGGCAGCCCAGTTAGGGAGAGAAGACGGAGTCCAATCCGACTATGGGAAGGCCCAGAAGACTTACCGACTTAGGCCCATAATGTTACTTGTAGTTCAAGATGTACTCTGTAACCAACTCTTAGTCGTAGCCGGATTGATCTCGCCTGTAAACCCTAGGCGGGATATCTATATAAGCCGTCCTAGGGAGAGCCTTTAGGGCAAGACCAGATAACACCCAATACTTTAGACCCTCAACTCGCACAGGCGAAACCTTGGTAACCCATATTCCGGCTCTGCCATACTACTGGATTGCTAGAAGGAGTAGGGTTCATCCAAAGCCGGCGGATTCGAACCTAGGTAAACTTGTGTGCTCACCGTCCCGGATCATCGTACGTCTCACACCCCTCTCTCCCGCACACCTCGAGGACCCCCTCATGGCGTACTTGTCCTCAATCCGACGATAGTTGGCGCCCACCGTGGGGCAAGTGAGCTTCGGATCTGCTTTCCGAGCGGAATCTGCAAGAATCGGAATCGGCGAGACCATCGCCATCGGTCGCATCCTCTACGTCAGCGATGTCCCTCTCATCGTTCTCGACGAGACTTGGATTCTGGCTAGGGAGGCCGTGACTGCCTATATAGTCATATCTTTTGGCGAGATCGATGTTTACATCGGTTTCGCTGAACCTGCCCAACCCACCCCAGCGGTGATGATAGAAGTAGAAGAATCTTCTAGGTCCCCTTTGTCCGCGGAGGCGGCAGAGTTCCGGATCTCAGAAAACCCTAATCCGACCCAGCCCGCACCAGTTGCGGATATAGTGGAGAAATCTGAGCCTGAAGAAGACCTCACGATTCAAGTCGAATCTGGAGTGGAACTCCCTGGAGAAGTCGGATCCCAGATCGACCCACCTGTGGAAGTCGAAATCCAGGAGGAACACATCAACGACACTGATTCCGACTCTGACGATGTCGGGACAGACAAGCGTTTCCTCAGGTACACACTAAGATGTATGATACTGCAAGGCGCTAGCACAGATGCAATCCTCGAAAGTATTAAAAGTTTTGATATGGCTGATCGCGAAAGCCGTAGGTACCTCAGGAAGCACGCATCGCACTTCGTCGGATATGTTGGATCCAGATCCAGCTCCGCCGATGCTGGAGAAAACACTGACTCGGTGCTGGAGGCAATTGGAACAAACGCCGACGTTCCCGCATCCTCGGATGAATCCATGACGTCGGCAGATTTCCGAAAGTTCTCCACGGAATATGAAGAGGAGTACAACTCCAAAGTTGCAGAAGATGGAGAATCCATGGACGAAGGATCTGGAGAACACTCTCCCAAAACGAAGGATGATATGGAAGTCGGAGACAATCCTGAAGTCCAGATGTCCGAAAGTACCGATCAGAGCTTGACTCCGGGAAACGGACCCAAAGCCGTCTTTGCTACCGGCGCTGCCAAGAAGGCAAAGAAGAAGAACAAAACCCCGGCAAAAGACCCTCTGACCGAGGAGGTGATTGCCGAGGAATACGAGGAAGATTCGGATGGAGCACTTATCCCAGACGAGCCGAAAAAAGAAGCATCGATGGATGGACACGTGATCACTGAAGGTGCGCGTAAACTCATCGATGCCGCATTAACCACACCTATCCCTACAGTTGCAGAACTTACTGCAGTTGAGCTAGGCGAAAGGGCCCAAGCCCTAGAAGCGCGTCGTCAACAACTCCTTGATGAAGCCAAAAACATCGAGGTGGAGAAGAAGCGCATGTCAAACAAGGAGTATATGTCCCGTCTACATCAGAAGACATGGAAGCGTCACATAGATGACAACCAATTCCCACGTGTCCGTGCCGTCCTTTTTGGACATGAGATGGGAAAGCCACGGAAGGACAGCAATGGAGATTGGGTTTACCCAACACCAGTGCAAAATACCGTGGCAACTTGCAAAATTCTATCGGCTAATCCAGGACCAGAGGAGATACGTTTGGGTATCAAGCTACTCAATAAGGGACTGGAGCAGCAAAAGGTCGCCCTGTCTGGAAGTCAAAAGCTGGGATCGGATTCCAACCAATGTCGCATAGATCCGGCATGGGCTGACGTAAGATCCCACTACGATCGGGCGCAACATCGTCACCCTGAACGCAGGGAAGACAATTATTCAAGAACCGGATCGTCAGGACAGCACCGCAGAACTACACATAACTGGAGCAACGTCGCTCCAGCAGCCGAGAAAGATGCGATCGCTGCACTGATTCCGAGGAATCCTCCCCGAAAAGGAGAAGATAAAGAGAAACGTCGGGAGGAGGATCGTCAGAAAATGCCACCTCCTAGACATGAAAACCGTCCGGCTGAGCCTCACCATGGTGGGAACGACGGACGAAGGAACGACGGAAACCACGCTGGCACAAACCGGCAGGGGGCTCGTCATAGGTAAGAACCTCCCTGGAACCGGAATAATGACGCTCCGGACGGAGGCCGGCAATCAGCCGGAAACAACCCAGTTGCACCACCCTCTCCACATCACAGTTATCACAACGGCCCCCAAGGAGGTCAAGGAGGACGACATGGTGGAGGAGGTGGTGGCAGAAGCCGAAGTTCGGCTCCAAGGCACCGTAGCCACAGCCGATATTCGGGACGATCCCTATCCCCGAACGACGCAAGGCACAGGATCAACTCCAACATAGAGGCTCGGTGCTACGAAAACGATGACATGTACGTGGGCCCAAAGTGCTTCGGACCACGCATCAGAGCTACAAAATCCCCGGAAGGATTTGCTATCTCAAGACATATTCAAGCCTACGACGGCATTGCTCGGCCAGACACCTGGTTACAGGACTTCTTCCAAGATTATTGCGTCGCTAAAGGCGGAAACAACCTGGTCGCAACCCGATATCCCACTTATGCTGTGGAAGACGGCACGATCATGGCTCAATGAATTTCCGGCAAACACCATCCATAACTGGTATGACTTACAAAGTTTGCTCTTTCTAAATTTCGAAGGAAAATATCGGAGGCCCTGTTTGGTCGGAGACCTACAGCGTTGCACCCAGAAAGCCGGAGAAACTTGCCGGGATTACCTCGGACGATGGATAAACACTAAGAACTCATGTGAGGGAGTAAATGATCAAACTGCGATTGGAGCTTTCATCGCAGGACTCCCAATTGGTCTAATGCGTCACCGCCTGAAATGTGACAAGGTCACTGATTTGGGAGAGATGATAGAAACAGCGAGCAAGTATGCAGATGCTGACGACGATGCAGAGGGATTACTCAACGTCCTGGCTGTACCTCAGTCAGCAAAGACAAAGCAACAGGCTCAGAAGCGCAAAAACACCTTGGAAGAAACACCCAACACGGAGACGGCAGTAGTCACTACTATTTCCGGGTCTAGAGGATGAGGATGGCGCGGCGGAGGCCGCGGGCGTGGCCGTGGGACATCAAGGGTCCAAGGTAGAGGAGACCAACAACCAGGAAAAACCTACACTTGGGCCGACATCGCCAATAACCCATGTGTGCATCACTTGGACACCAATGGGGGCTCGTCCCACACCAACGCTGAATGTCGTTTTAACGATGACATTAAGAGAGATGATACCGCGGGCTACAAAGCAAAGCGGAAGAAGGGAAAGAAAAATCCCGAAAAAGACAAAGAGACCAAGGAAGATTCCGACATGGAGGAAGCCGATGCTTCAAATCCCAAGTCGGAAGGGAAGAAAACTTTTCCTACCAAGAAGGACACTTACGTCACCTTCCTCGGATCTCAACCAGCAAAGGTCAAGAAAGCAGTTCTCCACGAGCTCAACACAATAGTTCTGGCTGTCCCTCAGTATCTGGACTGGTCAGAAGTGGCGATAACGTTTGACCACGCTGATCATCCGCCTAAGCTACACAGGCGAGGAAAATACACCTTAATCGTCAATCCACTTATGGATGGTTATGGTTTCTCCAAGACCCTCGTGGACTGTGGTAGCAGCATCAATATTCTCTATGTAGAAACCCTACGCTAGATGAAGATCTCGGAAACACAGCTTAATCATAGCTCTGTGATTTTTCACGGAGTTATCCCAGGAAGACAAGCTAATTCCCTGGGAGAGATCACTTTGGATGTTACTTTTGGAACACCAAAAAATTATCGAACAGAGGCACTTTCCTTCGAAGTGGTCCCGTGCAAGAGCGCATACCACGCTATATTCGGACGTCCGGCTTACTGGGCTTTTATGGCTCGTCCGTGTTACATTTACAATATGATGAAAATTCCAGGTCCCAACGGCGTGATCACCATCAGGGGAGACCCGAAGAAAGCGCGAGAGTGCGAGGATGGAAATGTCGCCTTTGCCGAAGCCGTGCTGCACGCCTAGAAGTACCAGGAGATCAAGAAGAGCATAGATCCGTCTGAGATGTCCGCAACAAAGAAAGAGGTGACAAAGCCAAATCTGGAGTTCAAGGCATCAGAAGAGACAAAGACGACGCCCTTGAAGGATGATGACCCCTCCAAGGTGACCCAGATAGGCGTAGGCCTAAGTAGCGCATAGGAAAGCGCGCTCGTCAAGTTCCTCCGAGCAAATCAAGATATCAGAACCAGAACCAAAGATATGTAAGTCAACGCAGAACCAAAGATATCCCAACAATGATGGAAGAAATGAGTACAAAGAACATCATCAAGCTTACTGTGTGTTTACCACAGAAGAAACTGATAAGCGGAGCGTGAGACACCGACATATGGAAGTCAACGCAGTTATACCGACTGTGCCGTGGTACATGACTTGGTCTGATTAGGAAATCACATGGAGTATCAAGGATCACCCCAGGCTCATGCCGAGTCCTGGGTCATACACCTTAGTGCTCGACCCAACCTTTATTGGGCCAAACATCAATGTGAAGTTATCCAAAGTGTTGATTGACAATGGCAGCAGCATCAATATCTTGTATAAGGACACAATGCATAAGCTGGGAGTTTCTGAGAACATGCTTTAGGCAACCAAGACCACATTTCACGACATTGTTCTGGGTTTGTCTTGTGAGCCCATTGGAAAGGTCCGAATTGACGTGTTATTCGGCACGAGGGACAACTGGCGAACGGAGAACTTAGAATTTCAGGTTGTGGATTTGGATAGAGCTTACCATGCATTACTCGGGAGGCCAGCTCTATCAAAGTTCACGGTAAGTGACCACATTAGTTACCTGAAAATGAAAATGCCAGAACCAAATGAAGTGATCACCATAACTGGGGACTTCAGGCATTCAATGGAATGTGCTTTGGTCGGGTCAAACTTGGTAGAGTCACTGGTGATAACACACGAGAAGAGAAGGATCCAAGAAGTGGAAGCATTGGCTCAGTCCGCATAGCTGAATATGCCGGCTCTGAGTAACCCACATGGAAGTTTTTCATTTTAAGCGACAAAAGATACCAAGAAGGTGCCCATTGATGATCAGTTCCCGGAGCACATCGTAACTATTGGTGCCGGGCTTAGCAAATAATAGGAAAGTGAGCTCGTCAACTTCATCCGTGAGAATCGGGATATCTTTGCTTGGTCCACATAGGATCTACAAGGTATACCGAGGGAGTTAGATGAGCACTCTTTGCACGTATGACCCGGAGCAAAGCCGGTGAAGCAACCTCTCCACCGCTTCGTGGAATTCTTTGGTGATGACATAGTTTGGCTCCTTGCAGCCGGGTTTATCATGGAAGTACTTTACCCGGATTGGCTGTCTAATCCGGTGCTGGTGGAAAAGATGAAGGATGATCCGAATGTAGAAGTGGTGTGGCGTATATGTATCGATTACACGAACCTGAATAAGGCGTGTCCAAAAAATCCATTCCCACTGCCGATGATCGATCAGGTCATTGATTTGACTGCTAGGTGTGAGTTGTTATCATTTGTAGATGTGTATTATGGTTTCCACCAGATACCCTTTAACCCGGATGACCAAATAAAGATTGCTTTCATTATCCCGTATGGGGCTTATTTCTATCGCACCATGCCATTTTTCTTACGTAATGCAGGAGCACTGTATCAGAGGTGCATGCAAAAAAATTACATGGCCAAATTGGGAAAGATGTCCAATTATATGTAGATGATGTTGTGATAAAAACAAACGAAAGCAAAATGCTCCTAGATGATATCCAGCAAACATTTGCGAACCTAAGGAGGTTTTGAATGAAGCTTAACCCAGAAAAATGTACTTTTGGTGTCCTAACTGGGAAGTTACTCGGTTTTCTAGTGTCCAACCGAGGTATCGAGGCTAACTCTACTAAAATCCGAGCTATAGAACGAATGGAGCTGCCGAAGTGCCTTAATGATGTCCATAAGTTCACTATTTGTCTGGCATCACTAAGTTGGTTTGTATGTCGTCTGGGAGAAAATGCATTGCCTCTGTATCAGCTAATGAAGAAATCAGATAAATTCATATGGACACCGCAAGGTGATAGCGCATTTTATGAACTAAAAAGATGTTAGCCTTTGCACTAGTGTTAGCCTCACCACTATCCAAAGAGCCGATGCTGCTCTATATAGCAGCGACCAAGGGGTACTACTTACCTCTCCCAAGAAAGATCAGCTGTGATATGTGCTTCAAATCCACATTTGAGCATCAAACAATGTGGCCGAGTATGAGACGGTCATGCATGGACTGAAAGTGGCAAAAGAGGTTGGGATACGTCAGATACAGTGCTTCGGTGCTTCGGATTTAGGGCTTGTTTGTTTGGGATGTGGCTGGCTGTGCAGCTGTGTAAGGAAAGCTACTGTGAAGACAAAGCTATTGTTCTGAGTTTCACTCTTTGGCAACTTAGCTGCTTGTCTGGCTGTAGACTAGAAATTGTCTAAAATACACTTGGAGTTTAGTTAATTTCAGTGTAAATTCTACAGTGCACTAATAAAATACTATATGATTTTTATATACATCCATGATATACTCTTATAGCTACTACCTTCGATCCAAATTAATATTCTTATATTTCTCAATATTCGAATATACCTAGCAGTAAAACATGACTAGATACATCCGAATCTAGACAAATCTGAGAGCAATAACTTAGATTTATAGGAGTATTTCTAAACGAGACAGTGTATTTATTTATGAATTATAACCAAGTTAGCAAACTTTGAGTTCACGTAACAAGGAATTTACAGTCAGCATCAATTCACCGAGTACCTCTTGTATTACCTACTTTTGGAATGGAGGAGTACATCACGAGCAAGCAAATGGATAGAAGACACCACTGCACTTCTCTCTGTACCTGAAGAACTAACCATCACCTCATCTCTACAGAACTACGACGCAAGCAAGCAAATAAAAAAAATCGAGACCCAAGCCCAGCGGAGGAGCACGGCAGGTTGGCTGGCGGGATCAACTCAAGCAGCGTTGCTTTGATTTTCCGATCGGGATCCGGCAGGGAGCGGGGCCGGCGGTTGGTGGTGGGTCAAGCAGTACGGCGGCCAGCGATTTGGCTATCCATTCGATCTGGAACGGCGGGCGTTGGGCAGGAAGGCGGCACGGCAGGGAGAAGCACCGGCAGTGGGGAGGATCTCTGCCGGCACTGGAGCTTGTCGTCGCGGTGGTGGGGATGCCGTTTTTTTTCTCGCTTGGATGGATTTCTGGGAGATATTTTTGGAGGCTGTCGGGTGGCAGTTTACTCATAATTTTTTGAAAGGATATGTCTAAATATAGAAAACGTTTCGGCGTGAGTGGGAAAGCTGCGGGAAGCACCTCTCCAGGTGCTTTCCCCAGTTTGCCTATTCGGCTCGGTGGCTTCGTCGAAGCCTAACACGCAGCCACCCCGTTTGGTTCATTTGACTAGCTTTTTTCGCTGGAAAGCCACAGAAAGCCCAAACAAACACCCCTTCAGCAAGTGTCTGGTCACTAGGATGCACTAGATGCAAATATGGCCCTTTATAGATTTCATGTCCAGAAGATATGTAGGTACTTCGAGTGATGTGAATTCCATCATGTACCCCGAGTTGAAAATGAGGCAACCAACATGCTATCTAAGTCAGGCTCATCTCAGCAAGCTATGCCACCAGGAGTTACTATGGAGCATCTAAGAAAACCATCAATTTCCCCTTCACCAGAATCTGAATTAATCTATATCCCGGCAAACCCCGGATCAGAAGCTACCCCTATGGACATTGACTAGGGGAATACCCTGACAAACCCGAGGACTGCTTCGCAGAACCCATGGACTACTCGCCTTGATCCGACATGGGTTATGTCGGTTGATGCAATGGAAATAGACAAGGTACTTTTCCTAGTTCGTACTATACTAGCGTGGGCAAAGCCAATATTTGAGTTCTTGAAAGATGGAACTTTCCAAGTGATGAGATACTCTCAAGGCAAGTGCAGAGGAGAGCAAAGGCATACACTATAATCAATGGCGAGCTATACAAGAGGAGGGTCACAAGTATTCTGCAGCGATGCGTTGACCCGAAAGAAGGGCTAGACATCCTCCAAGATATACATCAGGGGGAATGTGGGCATCACGCCTCGTCCAGAGCCTTAGTGGCAAAAGCTTTTCGTCATGGGTTTTACTGGCCAAGTGCCTTGCAGCAAGCAGAGGAACTTTTGAGGAAATGTAATGGTTGTCAGAGGTACGCTAGCAAGACACATATGCCTATGCCCAAACTAAAAACTATACTAATCACTTGGCCATTTGGAGTGTAGTGTTTCGATATGGTTGGAACATTTAAGCCGGCCAAGGGAAATACTACCCATATCTTGGTTATGGTGGAAAAGTTTACGAAATGGATTGAAGTGAAGCCAATAAGAAAGTGTGATGGAGATAACTGATAATGGAACGAATTTCGCTATGGGTCGCATCAGTATCATAACTGATAATGGAACGAATTTCGCTAAAGGATCATTTGTCTGGTTCTATCGAGATAAGAAGATCCGGCTAGATGTCGCATTAGTGGCCCACCCGCATCGAACGGGTAAGTGGAAAGATCCAACAGACTAGTATTGTCCAGGATAAAACCCCGGCAAATTGGGGCGCTGTAAAGATCAACATGGTGCTGGATTGAGGAACTACCAGCGGTATTATGGAGCCTAAGAATAACTCTGAATCGATCAACAGGCTATACGCCATTCTTTCTGGTATATGTGGAAAAAGCTGTACTACCAGCCGACATAGAGCATGACTCGCCTAGGGTCACCCAATACATAGAGGCCAAAGTGCAAGAAGCCTGGCAAAATGATGTTGATCTGCTGCAGGAAGCGAGAGAATTGGCATTGTCCAAGTATGCCATATATTAGCAAAATCTCCGATGCTACCATAGCCGGAAAGTGAACCCCCAAGTCTACCGGGAAGGAGATATGGTACTTTGGCTGGTGCAGTGAACTGCCGGCATGCATAAGCTATCCCCCCATGGGCAGGGCCATTCATTGTAAGGAAGGCACTTTACAATGATGCCTATTACCTCATTGATGCATAACCATAGGAGAAGAACAAGGCGGACAGGTCCAGCGAGGAATCAAAGTGACCATGGAATGTAGCTCTACTTTGTCCATTTTACACTTAGCAAAAGTGTATGTATCTCGAAATCTCATATGTTAGCCTGTATGTCGGCAATGAGCTTATCAATGAAACTTCGGCAACCCAAGAAAAAACTCGGGGATTACCTTAATCATGATTGTCTTTGTTCTGTATTTACTTTTTAAACATTGGCTGGCTTAAATGACTTATACCTTGGCTGCGTTAGTAGTGTGTTGGCACCAAAAGCTAAATCTTCGACTTGCTGCTGTCCATCAAGAATTGGCTTCATGGCAAGCAAGAGAACATGTTTGGAATTGCTAAGAACATGAAAACGATTAAGGAAATGAACATAATCGATCCGACATTTGTTTTTAGACTAACCCTAGTATTTACTTTATTTTTGAGCACATGAAAAATGACTAAGTTTCAAATATTGTTAAGTCAATTTTTTGAACCTCGGACTTGTAAGTTGAACGCTGAATCAAGGTAAATGCAAGACGAGTCATTGAATTGGGAGAACAAGAAAATGAAACTCGGGGACTTCGCCCAAGTTAATCCGGCATAAAAACTAAAGCAGTAGCAAAATAGCGCATTATTTCATACATCTGCACCTGGCATACCAGGGATTTAACAAATTTCAAAGTTTTTGTTCCTCAAGGAGCCGCAGCAGCCGAACTATCTGCAGTAAGTGGAGGCAAGTTGTCCTTAGTGCTGGGAGCCTCGGTTTCAGCTTCATCATCCGGGTTAGCCTCTGTTGAGCCATGCAGAGATAAACAAAACTTTTTCCCTACGCGGTGATCCCAAGATCCAGCTCAGGGAGAAGGCCACGAGGATTACCACTAGACGCGCAGTTGCGGAATCAATGAAGCATGTCGCTTGATGCAATCTAGTCCTCACGATCCGTACATGTTCCATGCCTCACGATCCGTTTCGGTTCCACGATCGTCGAAGTGTTGAACGTACACCACCTCTGCCAGTATCCACACGTATGAGGAGGAGCACCGGCGGTGGACTGCTAGGTCTAGTACGGCGGCGATAGGACGGACTGGAGCTAGGGTTTCCAACACATGGAGTGACCTAACCTCGTGCTCTAAGCACCTGCACCCCACCTTATATAGGGAGTGAAAGTGGGCTCCACTCACTTGTGGCCCATTTACTAAAGGGCCTATATCAGCCACTACAAGTCCAACTTACTAACTAAGTCCATGTCTCTATTTGGGTCCAACCCAAATAGATTTCCTATCAGAGCGATAGGCTCATGGTGACCCGGACACAATCCGAGTCTCAATCGTGACCGATCAGTTGGTAGAGGCTCCTATCAGAACGTGCCAACTCCCAAGTACCAAAGAGTCATGACGACATGCCTTTCAATGCGACTTTCGTCTGAGTCCCTTTTGCCTCACGATATACCTTGTCGGACTATAGGCAAATGATCATCATCCCTTAAATAGTCCGACTCTCTTTCTTGATCCGAGATAAGTGATTCATCCGACTAACTCTTAGTCTGTTGCCTCGGTTAACACTTAACCGAGTCATGCATGGCCATGCTTCCAAATCATATCTTCCGAGAGGGCCCAGAGAATATCTCTCCAGACGGAGGGGCAAAATCCTATCTCGGTTATTCACATCACGCAGCTTGATTCTCGGTCGACCCAAACTCCGCCTTTATAACTGCCCAATGACGGAACATCGTTTGACAGAACCTAAGTCGGTGATCCTCAACCCGGATTGTGCAATAACCTCAGGTCTAAGGATTACATTGATTGAGATATGAAAATGATGACTTGTTTGTTGTATCTCAATATGGGTCAGTCCGACTCGCTAAACTCATTAGCCGAATCCGTGTAAGTCGGAATAGCATCTCCATGCCCATGACAAGTGGAACCGAGACATCTGCCGACTTTCACATTAGTCTAAGCTGTGTGTCCAACACAACCTTAACGACCAAGGACAATTAGTATGAACAACATGAATATGCAGGTCCACAATCGAATCAAATATTTAATGATGCATATTAGTAGTTCATACATGGACAAAAAACCATATGAATACATTGGGAACAACATCATACATGGTTGCCTCTAGGGCATATTCCCAACAGCCTCGACATCCTCAGCATCCTCGGCGTCCTCGACATAGTCCGAAACTTCTTCGACATATTGATCGTCGACGACTTCATGGAAACTCGACCCCTCATTCCACTAATGACAATGGGCATACTGGATGAGGTCATGTGCACGAGCTTGACGCTGGGCGATGCATGCCGGATCATTGGTCCATCTCGATCTAGTGCGTAGGCAACCTAGTACTTTCATGTCAATGCCTTCTTACCAGGACAACACAAAGGACAAAGCCGTATCAGCTCTAGGCCGGAGCAGTGGATTCTCTCCATAAACTAAGCTAGGTCATGCTCTCCCAGAGTTTCTCGATTAGCATGGCAACCTCCTTGGGAGTAGTTCCATCCGGCCATAGAGTATGAAAGGTGTTGATTGCAGCACCTAGGTGTCCCACTCCAAAGATCTTCATGGGTTCGAGGCAGGCCACAAGAAGAGCCAAGGACTCATCAATAGTAATTTCTTCCAAGATAGGGCCGTGCTCAGCTCTTTTCTCCCGGATCTTGTGAATGACAATGTCGGAGTGGGCCTTTGACTAAGGAAAATCCTCTAAAAGTACAAGCAGAAAGAAGGTCATAAAATGCAAAGGGAAAAGTGACCTCGACAATAAACAGCAATCTCGGAGCATAAAACTTACGAGCTATGATGCCAGGAATCCAGGTCAGTTGTGCAAGCCAGTCCATATGCTTCTTCCGAAGATTAGGAAGGGCAGTGTTAGCTGACTCAACTTTGGACTCTATAGCTTTCAGAAGTTCTTGATGCTTTTCAAGCTGGCATGCAAGTTGAGTCTTTGCATCAGAGAACTCCTGGTCCAATTTTTCAACCTCGGTTTTCTGGAAGAGCTTGAGGTCATTGTTCTCGCGACGTAGCTGGGGCATTTCCTCATCATTGTCCTTCAACTGGTCCTGATGTTGTCCTGCTTGTTCAAGAAAATGGATCATCATGTCAGGCAGACACACTCTATCTTGAAGAGGCACTGCAATAATTTTTTGACCTGGCAGAGTCGAGGTATGATTACCTGCCTAGTCAAAACGAAAGAGGATAAAGGATAAGAAGTGAAGGAGAACTACCTTTCAGTTTAGATAGCTTTTTCCTTAGCTCCTTGTTCTAAGCTTCCACATTGGCTGTAAAATCCAAGTCACAAGTTAGTTCGGCAAGCTAAAAATGAAGAGAGGTAAAAGTAAACATATAAAAGAGAGAACTTTACTTTTCTTCTTCAGCTCAGGCAACAAGGCCTGATGATTTGAAGAAATCTCTTTGTGGGAGTCCAGAAGCGGTTGGAACTCAACGGTACGACGGTTGGTGGTGATTTGAAAAGGAAAGTGTTAGCTTATGAATCATAGGGAATAATTGAAGTTACTCAAGAACCGGTCCAAGTGGAACTTAACCCGGCTTGAGGTGAGTGAATATTTTAAGTTACTCAAGACCCAGGCCAAGGGGAACTTAACCCGACTCTAGGTGAGTGAATATTTGAAGCTACTCAAGACCTAGTCCAAGTGGAACTCGACCCGGATCTAGGTGAGTGAATATTTGAAACTACTCAAGACCCAGGCCAAGTGGAACTTAACCCGGCTCTAGGTGAGTCAATATTTGAAACTACTCAAGACCCGGACCAAGTGGAACTTAACCTGGCTCTAGGTGAGTGAAAAATTGAAACTACGCACGATCCAGGCCAAGCGGAACTTAACCCGGCTCTAAGTGAGTGGATATTTGAAATGACTAAGATAAGATACATCGGAATTTAAAGATGCACAAGCTTAGTGTTAAGAGCATCTAGCCGAGTAACATGTTACCCCACCGGAGACTAGGGGACTAGAGGATATATCTACAATGACTTATGCATATGTAAAGATATGGCTGAGGGATTTACCTCCATCCTCTTGCTGGCATAACCAATGGCTTTGGCAGCGGTATTCATTTGAGCACCAATCTCCACAGGGCCAAACTTCGTCGGGTTACCGGAGATGACCTCAACGTACTCAACCTTGTTCCAATTATCGACATACTCAATGAGCGAGCCATAGCTCTCCCCGCTAAGAGTGCGAGTCAATACCAATCCCTTGGCATGAGCAGTTTTCCGGGTGGACTGACCTGCGGCTAGGCTTGTATGTAGAGGAAGCTGCTTATCAGAGGAGGAACCAGAAGCGGCGCTGCCCTACTACATCATAGATGCAAGAGTGTGTTGTCTAGACATGGCTATTGATCCTTTGGGCATGGCCTTTGGTCACCTCGGAAGCCTTCTGGCCCTTGGTAACCTCGGCATCCTTCTTTGCCTTGGTGGTTGGCTTGGATTGCTGTGGCAAAGATGTATCTTGGTCTCCGGCCGCCGAAGATGGCGTGGGAGGCTTAGTATGAGGCTTCTCCCAAAATACATCTTCTCGCTGAGTCTAGGTGGACTTGGACAAGGCAGGCGACGCTTGTTGAGAATAGCTGGAGGCTGGAACTGGCCGAGGTTGAGGCGCATGATGAACTTGGGTCGGCACCGGACTGACCTGCACCTTGGTAGGATTTTTATTGTAGCTGATTTTGCACGCGCCATCATTATCTAGTTGTAGTGGAGCAGAGGAGGCACTTGGCTAATCCGTCATAGCGATGTCCTCGAGGGAACCTCCTCCCTCTGTGTCGATGTTGACCTTCTCTTGCCAAGATGGACTGAGATTTGGTGTAACAGCAAAGCTCTCCCGGATAGGGCTCAGGGTAGGAGCATCCTCACGGTGAGGAGAAGGTGGATCACCCCCTAAGAGGTGAGTCTATGCTCGAGACACTCTGGGAAATGTCTTTGGGGCCCTACCAAATCAAATGGAAACAAGTATCAAGTTAGTACAAAAAGAGAGAAACAAGAAATACATGTAAAATTAGAGAAGCTACTCGAAGAACAAGGAAGGAAAGATGAACTTACTCGGATGCGGTAGGTGGATCCTTGGGCTTTGGGGATCTCCGGACGGTGTCCTTAGCAGGAGGCTTGCTGGCGACTTTGTTGCCGGGTTTCTTTTGTCTTTTTGTTGCCCTTGGTGGCCCGGAAGGAGGAGTAGAAGGAGTAGCTATTTCTTCACAGGGGCAGGGCTTGTTCACCCACAACAAGAGGAGGATCGGTGTGGACCTAACCAGCTGGGTTACTTGGAGATAGATTAGACGGAAAAGCATATGAGATAGGCATAGGATCATATACCTCCAAGATTGCAATATCATCATCATCTTTATCATCATCCAGCCAATCCCTTAAGACAGAAGTCTTGAAAGAGGGTCGACTGGAGCTAGAGCCCATGGTGGCAATGAACATCTCGGAGTCTGGCTCCTCTGAATCCAAGGTATCCCGATCCTTGCCCCACTTGAGGGCCAGGGTCAGGGTGCCCTCTATTGTTTTCTGATGGAATTTCTTAAAATAGTAAGGCAAAGGGGTAAAATGGAAAATACTGGACAACATAAGACTTAACTCGGAAGAAAGTTATGCAAGAAACATACATTGGGAGCTGGCCTATCTCGGCTCAAGTGCTCAAGCCTCCACTCCCAATCCTTAGTCAAGGGCATCTTAAAGATAGACTTGACCCGACAGAAGATCTAGGCATCGGAAAGCTCAAACGAAGAGACTAGGTTCGGGTCGAGGTGACCACTCAAGTGGCAAACTTTGTGGGTACGCTATTGCAGAGGGTAGATCCGGATCCAGATGAAAGTGTGCATCAGATCATCGCTGGTCATCCCTTCTAGTTTTAGATCAATGATGTGATTCCCGATCAGATCTACCAAGGTGTTGAACTTCTTCAGGATTTGGCGCCATTTAGTCCTATCATGGACGCCGATAGAAAAAGGAGGCAACCGAATCTTGTCCTCTAAGGTAGTGTTCTTCATAGAGAAGAACGTCTTGGCCCACCCTTTGTAGGACTCCAAGCCGGTAACCCAGGGAAACACAGAGTCCCACTGAGGTGAGATGGAAGTCGCCCCACATTGTGTGATAGATTTTTCGGCGGGACGAAGGTCCTTGTTCGGAATAACATTGGCTCGGAAGCCGAAGAACTTGAAACAAATTTGGATAGAGGGCCACATGATACGAAAGTAGAGAGGGAGGCGCTGGCGTTAGCCGGAAGGTGATGGGGTTGAAGAATGAAATTGGTGAGGAAATCATGGAAAAAGTCATTGATGGGAAGGCCGAAGCCACGCTGGAAGTGAGAGAGAAAAATCACAAACTCACCGGGCTCGAGAGCGGGGATGAGTTATTCACCGGGGAGGCGACAGCTAACCCCTGCAGGGACATGGCAGGTCCAGACGAGCCAGTCCAGGAAATCCTGGCTCACCTAGGAACCGACCTAGGCACCGCACTCATGGGGGGGCACCACACTCATGGGCAGCGCCGCCCTCTTTCTGTTCCTCGACAGTGGAAACCTCGTGCGATATTTCTAGATCCTCTTCCTCGCAAACATAATCTGAAGCGGGGGAGATTAGCCTTGACTGGCGCGGTCTGGTAATGGCGGCGAGCACTGCCGCTGCAGAGAAGTGCGCAAAGAAAAGAGCGTGGCAGTGGTGGCGCTATCGCTAAGCGGAGGCAACGATGACTGTAGAGCTGTGAGGAGGAAGAAGAAGAGGCAGAGGCAGAGGGACAAAACGGGGGAAATGGCTAAGGATGCCCCCACTCCTCTATTTAACCACACCCCTAGTGGGGGTAGTGGGATCTCGTAGTGTGGCAGGCCACACGGTGTGGCCGTGTATTCACCGAAGGAGCCAAACAACTGCGCAGTAATTCCTGACATCATGCACAATAACAGACGTGTAGGCCCAAAAAATGAGGCAAATATAATGATTACCTTTCACGTAGGACAAGGAAGTGTGTATGAGAAGGAAAGCATCTAAGAAGTAACTTGAAAAGTGCCAAGCGGGATCAAAGAAAATACCAAGTCACAAGGAAAGTAGCTGAGTTGAGTTCAGACTTTGTCGACATAGGAATACCTCGGCATGAAGAGTTAAGAATTTAGTAGGATGAACCTATCGTGGCCTTACCGGCTGAAGTTGCTAAGACTGCACCAGCTTAGAGGACTAATTTTGGCGGGAGGGGGGGGGGTAACCCTAGGTATGGTCAAGCCGGGGTATAAAGGAAAAGTTAGCCAAGGTACGACAAGGTAAAAGTGGGAGCTGGCCGAGTCACCTAAAGTCCAATCGAGTTATGGTCGACCTGGCCTAGAAGGTGTTCGCCCAATGTTATCCCGGCCGGCATAAATTGTATGTCAGCACGACCTCAATGTTACTTGTTTGCAGGTACCCTTAGAGCCGAGTTAACCAGGTAGTAGCCGGGTTAAAACTTGGCTTACAAGAGAAGGAAGGCATCTTACATGGTCAGTGCTTTTCTCTCTCCACTGTAGATTGAGCACAGACGACAAAGGCAAGGACTGGCGGTCCTGGCCAACAAAGGTGACGTCACCAGACTGTTCTTGGTCGGGTGACATGATGCCACAGAGCGTTACGCATGGGGGCCAAAGAGGCTTACGCCATGGGCTCTTGGCAGCTTACGAAGGGAAAAAAGAGCGACTGCTTTGCTATTTAGGGAGAGGCATATTATAGGAATTTTCCCTCCATGGATGCCCTAAGTAGAACCTGGCCTCCCCTATATAAGGAGCGCCAGGATCTCCTAGAGAGGGGATCAATCATTTGACTAAGGGAAGAACCCTAGAGAGAGGTGTGGGTAGTAGAGAAGATCGTTTTCCTCCTTCCCACGAGCAGCTCAAGGAGCATCTTTAAACACCATAGATCTTGGGAATACAAATATCTATGTGTGGAATCACGACACTATCCCTCCCTGGATACCTCTAGCGCACTTTGGCCCCATATTTAGCCTACGCATGGCATCTATCGTGCCACCACCACGACACAACTTATGTCACACTGGTGGTGCAACATGCAATGTGGTATGTGTTTTTGGTCTCTGTGGCCATGGTTCGACCCATGAATCATCCCCTAGAGTCATTGCATGTGTTCTTTTCCTAAACGACATTGATATCCATTAGAGAGTCATTGACCATATTGCATGTTCTTTTCCTAAACCACATTGATATCTAGATGACCACACACACTCCACTAGTGGATTATTTTGTGATGCAACTTTTGTCACACTGGTGCAACATGCAATGTGGAAGCTGCTTTATTTCCTACGTGTTTTGGTCTCTATGACCATGGTTAACATGGATCCACTAGAGTCATTAATTAATTTCATGTGTTATTTTCCTAAACCACATTTTGATATCCACTATAGTCATTGATCCACATGACTACATTGCATGTGTTCTTTTCCAAAATCACATTGATATCTACATGACCAGACATACACTTATGTGGTGCAACTTCTATCACACTGGTGCAACATGCATTGTGGAAAGCTGCTTATTATTTCCTATATGTGTTTCTGGTCTATGTGACCATGGTTATTTGACACATGCATGGATCCCCTAGAGAGTCATTGCATGTGTTCTTTCCTAACAAACCACATTGATATCCACTAGAGTCATTTATCCACACATGACTACATTGCATGTGTTCTTTTCCAAAACAACGTTGATCTACATGACCACACACATATATACTCCAGCGGATTCTGTGATGCATGCATGCAACTTCTGTCATACTCATGCAACACATGCAATGTGGATGCTGCTGCTTTTCTATGTGTTTGTGGTCTCTCTGTGATGCATCTTCTTGGGCTCAAACTTTGATACCTACCATATGTGTTTCTATGACCTAAAACTAACCAAAATAATGATAAAAGTCCACTGTTCAACCCGAATCTAGAGAAATCCATCATTCAAAACCGCATTTTGAATCTTATTTAAATTTGAATATATTATCCAAAATATTTTTACCTCTCTTAAGATCATTATACAAGTCAGAATATAAAGTATTAGTCCACATTATAGCTTTTTTTCCAGATTTATTCGCCAATAATTTATAGTTTTCTTCACTAGGACCTTTTAGTGAAGACTTTCGAAAATGTGGTTAATTTATTTGAACCTTCCATCATGCATCCGACGGCTAGGACAGCAAATCCAAATTTCCAGGTCAGGTCCTCCCGCCCATGCGAAATTTGGCGCCAACGTGGGAGATTTTCTATGAAAACGAAAATTTCTCGCACTACAATTACCTTTCAGCCCACTCGCATAGAGCCACCCAAGCATTCGCCCAAAGGTCATTTACATAATCTAATCGAAACCCTTTTTCTCCCCTCGCCGAAATGAGACAAATCCAAATTTCCCCACCTCCCTCGGCGCCGTCCTTGTTGCCGTCCTCTCCCTTTTCCCCTCGCCCTCCCCACCGTCCTTTCCATTTCCTCCTTGCCGCGGTCCGTCCCTCCGCCCTTTGCCTTTAAACCCATCGTCTCCATATGTTCCTCTAGTAGTAACCTCTCTGTCACCCTATCGCAAACCCTAGCCCCACTTCACCGTACCGGTTTTCCACCATGTCTGTCGACCTCGTGGGTCGTCCACCTCGCCGATAGCCCACTGACTTTGGCTATCACCTCACTATACACTTCACCGGCAAAGTCGGCCAGCTCGCCATCCAACTTGCCATCCACCTTGCCGTCCTACTCACCGTCCACCTAGCCAACAAGGCCTATCACCACACTGACAAGGCCTGTCTACCTTGCCGTCCACCTCGAATTCCACCTCGTCTACGAGGTCTGCTACCTCTCCGTCCATCTCGATGCCATGTGCGTCGGGTCACTACAAGAAACATGGTATCAAAAAGGCCCTACAACATGTAGGCAAGGAAACACGCTCATCCTCGATGCTCATATTTTTTTACTTTGCATGTGAAATGTTGTTCATTATCCTGTTCATGCTGCCAATTTGCCTGTTTTGTTGAAGTTATTCTCTCTTATTTGTTTTTTCATGTGAAATTTCTTGTGATTTTACAAGTCTTGTCATCAGGGTTGCATTATCCTGTCTATTGCATTAGTTTGACTGCTTCATGACATGTCTGATGAGTAGAGTATAAATTGTTCATAGTAGTCTGTTTTACAAGATGATTACTATTGAACAATCAACATCATATGTTATGGCTTTTTTAATTTCCTATTTAATTGCATGAAAGATGTTTATCCTTCTAATGTTTAATTTTCCTATCATGCTTATTAGTGCAACCACCCCAAACAATTGATAAGTGAGATTCAGAGTATTCGACTTATGATCAGTTTACAAACAGATAAAGTTTGCATTATCTTGGTTCTTCCATTGGTTTGGTTGCTTCATCCTATGTTTTTTTATCAGAGTATAAATTGATCGTAGTGGACTATATTACATGATGATTACTATAGAACAATTAGCAACATAAGTTATATTTTGTTTATTTGCATGATAGTTGCTTATCCTGCTTATGTTTTATTGTGCTTATCCTCTTTAACTACATGTATACTATTTCGGCTTATGATCCGTTTGCGTGTGATAAAGGTTGCATTATCTTGCTTTTTTGCATTAGTTTGGCTGCTTCATCATATGCCTTATGATCATAGTAGAAATTGCTCATAGTGAGCTATCACATGATGAGTTCTATAGAATAATCACTATCGTAGGTTATATTTCCTATTTAATTGCTCTATTGATGCTTATTCTGCTTATGTTTTATTGTCATTCCATGCATATTATCCAACCATGATCCAACATTTCCCTACTTTTGTAAAATTGTCCCACTCTACTTATTACTGCAACCAATTGGTGAATTGTCCAGCTTGTTCATCGTCTTGTCTCTTGCATTGGTTTGGCCACTTCATTGTTAGTCTTGTGATATGAGATTTAGAGTAGAAGTTCCTCATAGTGGACTATTGTACATTATGATTAGTCTAGAACAATCAATACCATAGGTTATATTTTTGTATCTTACTTGGAGTTATTTATTCATGATAGAACCACAATTGCATCCCATGGAAGAAAGACGGCTCGAAAAAATCACGAGAAACAATGCGCAGATGCAACAAATGGGTGTTAGGCCCCTTTTTTATGCATCTCCCACTGAATTCTCTCCTAAAAAGAGCAAGGATGAAGGCTCTGGATCTAACTATTATCCTGAAGAGGAGGAGGATGAGCTGTAGGTTGTCCCCTTACTTGCCTACTCATCTTTTGTGTAATTATTTGCTTACTTAATTTTCCATATCTGTTGTGCTTTTTTATTATCCCCAATTGACTACCTTTGAATTATGTAGACTGAGCAGAGGAAATATAAGAAGAAACCTATCGTCGTGACAAGGATGGCTGGTGGTGGTGGATCAGCTGCTTGGCAGCGCGTCTTTGCTAGTGTGCTTACCTCAATAGAAATTACGATATATACCAGGTCCAAGGGGAATCCGCTAGAAGTACTTCCACCTCCAAGTTCTCCACGGTGCCCGCCAAGAACACCAAGTGCTACGACCTCTTCGCAAGAAACTCAGAGTCATGCAGATCCTGATGCTCAAGGAGAGAAGCTAGCATCTCAAATTGAAATGATAGCACTCCATGGCAGGAAGACAACATTCCAAGACGAGCAGATAGCTGCCCAAGGCAAGCAACCAACTCCCAAAGGAAATCACATTATATTCTTTGAGTGGCACTTATTATATGGTAGAACACTAACTCCACATTATATGTTTGTAGATAACTTTGTCCATCATCCTTCTGAAGACACTATTACACATGATGATCCTCAAACTTTCTTGAGGGAAAAAACATGGGGAAGCAGTGTGAGATCATGTACAAAGGAGGAAAGCTTCCATTTGTCATTCCTCCAGGAAGAACTATTGCTTCCAAGTTCACCTTTGAGTGTGCAAAAATAGTTAGGACTGGTATGCCTATCTTCCTGCGCTGGATAGAGTACAAGGTGAGGCCGGATATCAGAGCAGAGTTCTATGATAGAGTTTCTATATGTTCTATGACTCAACTATCCTTTTATTCTCATTATTGGTCATGCAAAGGCTGATGCATGATGTTTTATTTCAGCAAAAGTTTGTCATGGATGCATCACAACCAGAGGTGCATGTTGCTTGCAACCAGCAGTTAATGAGGCACAAAAGAATTCAAAGGCATCTCCTGAAGAAGCAGTTTTTTGACCCCTTCCCACTGAATGAAGTAACAATGATATCTCATGTTGAACACATGAACAATGCAGAGTGGTGCAAGCTTGTTGATTCTTGGACTAACCCTAGGAACCAGGTAAAGTGTTGTCTACTTAACTTCCCCTTGTTTGTGTTTAACCAGGACAACCTCTTATACTCTACGCTCTCCATTTGTGTAGGCCCATTGTCTAATAAATAGGCAAATAAGAAATAAACAACCTTATCGCAGTGATGTGTTTTTCCGTGACAGACGGGGCTTCTCCCATCACAACGTGAAAAAAACAATAGTAAGCCTTCCAGAATACTCTTCATCTTTCTCATCTTCCAAAATTTAAATGCCATAATTGTATCTGAAATGAGTATGATGAACCTATAATTTCTTGGCTATTTTTCTAATGTTCAATTCTATTCCTAAAACTCATAGGCAACCATGGAAAGAAAGATGGCGCCTAATGCAACAAAAGATATCACTCAGTCTGAACAACCTACCTCCACCGACATGGTGCACTATGCGCTATCGCAGGACATCAGCATCCATTCTTCAAGACCAACCAAGACTCTCCTTGAAGTGGAACTTGGGGCTCAGAGAGCAGGGAATGTGATACTGCAAAGTGCCATTGTGGGGTTGTAGACTGAGAAACCAGATGGCGAGGCAGAAGCCCTGAAGGAAGTGCAGGAAGTGTGGAAGAAACTATACGAGGTCCATCTTTGCCATATTGGTATAATTCAAGACCCTATTTATCCATGAAGATGTGCTTGGAATTTGCTTGCTAGTTTTATAATGTTTTCTTCTATAACTGCTATGCACTCATTGGAGGCATAGTGGCGCCATCTATTGCAGAAGATGGTATTGAGGATCAACCCCTCGCTTCCACTGATGAAAGCATCCATGCTTCAATACCAACCAAACCTCTCCTTGAAGCCCAACTTGGGGCTGAGAGAGAAATGAATGAGGCACTGGGTAGACACATTGCATTGCTGAAGGATAAAGAAGCAAAGAAAGAAGCCCGGGAAGCACTTGTGAACTTCGTAGACCTTATAAATGCATCACTTTAGCAATTATTAGCTCAGTTGCGTAAGTGAACTAGTGGTGTGACTGAAAGCTCGTTAGGCTCTTTTCCTTATTTTAGTAGAAACTTATGTGTAAACCTATTATGTCCCCTGAAGCATGTGGCCTGCAATTTCTATCATTTGGATCTGGACTGTGCAATCTAGCAAAGTTGTGAGCACTCATCGCCCATGGAAGTGAAAACATCACGGTTATTTAGTTGATAAAAATATTTCCGTCACCGATAGACGCTGACGTGTCACATTTTCACTCGTCAATGTTATCGACAAAACAGGAACATCATCTCTTCTTCCCCGACGAAATGAGTTCGTCATGTGTTGGAGATATGTGTCCAACTCTCAATGGTCCGTGATTCGCGCTCCAGATGGACCACCTGTTTCCTTCCTATTGGGCCACGTGTGGCTCTGACGGTCGGCCACGCGTAAGCTGATCATTGTATTACCATGACTAAAACAAATTCGTCTCTGCCAGCATGAAAAAAAGGGAAGGATGACATAAGCAATGAAATGGATGACACTAGCAAACAACACTAGCAGAATCTATCTAGCTATGACAAAAAACATCAGGAAGTCGATGATGTCGTGGATGACAACCATGACGTCAAAAAATGTTGTTGACGACAGCTCGCAGTGTTGTCTTCCACATGGCATCGTCCATGACGAAAAACATCACGATCGATTGGGCATGGGCATGGGCTGGGCCGATCTAGTTGGCCACAACGAAATTGGAGGAATGTCACGGATGACCTGTGATGTTTTCAGGCAGAAAAAACGTCACGGATCAAATTATGACATGAGGTTCATGACCTTTTTTCATCATAGAATTCATCGCACATGGCCATCTATGACATATTGTTTCTTATCAATGACGATATCAGAACGCCATGGACCATCCAGATTCTTGTAGTGATAACAGATAATCGCACGAATTTCACCGAAGGAGCTTTTGCTCGGTTCTGCATGGATAAGACTCGATGTTGCATAGGTCACACATCCCAAATCAAATGGGCAAGTAGAAAGAGCCAATGCATTGGTATTGTTCGGGATAAAACCTCGGCTCATTGAGCCGCTACAGAGATTAGCTGGATGCTGGATTGATGAACTCCTGGCAGTACAATGGAGTCTAAGGACAACTCCAAATTGCTCAACTATCTACACACCATTTTCCTCATATATAGGACTAAAGCTATTTTACCAACCGACATATAGCGTGACTCACTGAGAATAACTAAATATACTAAGGCCGAGGTAAAAGAAGCCCGGGAGAATGACGTTGATTTGTTGGAAGAAGCACGGCAATTGGCATTGTCCAGATCTTCTATATATCAGCAAAATCTCCGGCTCTATCATAGCCGGAAGATAAACCCTCAAGTATTTTGAGAGGGGGATTTGGTGCTTCGGCTCGTACAACGCATGACCGCAAGCATAAATTATCGCCTCCATGCGAAGGGCCATTTATCGTGAGCAAGGCTCTACACAACGATGCATATTATCTAATATATGGTCAACCACAGGAGAAGAACAAGGCGGATAAGTCAGGTGAGGAAAGCAAGGTCCATGGAATGTAGCACTAATCTGGCCCTTTTACACTTTGGAAGAAGTATATGTATCTTGAGCTATCATACATCGGATGTGTATGCCGGTAATGAGTTATGAATGAAATGCTAGAACCTCGAGTAGAAACCAGGTCTCACAATGATTCCAACCAGGTCTTTCTTCACGTTGCTCAAGAAGAATATCACCAACTGTTCGACAATAAAGGTCATTACTTATTAATGAGTATTGGAAAAGCAACCAAACTGTCATGTTCATCCTTTGGTTCATATTTTCATGTAATAAACAATGAGCTTCCTCTATTCTTCATCTTCACTTGCACTAGATCTTTCATTAGTGGCCGAAGTGGTAGTCTCCAATCTGGCCTTACCTATATTGGCGAAACAAAGCATTGGCTCTTGTAGAATATGAAATATATCATGAATAACATGGTAGCCAGATGTTTACTGAGCCAGCTCATTTTCTCTTCAGTTTTCATGTCTAGATATATGAGAAATTATAAATCAACTCGAAATGAAATTCACATCTAGACATGTATCAAAATAAATAACAAGTGATTTGTTCAAACTTTGGTAAACCATGGACAATGTTGCACTACTCGCAATGAATCACTAGAAGCCTCAATATGTGTAGCACCTATAGCAATAAAAAGTTCTAGCACGAATATCAAAGATTAACATTCGGCTATATTATTTGTGCAAGATATTCTAAGTGGCATGAGACTTCGTAAAACAGTACTATAAGGAGATAAATAAACAATACCAATGCATTGTCCATTGCTTTTGAAACTGAACAATCGAAATTAAATCTCCATGGTACTAGAGAGACAAGATTAATATCAATATCATGCTCGTCATCTACTCCCAATAATGAAATTAAAACAATTTGGCCTTTCATAGATTTCAAAAATTTGTAAGCCAAATTGTCTACACATAAGCATAAGCACAATTGCTAATGAATGCATACCTTGTCTCTGCTTCAAGTAACACTAAAGACGATGTTAGAGCACCACATCATCCATGATTGGATAATGATCTGAGGGTGATAAAATAAATATTGGCAATATATCTTTGCCCCAATGAACATGCATAATCCATCCACCAAAGTATGTATAGCCAAAGTAAACAAAATAACAAATCTGATTATGAACTTCAAGCATTCGGCCTCTTGGATTAGCAACGAAATTGCAACTAATGAAATGAATAATTATTTGGTAATACTCTTTCATGATGTACAGAATTATGATGCATCCAAGGATCAAAATAAACCCATGGTGGGTAACCAATTATACCCAGGGATGAAATCCATGGCATATGCATTAATGGTAAAGTAGAATAATTTGGATGATGTGTTGGCCGAAGCTTTTGATAGTGATACTTAATTCTTTGGCCTGGTAACTTATTGGCGTTATTATTTTTGTTCTCCACTATTGCTGCCTTTCTTATGATAGGATCTTGCACATCTTCCATGCCTTGAGGTTTTCCTTTGGGAACCAATGTAGTGTTTCTTTTCTTCAGCTCCTCGGCCCTAAACCGATATAGCTTTTTCTCTTACCAATTTGATAAGCCGAGTGGGCATCTCAGCTGTGGTTTTGTTTCACACAATGGCATGACTTTCTTAATCTTGGACAGCTTCAATTTTAATTGTTTGGTCTCGACAATTGGGACTTTGAAAGTTACTCGCTTCACTTCCTTGCCCTTAGTAGCCAATGTTAACTCAGCTGGCTTTTCATTGTTTGGAGTCGAGTCCGAAACAGAATATGTCCATCCTTTTTGATTCTGTATACTTGCTTTACCACTTCTTTCTTTACCCATGAACTTTGGACTGATTCTTTTTGATTGAAACAGTCTTTGACATGTGATTGTTGATCAAATGTTGGTTTTCTTGGAGCTGCATAGTTTGGGTGATATGATCTAGAATTAGATGGATAACATGGTCAGTAATCATACCTTTCCTATGGTGGATATGAATAAAAATCAGCGTAGGGAGGTATCCATGACGTTGGCACTGGTGGTCGAAAAGGAGGATATGAATTTGTTGCATTTAATTTCTCCTTTTGCCAATCCCTGTCTTTAGAATTTTGCCTTGGGGGTGATCTTGATGCTTTTGCACTATTTGGCCGATAAGAACTTTTTTCTTTACTCTTCTTTTTATATTTTTCTAGCAGTTGTGCGAAAGTGAATTTTGGTTTCTCACCCTTGTGCATATTGCGGACTTTGACTTTTTCAGTTTTGCACTCATTGATATTCGATTTTTCTTGTTGCCCCTAGTGTTTGATGTCTTCATTGTAGCTTCAATGGAACTCTCGCCATCAGGAACATTTGCAATGTGCTCTTCATCAATCTCTTTACTTGAAAGCTTGAGCCCATCATCTTTCTTGTGTACCTGCTCATCATCACATGAATCGACTAGAGGTAGTCGATGCAATATCTTTTGGCCATCAATACCAATTGAAATAGACTGGTCATCAATTTGTGTTTCAACAAATTTCAATCATCCTTTATTGATAGCCGATGATACTATTTGATGAAACATGTTGCAATCCTATATACTATGCTCGAACGAATCATGCAACTTGCAATACATTCATCCTTGTAATGATGGTTGAACATTGTGATCAAGAATTCTAACATAATCGATTTTCAACAACATATTAAATATATGATCACACATACTCAAACTAAAGGTACACCTTTTGTCTTCTAACCTTTTGTCTTCTAACCGAATTTGTCTTCTAAACGAATGGTTTAGATTTTACATCACCCAATTCAGCTATGCATTGTTTTCTGCACTTCATTTCCGATCATTTTGATTACACAATTATATTAGCATCAGCTATTCAAGAGACAATAACATTGGATTGAAGTTTCAAAAACCAAAATAGTAAAAACCATATCTCTCACTTGAGACTAAATGTTAGCCAATTATGAAATAAACAAAGCTACTCACTTAGATATGAAATTCATATGAAACATTGTGGACAACTCTGGCAATAATAATTTGTTGTTATCGGTCCCTCTAAAGGGTACAACATGTTGCCCGATATGTTTTGTGACAATTATATTTCTAACAAATAAATTACCCCTCTCGATTGGTCTTTCATAGCTTATGAGAATTTTTCTAACAAATGTATTAATAATAAAGTTTTGACCAAATCAGAATATAAGTAAATTATTTGCTAGATGTACCTCTTTGAAGACGTTGGAAGCATATGATGGTTGCATGACCTGAACAATATCTTGCTTGGCCTCTAAATAATTCTCCAATGCCTTTTCTTTTTCCTTTTGTGGATTTTTTGCCTCTTCACTCCAATAGTCTTCATCAACCGAACATTGTTCGGGTATGGTTTGTTGTTGTTGATGTTCACAAATTTGTTTTGTATCGAACTCATAGGGCATCAATTAAACTACCTTACATCCAAAAAAATCAAGCATGGTTGTATCACTAGGCTTTCCATGATCTTGACCAATGAAGCTTTCTTCTTCTGATTCGATAGATTCAACGCATATACTTTCTGATTTGGATTATTCAATAACTGAATTAACAATATTGGTCGAATCATTCTTCTTATCTTCATGGACTAGATCACTTGGAAAAGCTTCTTCTTTTATCCTTGTTGTATCAGAGGGTTCAACTTGATTGCTGTGTGGAGGAGATGAATTGTCATAGGGATATACCAATCGAGGTATGCCCAGAAGGACGATTCGACTGGCCCAAGTCCATAGAAAATGGGCCTACAGCAACAACGACTAGAAAGCGACTGGAGCAGAAGCCTGGTGACTGGAAACTGGAGGCACACGAGCTTAGATAGGCCTAGTCGGATTAGGTCAAATCATCCGAAACCTTAACTGATTTGGTTGTAATCGTATAAACACTATCGAGGTACCCCTATATAAACCTCCCTAGGGTACTCTGCATGCTTGTGCGCTATTAGCTACCCCATCCATCGACTCACTGCCTAGCAGTCGAACTCGCCCACCTTGTAATCCACTCGCCGATAATACAATCTAGTAGGAAGTAGGTATTTACCCTACGGGGGGCAAAACCTAGGTAAAACCCTTGTATCTGGTTCCAATCTCGTAGCACAGATGGCGACTAGCTCTTGCCCCAAATCGTATCAATCGCTCCACTTGGGAGAGACTGCCATGGTCATTCCCATGATAGTGGCACCCACCGTGGGGCTTGACTAGTCAAGTCTGGGATCTACGGTAAGACCCTACATCCTGATAGACCGTCCGATCGCCACTAGTCGCATGGTCGCTAGTGGCGGGTTCCTCCAGATCCTGTTGAGCAGCTACATCCTGGCGTCGCACCTGGTCACTCATGGTGCAGTGATGCCGGTCGGCACCATCAACCTCTTCGTAAGGTTCACGGACGATGTCGACCCGGCAGAGATGGCGATCATTGGTGGATCGACGCCACGCGATCTGCTCTCGGAGGAGCAGGTCGTCTCCATCACCCAACTCGCCTCCGCATATGACTCGGTCGCCAGCAACGCGGCCGCGAGCGACACGGCCCTCCACGACGATGCCAACTCGGCGACACCTACCTCGGTCGCTGGATCCATCACGGTCGTGTCACGAGAAGACTCCATCACATGAGTCTCCAACATTGAGGACTTCAAGTATCCCTCCATCCTTGGGCTCTTCGACTCTGACTCTGGGTCGGAGTCCCCTAATGAAGCACGAACCAGATCCAACGGGTATGACGCCATCTACATGGCAGGTAGCATCACAGCACCACAAGATCCCTTCTCCATGTCCGTCCTGCCGACCGCGACGATGAGAAAGATCGAGGAGTACCACCAGAACCTAGAGGCGGCCAAGGTCAGGGAACAAGCTGAGCGTAGGAAATTTCGCCTCGAGTAGCTAATGGCACAGGAGCGGTTGCTCTATCACCAGCACCACATCAGGAGTCACCTAAACTCCAGCGTCTAGGGCCGCACCCTAAACTTCGACGACTATCATGCCACAGCGCGCTGCCTAGTGCCAGTCGCCCATCACCTAGCATGCATGCGACTAGAGCTCCACCACCACCCTACCGCTTGCCTCCTCCATGAAGCCGCAGATCATATCTCACCACAAGCGCGCGACTCCAATGGAGTACCACTCTACTCCACCCTGATGGACAATGTCATCGCGGGACAAGCTGCAGTCGCCAACCTCAACATCACGGGAGAGGGCGCGCTGTAGGTCAAGTACGCCAAAGCCCTAGCCGCGAGGGTGGATGTACTCCCGGTCATCCGGGAGTCGCTCGGCTTCAAGCGGTCGTCCAACGATCGCCAACACTCTCAACTTCCCCTACCTGAGCCCCAGCAACTCCAACCTCGGGCGGTGAACCCCACTCTCCACCAACGAGCCGCGACCTGTGAACAACACGGTCGCCGCCAATGGTCAGCCAATCGACATGCAGACCCACATCCTCAACAACCAAACCTGGCCCGCTCGCTAGCCAAATGACTTCAAGAACACCCTCACCAACTGCGGCGAGCCTGAGCCAAGGGGCTCCCTTAGCCGAATTGGCCTGCAGTGCTTCAGACCAATGATCTGAGGCAAGAAGTACCCCTCCACCTTCAAAGCACCGAAGCACATCGAGAAGTAGGATCCCACGTACGGCAGTGTGGATCGACACGTACCTCATGGTGATGGGGATCACCAGCCACACCGACCTTGTCGGTGCTCACTACCTCCCCTGATGATGGAGGGAGCGACCCGGCAATGGATCAATACCCTCCTCGATAACAGCATCGACTCATGGGAGGACATGCGAGATGCCTGCATCAGGCACTTCGAGGGCTCCTACACCTGCACCACTACCATCGAGGACCTAGAGCGCTACATCTAGGGACCACGCAAGTCGACTTGCCACTGGGTCCAAAGGTGGCAAGACCCATGGATCAACGCATCTCGAATCCACCCAGATACGACAATCCACTTCTTCAAGAACGCGTTCCGGTATGAACTTCTGGTCACAAAGATTAAGAGGGTCTACCGAACTCTCGACAACATCCCCGACCTTCTCGAGGTCACCAAGCGCTAAGCGGAGGAGGACCGCAACCAAGACTTCGACGATGAGTCAGGTGGGAGACGTCGCTCAGGCAGCCACGATACTGCCAGGCAGCGCAAGATGCGCTATAGCAACACTCGCCTAACAGAAATCTCCACGGTGATGGGCGAGTCGACTTTGTCACGAACGCTGGCTACGTGCAGCGCGACCCCAAGAATTTCTGCCGCAACGGAGGCAACTACCGCGCCAACAATACTGCAAGGCCGAAATTTGACCCTGTGGACCTACTCTGCCAACCCAATGTCTACCATAGAAGGGAAGGAAGGCTCGCCACCCACACTACCGCTGATTGGCACTCTCTCAAAGAGACCGAGAAGGCAAGGCAAGCGAGGGGGTAACAATGATGACCCGCCAAGGGACAATGGCAACACTGGCTGATTTGGCCATGCCGTCGGCTTGCTGCATATGTTCACCTGACTCGGCACGAAGTGTGAGAAGAAGGTGCTCGCCCGTGCAGTCATCGTAAACACGGTGACTCAAGTCGACATCCCGCACTACCTCAACTGATCCGAACAAAGCATCACCTGGAGCCGCGAGGAACACCTGCCACAGATCGAGTACCCTAGGCGAATCGCCCTGGTGGTCAAGCCCAAATTGGCTGACTACTGGCTCCCCCAGACTCTGATGGATGGTGGAAGCTCCATCAACATCCTATACCTGAACACCTTCAAAAGGCTATAGCTCCCGTAGTCGATGGTTGAACAAGACCCTCACCACCTTGCACGACATCGTTTTCGATCGGAAGGCGTACCTGATCGGCAAGGTGATGCTACCAGTGACCTTTGGCACACCAGCTAACTTCCACACCGAGCGGATCATCTTCAAGCTGGTGAACTTCCACAGCCCTACCACTGGGTCCTGGGCGACAGGCATTCACCAAGTTCATGGCGGCCCCGCACTATGCTTACAACATGATGAAGCTCCCCGGGCCACGCGGCATCATCACCATTCGCGGCGAACCTGACATGGCCTTGGACTACGAGGACAAAGGCTCCAAGCTCACCGACACCGTCATCGCCGAGGAAACCAACCACGTAAACGAGCTCGCGAAATACGCAAGCAACATCGACAAATTTGATCCGGCGATCCTAAAGAAGACGACAGTGGCCAACACCGCACATGCAACCTTCGAGGCCTCCATGCACACCCGCATCATCGATCTTGTCCCGGTCGACTCGAGCTAGAGGGTCACTGTGGGGACCAACATGAGCCTCGCATAGGAAAGCACGCTCATCGAGTTTCTCTGTGAGAATCACAACATCTTTGCATGGAAACCATCTGACATGCCTGGTGTCCCTTGGGAACTCGCTAAGCACTAACTAAACACCGATCCCAAAGTGCGACCTGTGAAGCAGTCGTTGTGGCCCTTCAATGAAGAGCACCGCCGAGCAATCGCCGAAGAAGTGCAGCGGCTACTCGCTGTAGGCTTCATTTGGCCAATCAAGTACTCCAAGTGTCTAGCTAACCAAATCCTGGTCATGAAGAAGAACAATACCTGGAGGATGTGTATCGATTACAAGAACCACAACAGCGCCTGCCCTCAGGGGGAGTTCATCCTCCCGCGCATATTCTAGATCATCGAATCGACCGTAGGGTCGGAGTTGCTGTGCTTCCTCGACGCATACTCCAGCTACAACCAGGTCAAGATGGCAGTCGAGGAAGAGGAGAAGACGGCTTTCATTACTCTGTTCGGAGCCTTTTGCTACACAGCAATGACGTTCGGCCTCAATAACACCAGCACAACCTACCAGCGGTGCATGTAGGAGTGGCTAGTGAGCCAAATTGGCCACAACATCCACGTCTACATCAATGACGTGCTGGTGAAATCGACTCGCCGAAGCAACCTACTCACCGACCTGGCCAAAACTTTCGCAAACCTGCGAAAGTACAAGATCAAGCTCAACCCGTAGAAGTGCACTTTCGGCGTGCCCACTGGCCAGCTCCTATGCTACGTGGTCTCCAAACGAGGCATCGAGGCTAACCCCTCCAAGATCGACACCATTGCGCCACTTGGAAAACCCGAGTGCCTGCACGACGTCCAGAAGCTGGCTAGGTGAGTCGCGGCTCTCAGCCACTTCATTCCCTAGCTCGGTGAGAAGGCAATGACCCTCAACCGATTGATGCGGAAGAATCCCACATTCATGTGGGATGACGACGCAAACAACACACTCAAAGAGCTCAAGGAGGTGCTACTGGCGGCACCAGTACTCGCCGCCCCCATGGATAAGGAGCCTATGCTCGTCTACATTGCGGCTTCCAGTCGCGTTGTCAGTGCCGTGATGGTCATCAAGCGACCGTAGGAAGGCAAGGAGCGCCCCGTGCAGCGCCCTGTCTACTATATTAGCGAGGTCCTCACCGAGTCGCGGCAACGCTACCTGCAGTACGAGAAGCTGGTCGACACAGTCTTCCAAGCCCAAAGGAGGCTGCCACACTACTTACATGAGCACCCCATCATGGTCATCTCCTCCGCTACGCTGCAGGACATTATCCACAACTGCGACGCGACTGGGCGAGTCGCCAAGTGGGCCGTCCAAATCGTCATCCACAACATCAAGTACAAACCGTGCAAAGCAATCAAGTCGCAAGATCCGGATGATGTCCTCACCGATTGGGAAGAGGCGCAGTAGCCCGAGAAGCTACCCTACCTCCACTACTAGTCGCTCCACTTCGACGGCTCCAAGAACTCGGATGGCACTAGGGTAGGGATTGTACTCACCTCCCCCAAAGGCGAGAAGCTCCGATACATGCTACAAATCAACTTCACGCCCTGCACCAATAACATGGATGAATACGAGGCCCTCTTTCACGGCATAGGAGCCACCAAGGAGATGAACATCGATCGCCTCAAGTGCTACGGAGAATCCGACCTCATCGCCGGATAAGTCATTGGCACCTGCGACATCGTCTCCCCCAAAATGATAGCACAGTGCCAAGAAGTGGCCCAGCTAGGAGATACTTCGTCGGCTACTCCGTCAAATGGATCGACCGACAATAGAATGAGGAGGCCGACACACTCTGGCGCATTGGGTCGGCTCGCAAAACACCACCTCCGAGCATCTTCCTCGACATCATCGACAAGCCATCGGTCTCCCCTCGAAAGAGATCGACATCGGGATACCGCTGCAGCCTGAGATCGATCTGGTCGCCATGATCACGGAGCCCAGCGACTGGACCGCACCCTATGTCGCCTACGTCAAACACAAGGTCCTTCCCAATGACGAGACTGAGGCACGGATGTTTGTGCGCCGTTGCAAATCCTCATCATCATCAACGGAGAGCTCCACAAGCACAGCGTGACCAGCGTGTTCCAACGCTGTGTGTAGCCGGAAGAAGGACGCAAGATCCTACAAGACCATCTACACTGGCGACTATGGCCACCACGCTGGCGCCCGGTCGCTATTCGCCAAGGCCATGTTCCATGGTTTCTACTAGCTCGACGCACATGTCGATGCTACCGACATCGTCCATTGCTGCGTCGGCTGCCAGAAGTATGCCAACCAGACACACATCCCTGGTTTGGCCCTCAAGACTATCCCTATCACATGGCCATTCGCCAACTAGGGCTTCGACATGGTGGGTCGGTTCAAAACTGCTCCATCAGGCTACACCCACCTCCTTGTCATAGTCGACAAATTCACCAAATGGGTCGAGGCGAAGCCGATCAACAAATGCAATGGCAAGACCACCACCAAGTTCCTTTGCGAGCTAATCTACCGGTATGGCTACCCGCACAACATCATCACAGACAATGGCACCAACTTTGCCAAGGATGCCATGGCTGACTTCTGCTAGGAGCACGGCATTCGACTCGACCTCGCCTCAGTCGTGCATCCGAAGTCGAACGGCCAAGCAGAGCGCGCTAACCAAAGCATCCTCCACGGCTTCAAGACAAGAATGCAGGTCCCCCTCGAACAGACCCCTGGATGCTAGGTCGAAGAGCTCCCCTCCATGCTATGGGGCATTCGCACCTCCATCAAGCGATCGGCAGGGTTCACACCCTTTTTCATGGCGTATGTCACCGAAGCCGTCATGCCGACTGACCTGGAACACGACTCACCCCGAGTCGTCCACTACGAGGATGAAGACAACGAGGTCGCCCGTCAAAACAGGGTTGACCTACTCGATGAAGCCCGCGACCTATGTCGCTCCCGCACCGCCATCTACCAGCAAGGACTCCGCCGCTACCACAGCCACCGAGTCCGGACTCGCACCTTCCAGGAGGGTGACCTCATCCTACGACTCATTCAGGACAAGAAGGTAATGCACAAGCTCTCTCCCCTATGGGAGGGGCCATTTGCCATAGAGGCAAGTCCTTGGCAATGACACCAGCTACCTCATTGACATACAAGGCGATGGCCAGCTCGACGTTGAGCGGCCATGGAATGTGAATCTCCTCTGGAAGTTCTACACCTAGAACTCAAAACTTGTACCCAGGCATACCAATGATGGAATAAAAATCACGTTCGCACAAATTGTGTCCACTCGCCATTTCTTGTGGCAATCACACTCGTACATATAGAAATACGCTAACTATGGTCGTCAACCCTTGGTCGAGTGACCAGCACAACTAAGTAGTGCGGCTCAAGGGAAAACGCCAACCCAGAGCGACCATCGTAGTCACGCCGCTCGACTGGCTTCCCGAGCCAAGACCACTGATCATGCTTCCCATAGCGCCACGCCCTCTTCGTCCTCATGCATAGTGACTTGAACGGTTAAGTACCATGCTCGTGACTTGTACAAAATGACCCTTAACGCGATTTGGGAACACACCAAGTATAAGAGCTTGCCTTGGACGCGCCTCGTGACTGGGTTTCCAAGTCAGGAGGAGAGGCACGTTACAAACAATGTACCACGTCCTTACTTACCTTGGGCATGCGACTCGAACGGTTAAGTACCATGCTCGTGGAATTGCCTAGACGACCCTGTTCTCGTTTAGGAAAAACACCTAGTATAGAACACCCCTTGGGGTCGCCGAGCGACTGGCTACACGAGCCATGGCAAGTCACCCTAGGTTAACCGAACAGCCTAAAAAAATCAATAAAAATATACGCAAAGTAAATACCCAACGGAGGATGCGCTCGGGGACTTGCATAATCCAAAGTCCAAACAATCAAAATCAAAAAATCGCATACGAGTCAATTGACATATCCATCAAGTGACAAAATATATTATTCACCACCAAAGTAAATTACAAATGGCCAATCGCCGTGCTAACTTATGCTCCGATCCAATTCTTCATTCTGCAGGCTTTGACGACGAGGCACTGTCAGCACCCTTGGCCCGGACAAAAGGCTTCCAGGGGTTCGCCGGGTAAGTCGTCAACTGCTTCACAAGTGATGACTAGAAGGGCTACTCTAACTTCAGGTCATGATGCACTAGCTCGACGTTGTTCGGTGCCACCCGCGTCTCCTGATAAGGCAACAGATTCACCACCATCAACACACGCTCCACATACGGAGCAACCTTGGTGTTCATCCTGAGGACGTCAGCGATCTCAACCTGGCCAGTCACCAAAGGGTACCCGCTGGTGACATCGTCGAGGTCAAATTCTTCCAGGTAATGCATGAGTCTGAGGCTCAACGCAGTAGTGGCTCCATGGCGGAACGCAGACCATGCCATCCATTCAACAACTACGGGCACTTCTTGGAGGTATCGCCACACCTCGGTTAATCCCCCGGAAATTACATCAGGGGGGAATGCCTCGGAGGATGGCCAGGACACACAATGCCGACGCAGTGGCAGCGTTCACCACCACCGTCACGCACTGCTCGGCATCGAAAGTCTGCACCACTGGATCTCCTTGACCTATAATAGCTACACAATGTCCGGCGGAAGGACATCCTCGCAAACTCACTAGCTTGGTCACTCATCGTGACTAGGCAATGCGCTACTCGCAGAACAAGAAATGAGGGAAAGTAAGCTTACCAAGGAGCTTGCTGCAATTCTCCGTGAGGAACTTCTCCAGCACAGAGAACTTTTCCTTCAAACCCACAATAAACGAGTCGGAGGCCTTACGCTGCTCCGCCACCACGACTGCGGTATTTTCCCTCTCTTCAGAAGACATCATCGCCGCCGTTGCTGCTTCCAGCTCCTTTGCCAACAAGTTGGACCTCTCCTCCGCTGCGGTTCGAAAGGCTTTCATAGCGTCTAGATCATCGGCAGGAACATAGCCCTCGTGGGCCTTGGGGAGTGTGGCAGTGTGATCGTCTATAGCCGAGAAAATACAAATCAAAACTCGAATAGTGACAATATCTGCAATATTCGCATGACAGAAACTGACCTACGGTTGCTTGGTGTTGCCGATTTACCTCCAAAGCCACTCGCTGGTCGCGCTCCATTCGCTCCATTGCGGCTTGCTGCCCAACTGATTCAACTTGCAAGCCCTATCACAAAAATGGCAGAGACGACCTACCGACTAGACAATCGGGGTTGTACAATCGAAGCTTGAGTGTCTAGCCGCTGAAATTCAACGACTAGACCTTTGGGGACTAGACACCAGAGCTTGAGTGCCTAGCTGCTGAAATTTAGCGACTAGTTCCTTAGGGACTAGACAATCAAAGTTTTAAGTGTCTAGCCGTTGAAACTCAGCGACTAGACCCTCATGGACTGGAATACCTGGAGTGCGTGCCGAACATGCGGTGGAGCTCGATGGCATCCGCCGAAGGTACCACGCATGTCGTGCACCCACGATGCTGCCTGATGTCGCTGTCAATGATTTCAGTGACCTGCAGCGACTGCGTCTCAGTCGCCGCGATGGATGCTTTCGCCATGAATCGCCGGAACATCGCTGCTGTCGCCCCTGGTGTAGACGCCTCCGAAGGCATGTCTGCCTTTGGTGGCTCCACATCAACGGCTGCTTCCTCGTCAGGAGTGCCGACGGAGTCACCTTCCCTAGTGCCTAAATCAAATGCCGCAACATTGTCGCTCTTCTTCTTCTTCTTCTTTGCGCATGCATCTGGCGCCTCGACGGTCGTTGCCTTCCTCTTCTTGTAAGGGTCATCTTCACCTCCGGCGCTGGCCGACGGAACTTTGGCCACTAAAGGGCGGTTGATCTTTTTAGGGCCACCCCGGTGAGCTCCTTATGATTAGCGACTAGAAAAATCCAAAAGTAGCGAAGTATGACAAGTGCGAATGAGAATTCCGAAAGAAAATCACATGGAGACTAGAATGTGCTATAGGCCTATACTAATGTGCGCGGGCTTTTCGAGCTCCGGGCCTATCAGGCGAGTCAGCTCTCTCTCCAATATGATTGTCTGCCATGACGCCATAGGCTTCGTTGTCGATGTAGTTGCTGGCACGGGAACTTCCAGCTCCTTCAATGTTGGAGCCTCTTCTGACTCCTGCGCTAGTGGAGTCGCCAACTATGGGACCACTTGGGCTTATGGATCTAGCATCCTTGGAGCGCTTGGTGACTTCATCACGAGTGGCGTCAACGACTCTAGGACTACATTTGTGTCTATGGGCTCCATAATTGGATTTGGGTCCTCTACAGCCTTCGCCACATATGTGGCCTCTTCATCGTCGGACTCACCATCCAACTCAATTGTCGCCACTGACTTCGCTGGTGACTTCGCTTTCGCCCACACCTTGGCCTTTGGTGGTGACTTGGCCTTTGCTGGTGACCTCAGCTTCAGCGCAAGCTTGGCTAGCATGGCCACCCTCCGAGAATTGTGCACTTCGATGAGGTCGATGTTGCTGTCGCGCTCCTCGAGGCTGCGACTCGCCTCGATCTCATGCCGCTTCTGATCGCGGGTCTTTCGGGCCACGAATAAGGGCGACCGCACCTCTATGACCTTGTCTTCGCTCTTGGAGCTCTCTTCCTTCTCCTCGAGCTCTTAAGGAACCTCCTCGTCAAGTGGAGGAAGCAGTTCTCAACTACCTAGAAAAGCTGAAGACGAAAGAAATGAGCGACTAAATACCATGATTGCAATACTGCGACTACGAGATTGCGACCAAGAGAAACAAATAAACTCATCAAAGGGGCTTTCCTCTTCTCGTTGGTGTATGGAGCAAACCTGGCATTTGAATCGGTGTACTCCACATCAGTAATCTTCTTCAATGCTGCAACGTAATCTTATTCCTCCTAGGCGCCGGAGCTCGACTTGGTCACGTCTTTGGGCCCGGTGTACTAGCACATCCAGTGAGCTAGATTTTCTAGCGGGACCAGTCAGCGCTCGAGCCAATAGTTGTATAGATTGATGGTCCCCAACCCTTTATCTTGCAGTTCTCTGATTTGTGTGATCATATCATCGACAGCCATCTTTTGTTCGCTGGGAAGTGAGTCGGCTGACAATCTGCGCGGCTCGCTCCTCTCCGCAGTATATGTTGGGATGAGACTTAGCTGGAGGGAGTGGATTCCTTGACATAGAACTAGAACTTTTTCCACTCACTCGTCACCTTCTTCAGCAACATCAACTTCACGAATGGAGCCTTGGGCTTCAGCTAGAAGGTGACGCCGCATGCCGCCAAGATAGGGCTGCCCTTCCCTTTGCGACTGAGGCGTCCATGGAACAATTACAACTAGAGAGGGAAGTATTGTCGGCATCCCACATAGCATTCGCAGAACGCCATGAATATGGTGAGCTTCTCGATGCTATGCGGTCCCAGATCTGATGGCTTGATCGCATAGTAGGAGCAGAAGCAGCGTAATAAGAGGGAGGTGGTGAATCCCAATCCCCTCTCATGGTGGTTCTAGAAACAGATGAATTCCCCTAGGCACGGCTTTGACTCGACCCCAGCGGCTATAGGGATCCGCTAGTTCCCCTTTGGGAGAATACCGGCATCCTGGGACGTTCTTAGGATAGTTGTGGAACACTGTACTTTCCCCACAGATCCTTTGGGGTGCCATCGAGAAAGGAAGAAGGATGCTTGGTCTAGAAATTCCCGATCACAGGCGGATCTGGAGACTGAGGATGCGAGAATGCGAAGGAATGTGAAGAATGCTCGTGTTTCCCCTGCCAGTCTCCTTATATAGCGGCGCTACCTGACAATCTCGGGCTACCCGGTACCTCGCGGTAAATCCGCCAAAGTTACCGTTGGAATTACCCAATGACTAGTTTGACCAAATTGGCGGTCCAACTTCGGCCACTCGACTCGCTTGCTTAATTGCCCCTTCCAATCGATTGGCGTGGCGACTCGAGCACATTTCCATCCATGAATGCTGCGACTGAAGACATGCAAAAGAGACTTCTCCCTTCATTGGAGGAGTCCACTGGCGATTCGACTGGGCGTCCCCCGGACTCGCATACTCCGTCCGCCAAGTTGACGCCTGCGACGAACCCCCGTTGCCCTCAGGGACTAATGATGGGGATATACCAATTAGGGTATGCTCAGAAGGACGATTTGACTGACCCAACTCCATAGCGAATGGGCCTATAGGATCAGCGACTGGAAAGCGACTAAAGCAGAAGCATGGTGACTAGAAGCTGGAGGCCCACGAGCTTTGATAGGCCTAGTCGAATTATCAAATCCTCCAAAACCTTAACTGATTTGGTTGTAATCCTGTAAACCCTAGCAAGGTACCCCTACATAAACCTCAATAGGGTATTGTGCATACTTACGCGCTATTAGCTACGCCATCCAAGCAACTCGGTGCCAAGCCGCCGACCTCGCCCACGTTGTAATCCACTCGCCGATAATACAATCTAGCAGGAAGTAGGTCTTTACCCTACGGAGGCCAAACCTGGGTAAATCACTTGTCTCTGGTTACAATCTCACACCATGGATAGTGGCTTGCTCTTGCCCCAAATTGTATCAATTGCTACCCTTGGTAGCTACTACCATGGTCATTCCCATGACAAATTGATTCCTTGAACTTGAGTAGTATTATTTTGGTTGTCCTTTTGAATACATGCAAGAAATTGCTGCAGTTCTTCCACTTCAAGTTTTCTCTTATACGCTTCATGATCCTCTTTGATCTTATTTTCAAGCGCATCAAACTCCTCCTCACGCTTCTTATTGAGTGTCTCGAATAACTGGAACTTTTACACCGATAAGTCATCAAATGTAATGATATTATCGGCGTTAACCTCAGTTGCACATGGTTGCCCCCGATGCTTTAGTTTCTTTCGGCAATGTAGTGTCACTGAAACGTGGCAATTGAGAAGGAGAAAACCTGATCTTGTTTGCCTTACACTCCTCTTCAGGCTTCTTGTTGTATGCCTCATAAGATTGTATTTTAGCAAGCTCATGGGCCTCCCTTCAAGTTCTTGGTGAAGAAAATTAAGCTTCTTGAACTCAGCTGCAAGTTTTTCCTTCCAATCATTTGTTCCTGCATAAGAATGACACCCAATGCCCCCAATGCTCTCTGTATCTTTTAGCAATGAGGTGTCACTGAAACTTTGCAATTGCACGGTGGACGTACCATACGCTACAGTACTAGATGTAGGCACATTAGCTCCTAATGACTTTCCACTTATTCGGCTATAACCATTGTAAAGGTGTGGAGCCAAATTATGAATATGACTAGTTTCATACGGTGCTAAAACATTACTAACATAAGGTGTAGCATATTATGACTGAGAGTAATTGGGAAAATAACTAGTTGTAGCATGTCCAATTTCTCTATCCATCGGCATGTTTGAAGGTGAACCTAGAGATTGCAAGTTATTTGCCGATGAATATAAAGATAAAACGCTTGGTTGCATGCTATTGAAATTTCTAAAATCGGGGGTTTCCTATGGATTAATAGAATTCATCATGTTGTTCATCGGCATGTGAATTTATGGGGTTGCCGGTGCATGAGAATTTGAATATACATGTGTCAAGTTTCTAAAACTATTTGAGGCATGGAGATTATTTTGCATTGGATTTTGCACGTAGTAAGAACTAGGGACAGACGATTCAGTACACATATGTAGGATCTAGCAACATGAAGATAAGAGTTACTTGCATATACATAAGGAGATTGAGGATACAATATACCATCGTAGATTGTAGCCTCTTGATGACGCTCTGTTCGTCGCAAGAATGGGATTTAGACCGTTCAAATCTTCGTCCCCAGCGGAGTCACCAAAAAGTGTGTTTGCACACAAACACGTCACCGTGTACCCTCGGTGCCGAGCACGATGCGCGGAAGAACGCATCGAGGGAGGCTCGCCAGAAGCGCGATAGACAAGGCAGTCTGACGGGCACGCTTGTAGACCCCGAAACCCCGCTCGCCCGGGAGGTACCCCATCAGGGCGACATGGAGGCTATGGGATGCCCTAGATAGGCTTGACCGCCTATAGATCCTCATGGATCCGCAGCCCTCCGGTATTAAGAACTCTAGAAGAACGAGAAGAAAGTTATAAGGGAGAGGGATAAAAACTAGATGAATGTGGAAAAATAGTAGATATGTTTGTTCGATTGGTGTTGGTTCAATCGTCCTTCACTCATGTATATAAGGAGCGGTAGGACTTTCTTTGTAAGAAAGAGAGTTCTATACATGTCCAAACCCTTGTTGGGGTCCAACTCGAACAAGCAAACCCGAAATTTGCGTAGCTATTTGGTCAAAAACTTGTCTGTACCTTACCCGCCACTTTTAAGGTAGTACACAAGCTCGGACCAAAATCTCATAAAAAACTAAGTTGTTCATTTTGAAAATACAAAAGAACTTTGATATTGGCCAGGTTTCCATACAACCTGATCTTGATGGTATTTTCCCTTGTTTTCGTATCAAACCCGGATTTGGTCGAAAGAATTGAGCTCTATTTGACCATATTTTAAATCTGGAGGTTACATGCTTGATCATATGAAAATGACTCTAAACCCAAAGTTGTTCTCCTCAAAAAACTCAATAACTTTTATTTTTCCCACTATTTCATTCGAATTAATCTTGACTGATTTATTCAGATCACACAAAAATAAGTTTGTTGATGCTGTTTTCGGTTAGGCGACCAACGCTAGTAATTCAGCTTTCTACAGTATTTTGGCTTTAGAATTTGCATACTAACTCGGATCTAGATGATTCAAAAACCAAAGTTGCTTGTTTCGACGAGGTACAACATTTATGTTTGGAACTTTTTCATTTGAGGTCAGTTTGAAGGATTCATAGTGGAATCCTTCATATATCAGTCTTTGAGTCTTCTCTAAAGACTAGCATAATCGGCTATTAAGACCAATCATGGCTTGACTTCATACGGTACCTCTTTGATGATGATTAATATTCCTCCAAACGGACCTTTCCGAGTGATTCTCACCATTTGCCTTTATTAGCTATGAGCCCAAGACGAGTGCCAACATGAGCGAAAATAAGCAAGACGATATTTGTTTTTTTTACTAACCGCTGTATTTCAATTCTTTTTCTCATTTTGAATGACTCTGATCTAGATCTTGTTGTGTTGAGTATTGTTAATATAATTTTGTGATCTTGACACTCATACGTCAAACGTCGAATATGGTAGACAAGAAAGCCAAGGTCATGAGATTGGGAGAACAAGAAAATAAACTTGAGGACTTGTCCCAAAGAAATCTGACATAAAGTTGTGTATCATAAAAAAGACTTAACTGTATATTACACTTGTGCCAGGTATCCCAGGGATTTAATCAATTTCAAGTTTTTCAATGCCTAAGAGGTTGCAGGATCAGAACTAGGAGCATCACCAGATAGGGAAGAAGTTTCAGTGCCTGGGGCTAGAGTCTCGGCTTTGGCCTCACTCTCCCAGTTTTCCTCATTTCCCTCTTCGGCGTTGTCTTCTACAACCTCGTAATCGAGGAAACTTAGTCCTTCTGTCCAGAATGGATTTCAGCATATTCAATAAACTCGTAGGCTCGAGCTTGACGTCGCTTGACGAGTTATGGGTTAGTGGTTCAATTAGACACGGTGCGCAAAGTTTGGAGCACATCCAAGTTTATGTTCTCATACCATGATAGTACAAAAACCAAAGATTCATCGTCACCAGCCTAGGCAGCAGATTTGTGCCACTGACTTAGCCTCACTTTGCATTCCATCAACTGCTCCACCAGATCCGAGACATGATTCAGGACTATCTCTCTTGGCTAGAGTACTCTGAACACCTGAATTGCGGCATTAAGAAGATCAACTCCAAAGGTTTTAACCGGACCGAGGCTGGTAGAGAGAGAGGCTAGAAGGTCATCAATATAGGACTCGTCCGAGTTAGGGCCAGACCTTGCTCTTTTCACACGAGACTTCTTGATGGCAGCAGCAACAAGAGGTTTCGATTCATGAAAGTGATATGAAAAGAATGAACAACAAGCAAACAAATTAGTAAGGAAATTATGGTATAAGATATATGTCGGCAGGGAGGGAAAGCCAGAAAGGGAAACTCACGAGCCATGATATGGTTGATCTGGGTATGCTCGGTCATCCATTTGTGAGATTTTCTGTTCAGCTCGTCCAGCTCAGAGCCTATCGAATAGATCATTATCACGGTGTCCTTGAGCAAATCCTTATCCTTATCAATCTAGCCCGAGAGTCAGCTTTTCTCCTCGGCAAACTCCTGGTCAATCTTCTCAAGCTCGGCCTGATGAGTTTTCTTTAGCTCTTCATTCTTGGCATGAAGCCGAGATATCTCATCCTGCTGCTCTTTCAGTTGAGCTTGATGTTCCCTTGCTTGTTCGAGAAAATGAGTCATCAGTTCTGGCATTGATATACAGTCCTAGTGTGCCTCTACAAGAGCTATTTTCTCGGCTATGCTGAGGTCAAATTATAATGCTTGTCAAAATAAAGCAAGTATAGAATAAGGTACAATAGAGAAATACCTTCAATTTTGGCGAGACACTTCTGTAGCTCCTCATTCTTAGCCTCAACCTCGGTTGCCAATGTTGCATCAAAGGTTAACTAGGCAAATGTAAGATAAGAAACTGGAACAAGGTGAAAAGGACATACCTTTATCCTACAACTCAAGCAGAAGTCCCTTATGCTTTTAGAGAGGCTCCGGTGCTCCAAGAGAAGTTTCTGTTACTGCTTGATGAGCTTGTTGGAGGAGATATAAAAAATAGGATGTATAAGTAATTGATTTTAGTCTAGATTCAAGCTGAGTAAACTCATCTTGAATCTCGGTGGATGGATATTTGATTCTAGTCTAGATTCTTGATGGCTGGATATTTTATTCTAGTCTAGATTCGAGCTGAGTAAACTCAACTTGAATCTCGGTGGATGGATATTTGATTCTAGTCTAGATTCTCGATGGCTGGATATTTGATTCTTGTCTAGATTCGAGCTGAGTAAACTCAACATGAATCTCGGTGGCTGGATATTTGATTCAAGTATAGATTCGAGCTGAGTAAACTCAACTTGAATCTCGATGGCTAGATATTTGATTATAGTCTAGATTTGAGCTGAGTAAACTCAGATTGAATCTGGGTGGCTGGATATTTGATTCTAGTATAGATTCTAGCTGAGTAAACTCCACTTGAATCTCTGTAGCTAGATATTTTATTCTACTCTAGATTCGAGCTGAGTAAACTCAACTTGAATGTCGGTGGCTGGATAATTGATTCTAGTCTAGATTCAAGTTGAGGAAACTCAACTTGAATCTCAGTGGCTGGATAATTGATTTTAGTCTAGATTCAAGCCACGTAAATTCAATTTGAATCTTGGTGGCTGCATAATTGATTCTAGGCTAGATTCAAGCCGAGTAAACGCAACTTGAATCTCGGTGGCTGGATAATTGATTCTAATCTAGATTCGGCCTAGGTTATAATAAATCTGCTCGAATCTAAGAGAGATGGGATTCGAGGTTAACAATTTGCAAGGTATGCAAGTGTGGTCTAAGAGCTTTTGGTCGAGTAAGATCTTACTCCGCAGGAACCTCGGGGACTAGGGAGTAAATATATACTTACTACAAATATGAAAGGAGTACCAAAGATGTTTACCTCTAGGATCTTATCAGCCTCGACCAGAGCCATTCTAGCAGTGTACATCCTATGGGAAACATTGGCCGGACCAAACTCTTGCTGCTGAGGGTTCCCAGACATCACTTTGCCATATTTGGTGTTGCTCCAATATGTAGCATAATGCATAAGGGAACCGAGGCTTTGGCCGCTCAAAGTCCAGGTTAGGACCAAACCTTTCCTGGCCATAGATTTCTTGGCACCAGAAAATAGCTGCAGTAGAACTCACATGCAAAATGTCAATTTCTTATTCTGAGCTATACCAGGGGCAACACTTGGCTTCTTCATCATTTCTTAACCGACATTTTGTTAGTTACATCAGTAGAATTTTTGTGCACTCCCTTAGTTGCCTGGGCTGGTTTCTTCGGCTTGGTCGATGGGTTCACCTGCTGCTGCGATGGTGTTGGCTGAGGCTGGGGCTGTTGAGTTTGCTAAGGTTGTTGCTGCTGGGTTTGAGACGGCTCTGGTGCTTGCTGCTGTTCTTGGGGCTGAGTTGGCTCTAGGATTTCTAGAGTCTCGGGTGTAGTTGTCTCGGTGCCTATGTTGCTGGCGCTGGAGTCTCCGACTTCATATCAGGGCCGGGTATCATCCCTCTGAGCCAGCATGGCTTCGACCTCTAGGGAACCACCTCCCCCTCTAATTTCGGCTTCTCCCTTCGGCCGGGAAAGATTAGCATCCGGTGCTAGAGGAGTACTTGCTCGAGACGGGCTAGGGAATCGAGTATCACTGTGAGGAGGAGAAGATGGTACATTGATTAGAGAGGCGATGCTGGAGGCAGTTTGGGAAGCATCCAAGGTAGCCCTACGATAAGATGGAGATAGGAGATAGTCAAATAAAGGAAAAGAAAGAGAGAAACAAGAAATGCAGAAACATAGAAATATATCAGTGAAAAAAGATTACCCGGAGCCAAAAAAGGGTTCATACATTCGATCTGGATTCACGGATGTAGTATAATATCCTTTTAACCTAGCAGACCTAGGTTTAATAGAACCTTGGGGAACAACACCTAAACAAATTAAAGAGGAATTAAAAAGTACATGGCGCTAGAAAAAGGGTTGATACCTTTGATCCGGATTCATGGATGTAGTATAATAGTCATTTTTCCAAAGTAAACCTAGGTTTAATCGAACCTTGGGAAACAACGCGAAAAGGAATTAAAAAGGACATGTGTATAAGACTTTATTTTTTCGTTTTACCTTCATTTACCATACCAATCTAGTTTACTTTTATCGAGGGTTGATTCAATGGATGGCGATAGGCTAGGGTTGAAGATCCACCTGCAGATGCACATCATATGGGATAAAAGATAATAATAAGCATAATCATGAGTAATATTTTAATGGAGAATAATCTCTCGTGGGTAACACATCCTAATATACTAGAGCCTCTGCGAGTAGTAGACATAGTAATAGTCTTTTGATCCAACAGAGTGCACGACGAAGCATCAAGCTACAAATGATTATTAATTGTAAAACATAGATCAAAGCCTTAAGAGGTGATGTTGCTATGATCCCGAATGGGTCGCTAAGTGAAGAATATACAACCCTTTCTGTCACATGGTTTCCTATGAGATAACCACTATCCAAGTATCTCACCTCATGCCTTTATCGACCTTAGGGATCTTGGGTACCCTACAAGTATAAAGATCAAGGCAAGAGACAGAGAAAAAAGATACAAATCCCTCTTTCAAACAATACACAATACTCTCATAGATTCGGTGCACATAATTGCCACAAGGTCCCCAACCCGTAGTCCGTGAGGACTACTCACTCATAACAATAAGATCAAGGATAGAAAACATTGTGCAAAATACTAGATTGAAATAAAATATTCTTACAATGGTTTCCGAATCACAAGGAGATCTCAAGTACAAAGTAATGGCTATGTATAATGGAGGCAATGGAAGATGGAAGGGATGAACTATGGTGTGGATATCCTTTGGTGGTGTTGTGATGCAGTATGATAATGGCGGCCTTCTGCGCGGTGGTTGAGGCCTCAAAATATATAGGCGTCTTCTCGAAAGTTGTAGGGTTTGATGAGATGAAGCCACTTCCACATGGTATGGGCGGACGGTATGGGAGGACCCTGCCCGTACTAGTGGTTATTATTGTTGAAGATGCCTGGTATTTTCTCCAGAATTACTTGGTCATGTCCTCAAAACCCTCATTATGACTCGTGATTTCGCATTAAAAAGTGTGATTTCCTACACAACAAAAATCAAAGCAAGTGTTTGCATATCTTTGCAATTATTAGTCATTAGTGGCAACACTAGAGAGTTTCTTGTCCAGTGCTTGACTAAAAACAATGTTTAAACGCGGTAAAAGATGGCTATTTTTCTAGCCATCAACCTCCCCAAAGCTCAAACCTTGATCGCCCTCGAGCAAGAAGAAACAAAAGAACTATAAGGAATTCAACGTTTAAACTTGAAACAATGAGAATATGAATTCACTTGCGGTTGGTAGTCATATGGGTCCAACATTTATCAATTTGAAAGCCTTATCAAAGTTTTAGAGATGACAAGAATACTATACAAGCTTCAGCAAATCAAGAAAATCAAAGTAGAGTTTAAAATAACTATAAATAACTAGGAGTGTATCAATCAATTCAATTCTTCTATTTAACTCTCATCTTGCCAATGAACACTAGGATGTTGTAATAGAAGAATTGAGTAATAGAGTTCATGTCCTAAGTAGTATAATAGTTAAGTGTCTTATTGACACCCACATCAGTAAATCAAGGCTATCAAAACACTTATATTCCAATCATTGCCTTTCAAGAAAATTCATAAAGAAGTAATGAGCCATGCCAAGGACTTGTTATGTGGATCTTCATATATTATTTTTTCTTCCATGTTTCAAGGATCATTGAGTAATTCTTGTGAACAATGGTTGCACAAACGTTTGAGAGTACCAATGCTTTTGCCTATTACGGTGACATTTCTGCCACCCATGTCATCAACTCATAGCCGAAATCAGGGGTTGTACCATATAGGCCAGCGAAGTTGTTGGCATCCAAAGGTGTGCATGAGAAACATAAACCTTTTCCTCCTATTATCATAGTTTGATCCACAAGGTTAGAATTGGAATGCATCACAATTACCGCTAGACTTCATTTCAATCAAACAACGCCTTTCAAGAGTGTCATCAAGTCTATCAAATCATCTATGGGGTTAAGTATCTTCAAGGGTAAACTCTCCAGACAATCATTCATTGAACAAGTCGTAAATTTCAGAATTTTTCTTGTTGTACTTGTTTGGAAAATTATTTCCAAGGAAAGACTTGGTTAGCTAAAAGAACTAGAGCAAAAGCTTCCTCAACTAATCATCCATATCAATAAAAGCTTTACTCTAAATGTTTTGAATTACTCCCACTAGCATGGCATCTTAGCAAATCAACAAATTAAAATAAACAACTCACTTAAAAAGTGGGAGACATAGGACATACCTCTCATGAGAGACTTCATAATCCTCTTCCTTATAGGGATGTGTTCCTTCAAAACTCAAGTGAAATCACTCCCATAATAAAATTAAAGCAAAGAAGCAAAGTGCAAATCCACTTTCACGAAAACAAAAAGGGAAAAATCTTTTTGTATTTTTGAGGATAGAGATTAGAGAATATAAAAGAACTTTCGACCAAGCAAGGAACTAAGAAAAGAAAAACAAACAAAAAACAAAAGCAAACGAAAAACGAAAGCAACCTAAAAACAAGAGAGCAGCAAAGCGTTGGAACAAAAAACAAGAGTGTTTAAAATATCACATGGATCTAGAGTACAACCTCATTATTACACAAATAAAATTGCTGGGGAACATATCCCCAAGATCAGGATTTTGCAAGACCTTTTGTTGCTCATTGTGGTAGTGTGGATAATCTCCCACGTTCTATTGGCTGCTCCAATCATTAAACTGGATGGCGAGGTTGGCAGTAGCATCTCGAAGGTTGATGGAGAGGTCGTTCATGTTTTGAATATTTCCTTCAAGGTCATAAATATCTTCATAGGTGGTGTAGTAGTTTGGTGGCTGCAGATCTTGTTCGGGTCCATCTTGTTCTACTTCTTCATCTTCTCCTTCCTCTCCCATGGGTACTCCTTGTTGTGGTAGACGTTCCTCAACCTGTGTGTCATAACGCAAACGTCCCTCCTTGATAGAGAATAGACCATTAGGCAAAGGAGCTTGGATGAAGTGATCCGCCCCAGGTATATCAAGGAAGTATCTACCATTAGTTTTAATCATACCACAAGCTCTCAGAGTGGAAAAACAAAGACGATGACTTCCTGCCAACGGTTGGATATTACCTAGGTTGACTTGAAGTGCACGTGCAAGAAAGGTTATGACTCCTCCTCTTCATATGTGACCTCGAGATTGCAGATCTTGATGCTTAAGGTAAAACAAAGAAGGGCGCCCAAATTTGGCGTTAAGTTACAGTTAGGAATATCAGCTTTAGCGAGGATCATCATATCCTCCTCATTGACTCTATTAAACTCACCACGTGCCTGCAAGGTGTTAGCAATAACATAAAACAAATAACAAACAATAGGATGATTAATTTGGTTTCCCTTGGGTGTGTTTCCATGAATTATCATTCTACTAAAGTACTCCCAAGGTGAATGTGGTGGAGTGTATGTCGGTGGTGTTGTTGGCAAACCCAAAGTAGTGAGCCCATTGGTTGAGTGTCAAGGCATACTCACAGTTCATAAGATGGAAGTTAATACGATCAACTCTAGGTATTTTCTCCTCGGAACAATAGTGAGAGCTCACCGAATGTGTCAAGGTGCTGAGGAACCCAAGCATCAAGCGGCAATACTGCCGACATCCGACAAAGTCATACAAACCAACATTGTTGCAAAGTAAATTGAAATCCGTCCAAATGCCAAGTTGGTTCAGGATATACGGACACACCCAGTTGGTGGACTTGATTTCTCGGAGATTGAGATGGTTGAAATGGTTTAGTTAAAACTCCGTGGTGAACTCGATACCAAGTGACTCGGGGGTCAACATATCAATGGGTGGTGCGGCTTGTCCCGCAGCCATCACACGTGTATGGCTCTTCGTGTTCATCTAAGACAAAATAAATAAAAATGCTAATTAAAAGTTTAGTCCAACGAAAACATAACATGCTCCTCTATACTTGTTACAAAAGAAACTCCTATAAAAACAATACTAAGCTTGCTCAATATCAAGATTAGCTCAAGAACAAGACCTAAGTGTAGATTGATAATGGTAAAAGATTGAGCAGAGTTTTGTTGCAAATGAGTTAGGGATTGGAGGAGAAACATACCTTAGGTCGATTCTTTCGAGGAGTCGAAGAAAGATTGAATAAAATTGAAGATCCAATGCAGGTGATTTGCAGTTTGGGGGTCGAAGAAAGAGAAAAAATTTGTGATTTGGAAATTTAGGGTTACCTCCTCCTAAGGTGATATGGCGGTTGGGTACGTGGTACCGGCAGGCGGTACGGCCGGAGAATGCCCGTATAGAGTGCATCCTTGGGGTCGAAGGACTCCTTCCGGCGGCGCATTTGGTACGGTCACGCGCGCTCGTACTACTGGTCATTATGTGTGCAGTATATTTTCTTGAAAACTGATGCTTTGCTCGATGGTATGGTATGGGCAGGCGGTACGACCGCCTATAGTTGTACTTTTGGTCGTTACGACCACTGAGTCCTACGGAAAAAATCAATATTTCTATTTTCAGAGCCTCGATGTGGTACGGGCGCATGGTAAGGAGCATCCCGGTCGTACAAGTGGGCGTTAAGCGGCCAGTAAGCTTCAAACCTTATAGAATTTGGTTAGTAGCTTTGTGCACCTTTACACATCTTAGCAAATGACAAAATAAGAGCAAATAGAGTTCATAAAAATCAGCAATACCTTTTAGGCCATGTGTTAGTGCATAAAAGATCAAGGGTCACCTTATTTGTTCTCCTCTCTCCAAAGGACTTGTTGAACACTCTTTATTAAAAATAAAACGAAAAAAAAACTAAACAATCAAAACTAACAAAAACGAACACAAGAGTAAAAACTTTTATTTCACATGGATTGCTTCCCATGAAGCGCTTCTAGTTAAGGTCAAGTAGCTTGACCAAGATGGTGATATTTTTGGTTTCATGAGCGGAACACCCACTCCAAAGTAATTGGTTTTCAGTGTAATTATACCATCATCATAACTATTAGGTTTGGCATTCTTCTTCCTAGGGAAGTGGACTATAAAAGGATTTCTAGACGGCAGTCTATTCTCACATTCCCTTCATATAGATTGATTAAAGCTTTAATAGTTCTTAGGAATGGCCTACCTAGAATTATAGGTGCTATGGGATCTTCAGTCATGTCCACTATAACAAGATCAATAAGAGCGAGACTTCCTTTAATTTTAACAACTATGTTTTCTTTTATCCCAACAACTTGTTTATAAGTTGAATCAGCAAGATGGAGTCTCAACTCAGTGCTTGCAAAAGGCCCCAAGTTTAACTTTTTAAATAGACTTTTGGAAATTATTGAGACGCTTGCACCAAGATCACAAAGTGCAGATATCTCATTAACACAAATTTTAATTTTAATGGTGGGCTTAAATATATCATCTAGCTTAGTAGGAAGCTTATCACATAGTCTCTTATACTCCATTTCTAAATCTCGAAGTTTAGACACTACTTGTTGAATAAATTGTTGGTAATAGCATCATTAACTTGTTCTAGACCGGGATTCTTTATGGTGATCATCTTTAATAGATCTTCCACGGTGTATTCAGGTGTTGTCGCGTTGCTATAGTCCATCTCTTTAGGCTTCTCTTCATTCACTTTTTCCCTCATCATCTTGAGGTATTCTACTTAATTTGGCTCGGGCTTTTGAGCAAACTTTGCTAGTATGAGAGCTTGGCTCTCAGCTACCTTTCCCAATTGAGCCTCCACGGTCTTTGTCCTTTCCTGTAGATCCTGCACATTATTTCTAATTGCAATGGCTTGGTTAGATAATTTACGTATGCTACTTTCATGGTTCTCCGTGATTTTAATAAGCATATTATTTTGCTTGGTATGAGCTTGCATAAAGTCTCTAACAGTTTGTTCAAACGAGAGATTGCCATAATTTTCTCCATTATGATTATGATAATTATTGTAAGGAGCTCCTGCAGGATTAGAACAATTTTTTTGAACATTAGAAGAAAAATGTTGGTTCTTCCAAGCAGGATTATAAGGGGTGCAATCTATAAAATTAACATCATTAACATCGGTAGCGAAAGAATTAACTTGGATATCTTCCTTACCCATTACTATGTTGAGCAACTCGTCTAACTTAGAAGTAAGCTCTTCATTGTTTACCTCTATGACGGAATTAACCCTTTTCGAGGTACTTTCCATATGCCATTGGGCATGGTTATTTTGCGTATCATCAAGTAAATTCTTTGCAACACTCACTTGATTTCCCATGATTGTTCCTCCTGCTGCAGTATCTAGCATAGACTTAGAGATTGGGTTAAGAGCATTATAAAATAAATTTAATATAAGCCATTCTTCTATCCCATGACTAGAATAGTTCATTATGGTTTCTTTCAACCTTTCCCATGCAAGCGCTAGTGGCTTGTGATGCTCTTGTCTAAAGCTTGTAATGTTAGTTGCATATTCTGAGCTTGGGGGAATTTAGTCATAAAAAGATTAGTACATTCCTCCTAATATTTAATAGTGCGCTTAGGTACAACTAGCAACCAATCCTTAACCTTTCCTCTAAGAGAGAAAGGAAACACACGTAATTTAACAACATTTGAATCTACATCCTTAATACGCATCATGTCGCAAATTTCAATAAATTGTATTTAAGTGAAAACCCGAATCGTTCGAAGGTGAGCCCCGAAATTGGTTTTGATAAACCAAAATTAAAAGGTTAGGCTTAATTTCATATGCTTTTACATCAACAATGGGCTGGGTAATAGGTGTACGGATAAAATCATCAGTGAAAGTAGCATACTCCCCAAGTCTCTTTTGAGCCATGGCTCTTATATTTTTGGTATTTTTAAAGTAAAGGAAACACATATAAAGTAACTATTTTTTGGGTTTAAATAGATAACAAAAAGTAAACTAATAACAAGAAATAAACTACTAAGAAATAATAAAACTAATAACAAGGTCTCTAGTGACCTCATCGGGATAGAGATATTGCTTCCCCAGCAACAATGCTAGAAAAAGGGTTGATACCTTCGATCCGGATTCATGGATGTAGTATAATAGTATTTTTCTCTATTAGACATAGGTTTAATCAAACCTTGGCAAACAATGCTAAAAGGGATTAAAAAGGACACGTCTACAAGACTGTTTTTTCATTTTACCTTTGTTTACTGGACCACTCTAGTTTAGTTTTATTGAGGGTTGATTTAATGGATGGAGATAGGACAGGGTTGAAGATCCACCTGCAGCTGCACATCATATGGGATAAAAGATAAAAATAAGCAGATCCATGTGTAATGTTCTAATGGAGATAATCTCTTGTGGGCAACACATCCTAATATACTAGGGCCTCTGTGAGCAGCAGGCATAGCAATAGTATTTTGATCCAACCGAGTGCACCACGAAGCACCATGGAATAAACGATTATTAAGTGTAAAACACAGATCAAAGCCTTAAGAGGTGATGTTGTTGTCATCCCGAATGGATTGCTAAGCGAAGACCGTACAGACCTTTCTGTCACTAGGTTTCCTATGAGATTGCCGCTAGACAAGTATCTCACCTCAAGCCTTTATCGATCTCTGGGATCTTGGGTACCTACAAGTCCAAAGATCGAGGCAAGAGACAAAGAAACAAAAGATACAAATCCCACTTTCAAACAATACACAATACTACCATAGATTAGATGCACATAATTGCCGTGAAGTTTTTCCCCAACCCACAGCGTGTGAGGACTACTCACTCATAATAATAAGATCAGGGATAGAAAACATTGTGCAAAATACTAGACTGAAATAAAATATTCTTAAAATGGTTGTCGAATCACAAGCACATCTCAAGTACAAAGTAATGGCTATGTCTAACGGAGGGGATGGAAGATGGAAGGGATGAACTATGGTGTGGATATCCTTTGGTGGTGTTGTGATGCAATATGAGAATGGCAACCTTCAGCACAGTGGCTGAGGCCTCAAAATATATAGGCGTCTTCTCGAAAGTTGTAGGGTTTGATGAGATGAAACCACTTCCACATGGTATGGGCGGACGGTACCGGTGGACTCTGCCCGTACTAGTGGTCATTATGGCTGCAGACGCTTGGCATTTGCTCTAGAATTACTTGGTCGTGTGGACTTCCTCAAAACCTTCATTATGACTATATTTCACATTAAAAAGCGTGGTTTCCTACACAAAACAAATCAAAGCAATGGTTTGCATATCTTTCCAATTATTAGTCATTAGTTGCAAGGCTAAAGAGTTTATTGTCATTTGCGTGACTAATAACAATGTTTAAACATGGGAAAATATTGATATTTTTGGATCCATCGGTCTTCTTCAACCTCGTCGACGTGGCCACCCGCAGCGACACTCGGGCCTTCGCGCGCCCTTCGCTCGCAGCGAGCAAGGCTCAGACTGAGCTTGTTCCGCAGCACACCGCCATCGAGAAAACCTCGTGGATGGATGATGAACAAGGTTCCTCTTTCCACCCATCGTGAGAGCAGCCTCTCTCCACCTGCGTTAACACATCTCTCTCCCGCATCGTGTCCTCACGCAACAAGGGCGACTCACCCACACCGTAGGCTGCCATGGTCATGGCACAAGAGCTGCTCTGCTAGCCGCCTGCTGAGTCCAGGCCAGAGGCATGACGTGCACACCTTGCCGAACTCGTCGGCATCACCGTCACCTCAGCGAATCGGTTCGCACCAGGGGCTCATGCCGAAGAGGCCTCTCTGGGGGCTATAACCCCGCCTCGGCTTCTGAACAAGGACTAGGTCACCGGTGGCACTTTCTAGCCCAAGGCGCCATGCCGCCACTACAAGAAATCTGGTGACTAGTGACCTTTTGTTAACAACAATGGATTTTTGGTCATAGCTCTATGACCATTCTAAACCAATTGGTCGTAGGGAATTTGGGAGGGTCCAAACCTTGAAAAATAACGACCAATTTTATCAAAAAGGTCATAGTGTCCTAACATGAAATGGTCATAGATGGATAGGGCTAGTCTAAAACGAGTTATCTAGAAGACTACGACCAATTTAGATGGTCATATCATATAATAACAATATATTTTAAAGTATAAAGAAGGTGACTAGACCGCCACCTAAGCAATTCGTCTATGTGTCATATGACATGTCCATATATGGGGTCTACAAATGAATCTGGTATTTTAATATAGTATCACTGACTAGTGAGATCTACCTATCATTTTGATATTAAACAAGTAGTAAATTATGGCAAAAAATGGAGCCACGAGGACTCGTTCCCGTGACTACTTAGTCACATTCGACCAACAGTTCCTAGATGTAAACAAACAACGTTTTGATTTTTTAATATGCCGAACCCACTAGAATAATTAAGGAAAAAAGGAAGCAATGGGGGGTCGAACACCTGACCTCTTACTCTTGATTAGAGAACATGACCACTCAACCATCACCTAGTTGTTGTAAACAAACAATGTTTGTCGTCGGATTAAGGACAAGTACGCCATGAGGGGGTCCTCGAGGCGTGCGGGAGAGAGGGGTGTGAGACGTACGGTGTTCCGGGACGGTGAACACATAAGTTTACCCAGGTTCGAATCCGCCGGCTTTGGAGAGACCCTACTCCTGCTAGCAATCCAGTAATACGGCAGAGCCGGAATATGGGTTACAAGGGTTTCGCCAGTGCGATGTGAGATTGTAGACTATTGAGGTTATCTGGTGCCCTAAAGGCTCTCCCTAGGCCGGCTTATATAGATATCCGGCCTAGGGTTTACAGGAGAGATCAATCCGGCTACGACTAAGAGTTGGTTATAGAGTACATCTTGAACTACAAGTAACATTATGGGCCTAAGTCGGTAAGTCTTCTAGGCCTTCCCGTAGTCGGATTGGACTCCGTCTTCTCTCTCTAACTGGGCCGCCCGTGAAGCAAAGCTCTAACCCGAAGTGGGCCACCCTGGTCAGTGAGGAACTGTGAGGATACCCAGAAAGTATATCCCCAACAATGTTTGTTCCTTTTTTTAATATGCCGAACCCATTAGATTGATTAAGGCAAAAAGGGTGTAGCGGGGGTTGAACCTACGACCACTCCCTCACGCACAGGGAACTAAACCAATGGACCAACACATCATTCGTGTTAACATACCACGTGCAACCTTTTTGTATACGATAAAACAATGTTGGGCCTGGGCCACAGGCGAAAATGACATCCTCTTCTTTTTTTCCTTAATATTTTGCCCTACCATGTTGGGCCAATAGCCCAATAGTCATTAGTAGGTCGATTTTAAAAAAACTATGAGATTCTTGTAAAGTTTTATCCCACATGAGTGGAGGGATTTTACTTTTTTTAGAAAATCTAAAAATTATTTTCCCTATGTCAACACCCGGATTTTTAATCCCAGATGCCCGTTATGCCATACCTCGCAATCCCAGGATTACCATTTTTGCGAGACATAACGGATTGGCTATCACAGTACATCATCCATTACAACCATACATAAGGTCTTACACAAATAAGGATCTCATGATCCAGTTTTAATACAATAAGCAGCGGAAATAAAGGATAAGCGTAGCGGTGGGGTCCATCTTCAGGGGCACAGGCAATGCTGACGAAGGCAGATAGTCCTAGTTATCATAGTCGTCCTGCTGTCCATCATCTTGGTAGTCTCCTTCATAGTCTGGCCATGAGAATAGCCAGGGACAAAAGCCATGAGTACTCTTTAAGTACTCGCAAACTACCACTAACAAGTAATATAGTTCTAAGTTAAAGTGTTAAGTCTAGGTTTAACTATCAAGTTAAGTTTAAAACCTAAGCTGAGTTCTGAAGCAAAGAAAGATAAAATAAAGTTCTAGAACCACTTAAGTTGGGAAGCTATTGTCATAAACACAACCCTATTGTGGTTAAGTCAAGATTCATCATTTATTTCATAAGTCATTTTAAAAACAGCTGACAACGAAACAGTATGGCCATTCCAACTGTCCATAACCGCGGACGCGGCTATTCAAATAGTTTGACACTCTGCAGAGGTGGTACACTTTCACCACAAGATTCGATACATCTGTCAGGGATAACCCTTAATCATCATACTTAGTATGCATATAATCAAACATAACCTTCCGATTACACACCCTAGTATAAGCACCTCTCCTATGAGCATGGCCTCCCAACCATGACCATCAGTCATCTTGGGCACTGCATAGGTGGACAACATTGAGAGGTAGCCTCAGCTCAAACCTCTCCCGCGAGGGAAGTAATGCTAATGCATATAAATTTCTAGCTAAGCCTTACCCAATTCAGGTAGTGTGGTTGTACGGTAAATTTGGAATGGTATCGCATCCGAATCCAACCATCAATTTTATAAAAGGGTTAAGTCTCATGCCTCAACATTTCACCATCATAAACCATTTGTGTTTCTCAACACATGTCAAAACCTCTCAATAGAATGACTCATCATTTCGAGGTTTTCATAATTCATTTTCACCAAGTGTTTCCATCTAAAGTGACTCAAATTTTTGATCTACTCTAAACTACTAAGTTATGAGTGTTCACTAAGGTGGGAAAGATGGGTTCAATATCAGGCCATAGAATGACATCTAAAGAGTTCTACATAGGTTAAGTTTTATACTCTTTATGCTACCTTCAATACAAGTAGAGAACTTTGTGTAAAGTAAAGGAAGTAAAGCTTGAAAATAAGACTTGGGGTAACTAATAGTCAAATTAGTATGACTCAAGCATGCCTATTTCATCTTGGATCAAGTTAACTAGCTTAATTCTATCTTGCTACAATAGCTTGCCTTGGTTGGTGCAGTGGTTGAAGTTTTCTTCTTCTTGGTAGAACTCCTCATCCTCGAAAGCTTGGTCGGTACTATCGTCTATAAATACATACGGAGTACACAATCACCAAACAATACTTAACTAATATAATTAGCATTCTAAGACACACATTGGATGCTTTATTATCATCACAAGCCTCACAAGTTTTATTAGCTAGTTTCATCCTTTTTATTTTAGAAAAGTAATTTCTACTCATTTAAAAATTAACTAAGATTGAATATTCACCACTTAAAATATGAGATCATGTGGACACATGTCCTCACCACATATTCTAACATGTGGGAATGTGATTTAAGGGTTGCATCATAATTAATTTGGTTTAAGTTCATTATTTAATGATTTAAAGTGACTAGAAATGCCTATATAGCATTATTTTCGTAGTAGTCCAAAGTCACTACATGCAAACCTTAATATTATTACATATTCAGATAGGTGTGATGAAATGTGAATATTGATAGTTGGAATCAACTCAAAATCTATCTTAGTTGATTTTATAAAAATGTTGCAAGGTGCAAATGCTTCTGTTTTATTATTTTTACTTGGAGAGATCTATGACTCTAATTGAATTAAATCCAATGGGCTTGGATAGATAATTTCAATACCTTTTAGGAAAAATTGGTTTCATGCAATTTGGATTTGTCAAACTCCCATAATTGATTTTTAAACTAGTGGACAGAAACTAGATTAACTCTAAATAGAAAAAACTAAATTTGAAAGTTTCACACGCGCGGGAACTAATTGGGTCAGCCCAGCTACGCACAGTGAGCGCAGCGGGCTACCTGACAGGTGGGCTCCACCAGTCAGCGGCACCACTTAACCGAAACGGTATCTAGCATCCTGGGCCACATGATCTAAAGGCGATCCAACGATGGTGAGTCATCGTCGACAACGGATCACTCCGGCGAGAACGTGACCTAGACACGGTGGTGGGGGTCGATTGGGAGCATACCAGGGCTCCAGCAAGGTCGGTGGTGCAGGCAAACGGGCTGGTAGGCGACGGCGAGGCGAGGCGCGGTTGCGGCGGAGCTTGGGGTGCCCTAAATCGCAAACGCCCTTCTCCTCCTGCTGCGGCGGCTTCGGCTTCAATTCCGGCGAGACAGAGCTCGAGCGGCTTCGGCGAGGGGTGGGTAAGATTCAGTGAGAGGTGGGGAGTGTGGCACTATGGAGAAATGGTGTTGGGGTGGCTGCTTTATATAGGGTCGACGAGGGGGCAGAGCGGGCGACGGTGAGGTCATCGGTGACGATGCTGCGGGGCTCTCTGGGCATGGGCGAGGGCGGCGTTGGATACTCTATTCCCCAGTGGTCCTCTGAGGCTTAAAGGCGCGACAAGGCGAAGTCTCTACTGGTCGGGAGCGTGCGGTGAACTGCACGCAGACGGCGGTGTTCGACGATGTTCCTCCGGTCTGTTGGTCACGAGGCGGTGAACGACGATGTCTAGGCGGTTCTTGGGCCTGCTGCGGCTGCCTCCACACAATGCTAGCGCTAGGCGTGGTCGGTGCGGCTCTGGCGGGCGCGGAACTCTAGGGTGATCGGCATGGCGGACAGCGGCATGTGCGTGAGCAATTGAGGCTTGTCCTCTTCTTGTTTTTGGTCGGGGGCTGGTTGAGGCGAAGCGGTGTGATGGCGCCTGTCTCCCAGCAAGCGAAGGAGAGCGCGGGACGGGCTGGGGCGAGCGGTCCGTGGTCGACCTAGGGCATGGCGTCGGGCGGCTAGCTACTAGAGCAGACAGGGGAGAGGGAGAGAGGGTTAGGGCCAGGGTTCTAGCTGGGGGAACCAGGGGACCAAGTTAGGCCCAAATGGTGACCACAACTACTACTCACTATAGTGTTTCAAGATTTGCAAGATTTGTGACTGCCACCTGCTCGACAAAATGGCCGCAAGAAGCAAAAATTTGTATTTTGGGTTCAAAATTTTGAGTGATCTCCACTAGTACTAGGTAGTCTCTGGTTGCAAGGGTTTTGAAATTGGACTTCAAATGGATGGTTTTTGAAATAGGGGTGATCTAGGCATATGCATTGAATTCAATTTTGAACAGTCATTTAAAATTATTATTTGAATGTTTTTAGCAGATCACAAAGTGGGCCTTGGTACCTCATTATGTGTACCAGCAAGGGGTGTAAAGATCCACAAATGTTTCAGTTAAGTTTTGAGTACTAGGAATAGCCAAAGTAGGCATGATAGTTAATTTGGCCAAAATGACCATTCACTTCAATTATTCATTTTGAGTTGTTTTTCTTTGGGAAAAGTTTGGGAATGATTTAGATGATGTTTATTTCACCTAAGAATCATTTTACAAGCAATGAATCGCAGAACCATGGAAATTCAAAACAACTCCTAATTTAAATGCACATACACATGAATGCTTTCATACTTTGAATTGGAAAAGTTTTTGTTAACCCTAAATTTGATGAATTGGATCTTGATAAGCTTGGATTAAAGTTTTGGGATGTTACACCTATAATATTTTCATATGACTTCGGATTGAAATGATATAAAAATCAATTTGGTTCATCTTTAGGAGGTGCATAACTTTCTTGTCATATAAAATTATACAATGTGAAGAATTTCTATTTTTTACATGTTTTCAATTAGTTATGCTAGTTTCAAGATGTGGTCGAAACGACAGGAGTGACTTTTATAGGTGTTGAAGCTCGCTAAACTTTCAGTGGATCTCGGATAAAACTTCATATTTTGAACATAAAAATGATTTTTTTTCAAAAAATCATGAGCACTAGATAGTGTACCTGTAGTTCAAATCAGACCCGCTTCCTACCGATTCGGCAGGAATTTGTCTTTTTCATTAGGAGTGCATAAAAATGTTATAGATATCCCGGTTGAAACATTGTCCATATAAGGTGGTAGAGTATTTTTTTAGATAGGGTGGTATCATTTTGAAACTATCACTTGGTGGTTGCTTAACAGAACCCCTCATTTTGTGCACTCGGAAAATAGAAAATGACTTTTCTGTGCGGCGAAAAAGAAAATTTCCTCCTACAACATTATTCTCCATACCAAGATACATGTGTGTTCACAATATGGGCACATTATCACAAACTGTGCCACGATTCTGGTCATAACAAAAGCCATGAAACCTCGAACATGATAGGTCATTTCTGTGAAGGTTTTTTTGAGATATCTACAAAATACCAAGTTTGGTATTTTTCTTTGCAACTATGTCACATAATACAATGCCACATGAAGGATTCACCTTGTTTGGACCGTTTTTGAATTTCTTATGTCTGTTTCAAAATTTTCTTATTTCAAACTATGGTCACAACTGCGGGCATGAAGATAGGGGACGAGACTCGCTAAACTTGCATTGGATCTCTGATAAAACATCATATTGTGAGTTTAAAAATGATTTTTGCAAAAAATCATGAGCACTAGATAGTGAACGTGTAGTTCAAACTGGACCCGCTTCCTACCGATTCGGCAGGAATTTGTCCTTTTTGTTAGGGGTGCACGAAAATGTTCTAGATACCCTGGTTGGAATATTGGCCATGTAAGGTGGTATAGTATTTTTGAAAAATAGGTTGGTATCATTTAGAAAATATCACTTGGTAGTTTCTTAACAAAACACCCTGTTTTTGGCCCTCAAAAAATAGAAAATGACTTTTCTATGCGGCGAAAAGGAAAACTTCCTCCTCCGACATTGTTCGCCATACCAAGATACACGTGTGTGCATTATACAGGAACATTATCACAAACTGCATCGCGAATCTAGCCATAACATTGGTCGTTTGGCCTAAAGCCATGAAACCTCGAACATGATAGATTATTTCTGTGAAGGTTTTTTCGAGATATCTAAAAAATAACATGTTTGGTATTTTGCAACTATGTCACATAATACAATGCCACGCGAATGATTCACCTTGTTTGGACGGTTTTGAATTTCTGATATCCGTTTCAAAATTTTCTTATTTCAAACTATGGTCAAAACTGCGGGAATGAACATAGGGCTGAGAATCGCTAAACTTGCATCGGATCTCTGATAAAATATCACATTGTGAGTTTAAAACTGATTTTTGCAAAAAATCATGAGCACTAGATAGTGTACATGTAGTTCAAACTAGACCCGCTTCCTACCGATTCAGCAAGAATTTGTCTTTTTCATCAGGGGTGCATGGAAATGTTTTAGATACCCCGGTTGGAACATTGGACATTTAAGGTGGTATAGTATTTTTGAAAAATAGGGTGGTACCATTTTAAAACTATCACTTGGTAGTTGCTTAACATACCGCCCGGTTTTGGCACTCGAAAAATAGAAAATGACTTTTCTGTTGGGCGAAAAGGAAAACTTCCTCCTACAACATTGTTCGCCATACCAGATACACGTGTGTGCACAATACGGGTACATTATCGCAAATTGCGCCGCAATTCTGGCCATAACATTGGTCGTTTGGCCTAAAAGCCATAAAACCTCGAACATGATAGATCATTTCTGGGATGATTGTTTCGAGATATCTACAAAATACCAAGTTTGGTATTTTTACTTGCAACTATGTCACATAATACAACGCCATGTGAATGATTCACCTTGTTTGGACCGTTTTTGAATTTCTTATGTCTGTTTCAAAATTTTCTTATTTCAAACTATGGTCACAACTGCGGGCATGAAGATAGGGGACGAGACTCGCTAAACTTGTGTTGGATCTCTGATAAAACATCATATTGTGAGTTTAAAAATAATTTTTGCAAAAAATCATGAGCACTAGATAGTGAACATGTAGTTCAAACTGGACCCGCTTCCTACCGATTCGGCAGGAATTTGTCCTTTTTGTTAGGGGTGCACGAAAATGTTTAAGATACCCTGGTTGGAACATTGGCCATGTAAGGTGGTATAGTATTTTTGAAAAATAGGTTGGTATCATTTTGAAAATATCACTTGGTGGTTTCTTAACAAAACACCCCATTTTTGGCACTCAAAAAATAGAAAATGACTTTTCTATGCGGCGAAAAGGAAAACTTCCTCCTCCGACATTGTTCGCCATACCAAGATACACGTGTGTGCATTATACAGGAACATTATCACAAACTGCGTCGTGAATCTGGCCATAACATTGGTCGTTTGGCCTAAAAGCCATGAAACCTCGAACATGATAGATTATTTCTGTGAAGGTTTTTTCGAGATATCTACAAAATAACATGTTTGGTATTTTGCAACTATGTCACATAATACAACGCCACGCGAATGATTCACCTTGTTTGGACGGTTTTGAATTTCTTATGTCCGTTTCAAAATTTTCTTATTTCAAACTATGGTCAAAACTACGGGAATGAAGATAGGGGCTGAGAATCGCTAAACTTGTATTGGATCTCTGATAAAACATCATATTGTGAGTTTAAAAATGATTTTTGCAAAAAATCATGAGCACTAGATAGTGTACATGTAGTTCAAACTGGACCCGCTTCCTACCGATTCAGCAAGAATTTGTCTTTTTCGTCAGGGGTGCACGGAAATGTTTTAGATACCCCGGTTGGAACATTAGCCATTTAAGGTGGTATAGTATTTTTAAAAAATAGGGTGGTACCATTTTAAAACTATCACTTGGTAGTTGCTTAACATACCGCCCTGTTTTTGGCACTCGAAAAATAAAAAATGACTTTTCTGTTGGGCAAAAAGGAAACTTCCTCCTACAACATTGTTCGCCATACCAAGATACACGTGTGTGCACAATACGGGTACATTATCGCAAACTGCGCCGCGATTCTGGCCATAACATTGGTCGTTTGGCCTAAAAGCCATGAAACCTCGAACATGATAGATCATTTCTGTGATGGTTTTTTCGAGATATCTACAAAATACCAATTTTGGTATTTTTACTTGCAACTATGTCACATAATACAACGCCACGCGAATGATTCACCTTGTTTGGACCGTTTTTGAATTTCTTATGTCCGTTTCAAAATTTTCTTATTTCAAACTATGGTCAAAACTGCGGGCATGAAGATAGGAGATGAGACTCGCCAAACTTGCATTGGATCTCTGATAAAACATCATATTGTGAGTTTAAAAATAATTTTTGCAAAAAATCATGAGCACTAGATAGTGTATTTGTAGTTCAAACTGGACCCGCTTCCTACCGATTCGGTAGGAATTTGTCTTTTTCACTAGGGGCGCACAGAAATGTTTTAGATACCCCGGGTGGAACATTAGCCATGTAAGGTGGTATAGTATTTTTTTTAAATAGGGTGGTACCATTTTGAAACTATCACTTGGTGGTTGCTTAACAAAACACCCCATTTTTAGCACTCAAAAAATAGAAAATGACTTCCTCCTACAACATTGTTCGCCATACCAAGATACACGTGTGTGCACAATACGAGCACATTATCACAAACCGTGCCACGATTCTGGCCTTAACATTGGTCGTTTGGCCTAAAAGCCATGAAACCTCGAACATGATAGGTCATTTTTGTGAAGGTTTTCGAGATATCTACAAAATACCAAGTTTAGTATTTTTTCCTTGTAGCTACATCACATAATACAACGCCACGCGAATGATTCACCTTGTTTGGACCTTTTTTGAATTTCTTATGCCCGTTTAAAACTATAGTGAAAACGGCGGGCATGAAGGTTCTTAGCTAGAGGATGAGCCTTGCTAAAATTGTATTGGGTCTCTGATGAAACACCATATTATGAAGCTAAAAATGTTTTTTACAAAAAATCACCAGCATCAGATCATGTACCTATAGTTCAAATTGGACCCATTTCCTGTTGATCGGGCAGACATTTGTCTTTTTCACGAGGGGTTCCCGGAAAGGTTTTAGATACCCCGGTTGGGACATTGGCCATGCAACATCGTATAGTATTTTGGAAAAATATGGTCTGGTACAATTTTATAACATATTCTTGATAGATGCTTCAAAAAAGACCTCTTTTGTTATTTAGAATAGTGCCATCCAATTAGAAAAGAGAATCAAAGTACCCACGGATCACCCCACGAAGCAAATCTCATCCGTCCACCTAGCCTCCATCCAACACCCACTTTCATGCCAGTTTCTCCCGCGTCCCCATCCTCCCGCCAAATTTGTACCTAAAATGACTGAAACACCCTGCGGTTTACAATGCCAGGTAGCACAAGTGTTTAGGGATAGTTTCGTAAAAGCACACCATCCATCCGGATCGCGGTACAGGGGACAACAAACCCTAATCCCCTCACACATCTCGCTCAGACCAGCCGCCACCTCCTTCCCCCTCCCTCACGTGGCTCTGTCCCTCCTTCCCATCCAACCCTAATCCCATCGCCCACACCTGCAGCGTCGCCGCCTCCTTCCACCGCTGAGCCGGAGAGCCACTCCTCCTAGACCAACCTCGTGTGCGGCCCTCTCCTCTCTCCTAGGATCCTCCTACTGACCTCGTCGCTGTTGCCATGCTCCTCCTACTGACCTCGTCGCTGCTGCCATGCTCCGCCTACTGACCTCGTCGCTGCTGCCATGCTCCGCCTCCTTCCACCTGGCCGCCATGCTCCTCCTACTGACCTCGTCGCTGCTGCAGACTAATGGGTACCTCCAGATTATCATATTTGTAGTAGGTTTCTCTTCAGATTATCATATTTCTGAACTTGTTTTGTTTGTGAAAGGTCCCATGTTATTTGGCAGCCCCGACTGATCCTCCCCGTCACCGTCTTCGAGCAGTCGCCCAGTGCTGGGTGGCTAGGTGTCCATGGAGTGCAACGAGGTAGGGCACGGAGGCGCTGATCACAAGTACCGCACCCCCAACCTCTCTGCCGCCGAATGCGGCCGCCCCTGTACATGCCCCTGCTAGATCCAGCCTTTGCAGATGCAAGGCGGCGCATCGGATCTGGAGGGAAAGGCGAAGGAGGCCTTCATCGTCGATGAGTTTGTGTTAGCCGCCAAGGTCTACACCTAGGCCACCGTGGTCTTCCTCACCTAGTGTGCGCCTTACGGCTCTGGCTAGGTCTTCCTCACCTATCGTGTTTCATGCTACTCTACTCCCTCAACAATTTTCCATCTAAACAAGTTATTATTTCATGCTCTAGATTATGTTAATTTCGAAAAGTGTCTGCATACACTCGCTTAGGTGTTTATTTTTTATCCACACATGTTCTTAGTCGTTCAATACCACCACCAAACTAATTTGTTCTTAGTTGTTAACTACCTAAAGCATGATTTCGGTTAGTCTGCCTCTGATGTAATACTCAGATGGAATGGTGTTTAAGTAAGTGGTGTCTGAATAAAGGATTGCTATGGAAATATATTGTTATTCAAATATATAATTAAGGGTTAATAAACTATAGACTACTATAACTAGAATGCTCAGGCATGGCAAGAATTGAACTTTGCAGCGTTGGGCTTTCAATCATGGTAATGGTCTAGGTTCGTTCCCACTTCTAATGGATTACAAAATGTTTGTTGCAAGTTTCTAAACCTGGAAAAAATTATTCTATAACTTGGTTCTTGCACGGGTGAATACTGTCCAAAACTAAGTGGTTGGGCTTCACAAGGGCCAAACAGGGGCCTTGGACCCTCCAACACTTATGATTTTTTTACTAGTAGCGGGGAATACATACGTTGTTTGAGTAATGATTAATGGAAGGCAAAGCTTTATCACTAAAATAAGCTATAACATTTACGAAGTTATGTTTATATAGCTTCAAAATGGCATCATCAAATCTTGTTCTATTAAGTTAGTGTCACCCCTCCTAGTTATAAATTCTAGTCCAAGCTCCGCCAGTGCAGAATTTCAACTTCTTCTATGAGCTAAATGGTGTTGGTGGTGATTCCTAAATTAAGTTAGAATATAATGTGTTCATGGATTATTTGCAGACTTCTAGGATTTTAATGCAGCATTCCTTTTTTAAGTAGACGGCTTTTGAGTTCTGTAATCTGTTTGTTGTAGACTAGGTAGTGCTAAATACTACATGAGCCATTTAAGCTACAACAGATGGGTACCCTTCTCTATTATTGCTCTATTAGGTGAGTTTATTGTTGCACATTGAATTTAAGAGGTTTTACTATTTGGAGAGTTATTTATGGTCTCTGTTCTCCATATAATGCATCTAGTATTAACTGAATGATCATTGATTATTTGGCATAGAAGAAAATTGGATTTATGCACGTCATACAATCTTAGTCGAATTATGGAACTGTATGACTCTGCTCTTCATTTGGACAGTGTTGTGGCCCCTTATTCATTGTTTCCAGCAACACTAATGAAACACAACCATGCAATGCATGTCACTACAATTCTCTCGTTTGCTGCATCATGCTCTGATAGTGGTGATAGTTCTTTGTGAAAAGGACATTTCTTTCTGCAGAAGATACTACCAACTTCCTTGTGGGAGATTTTAACTCGCCACGACATTTATTTTTTTGTCTTGTCCCCTAAGTGCTACATCAGCTCGTCATGTTTTGGCTCTTGGCATCCTTCTGATTTTGTACATAATCCTGATATGTTTATATCTACAAATAATGGTGGATTCCCAATTAAATTGATGCTACTTACTCACAGTTCCTTCTCAAACTGTTACATTTACATCCTAGTTGGGAGTTCTGGTTTCTGTCGGTTTGCATCAATTTGGCATCATTGTTCCTCAAGTACTTAATTTGTTCACATCACAAGCTTTTCTATCTGTGTTATATGTGCATACTGTCATTACTGCATTGTATTTATTATGTGAGGACATGTAACATGTATCGAATTGATTCACTATTCTTGATGTGTTAGATGTCCATACTATCAGTACTGTCATTTTTACAGTACCATTTTAACATAGTGCTACTCCTACTGCTACTGTCATTATTCTTAGTCAGTTGCTACAAGCTAGGGAGTACACTATATTTGCTCCAATCTAGAGGAGTATGAATCAGTTGATGTGCTTTTGCTCTTTGTATACATAGTCACCTACTGCTACTATCATTTTTCTTTGGATTATAAATCAATTTTGATAACAAATCCAAAATTTGTAACTGTAACTTCCATTTTGCATTATAATATACTAATGTTTGTTGGTACTGATCTCTGTGCCAGGAATGTGCGGGGAGCCCCTAGGCATCGAGGTTTTGATGGTCAAGAGGAAGAGGCAAGGAGCACCTAGGCAAGAATGCGACGGTGCCGAGGAGATGAGATGTTGCTGCCGACAAGAAGGCGACGTTGCCGAGGAGAAGAGAAGGTGCTGATAGTCAAGAGGTGTTAAGAAGCCAGAAGCCCCAATCATCAAAGAACTGGTTATATGTTGTGATAGTATTTGGGAGAAAAACTATGTAAATATTATACTGTTAGCCAAACTTGGCCTGTTGATTGATAATATTTTTTTTCTATTTTTAGTGCAATATTGTATATTTGCTGGCAACATGTGGAAATTGAAACGTGGCTGCGTAAGTAATATTGAAAAAGTAGATTGAAAAGGCTTAAAATTTATGGGTTGTTAAAAAACTGTGGCCCAACAAAATATGTTATTTAAATGCCTAAAAGCCCAAAAGATAAATAGGCCGTAAAAGAGCAAAGCCCAAATAAATTCTACTAAAAATAGGCTCCGGCCTGGAAAGTTAAAAGGCCAAAATTTTGGGCTAGGCCCATTTTAAAGACCAAACTGGACCAGGTTAAATTTGTTGCCATGTCAGATTCCACGTAGGATTGGCTTACATGGATAGGCCAAAATGGCATGACCAAAATTTTGGTCATGAACACTATCTATTTTGGTCATAATAGTCCATGACCAATTCAAGAAAAAGGTCCTTAGCTGTCTATAGTGACCCTCGGTATGTGACCTACTGTTTTTGGTCATAGAAAAGTCATAGATGGACTACTATGACCTTTCTATGACCAATATTTGGGGTCACCCGTTAGCACATTCCTTGTAGTGCGCCCCCGGGAACAACTGCCAGATCATCCCTGCAACAGAAGTCACTCACGGGGTCACAATGCCCCATTAGGGATGTGAGGACCACGCCATGAGGAGACCGCCATGGCCAGCTAACAGTATTGGGCCGCGCTCACCAACAGCAGGGAGGTACATAGCAATGGCTATCGCACGTTCACCAAGGACCTCCGGCGAGTGGTGTATCCATACAAGTTTAGGCCAGAGATGCCTCCACGCTACGACGGTTCTACCACCCCCTACGAGTTCATGCAGCTCCACACCACGAGCATCGAGGCTGCTAGTGGCGATGAACGTGTCATGGTCGGCTGGTTCCTCATGGTCCATGAGGACATGAGCCTCGCCTAGCTGATGAACCTCCCAGAGGAATCCATCGACTCGTGGCCTACCCTGTGCACACTCTTCATCTCCAAATTCAAAGGAACCTACGAGTAGCCCCTCACCTACTACAACCTTCTCCAAGTATGTCAGCAGTTCGGTGAGACCCACTTCAAGTTTTTGCAGCGGTTTAGCAAAGTACGCAACAAAATACCCAAGATCTCTGCCTCCAACATCATCACGGCCTTCTCAGAGCGTATTAAGGATTTCATGATGCGGGAGAAAATTGGTATCCACGGGGAGAACCTCACCACGGCGGCAAAGCTCTTCACCATGGAAGAAAAGTGTGCCAAGGTACAGGCGAGACGAATGTTTGGCCTCGCCGAGAGAGAGACCACGCCTAAGCCTTCAAGTTCATCTAAGAGAAAGGGCAAAGAGGCCAAGGGCGAATGTTTAGCTATCCTCGTGGCAAAGGATGATCAAAAGAGCCATCGCGGATGTGAGGTAGAAGGATAGAACAGTTATTGCCAATACTACATCTTTCACAAGAGACATGGGCATGATACATATGACTACTACGAGCTCAAGAAAGCTACGTGAAGAGCGTAGCCGCCAAAGGAATAAGAAGAAAGGTAGTAGGCGGAACAATGGCTGTGGCGGCAAACCAAGGAGGAGGGCACTGGAATAAGAACCACATCAGCTGCGGTGGCCAGCAACAAGGCCATCAGGCTAACGCTTCCCAATAGCATCACAACGTCACGGAGAGAGGCCTTGCTGAGGAAAACATTGGGGGCTACTAGGAGAGGAAGAGTGCTATTGAAGGAGATGTGCCCTAGAGGCTAATAAATAAAGTTATTTATTGATATATCTCTAATGTTCATAGTATTTTTTGTATCATCCTATATTTGTATTAAGCGGAAACATTATTACATGTGTGGTATATAAACAAACAAGTCTCTAGTATCCTCTAGTACTAGTTCGTTGGGCAGATGATGATCGAGGTTTCTTGATCATGATTTGACTAAAAGGTCTACTAACAACGAGGTCACTTAATGAAGCGATGGACACACCTGATAATATAATTGCGATTTGATCCAGTCACAATGGATAACATTGTGATATCTAACAAATCGTAGTGACTTAATCCTTCGACTGTGAGCTCATGCTTAACACTATCTCCTGCTACTTCTTTGATCCGATCAACTGCCATGACCGGAACTGGGTGGCTATATAGGTGTGTGTAGTATTCCAGAGTAATAGTTGAGGCATATGGATCAATATTGGAATTTTCCTATCCGAGTGACGAATAGATACTCTAGGCCCACTCGGTGAGGTTACGTCAATGAGTTTGCAAGCATGTGACTAGGTCACGAGGATGTAATATCACGGAAATGTGTAAACATGTTTGTCGATAACAAGATCAAATTGTTTATGGATACATGACATCAGGTCTTGGACAAACCAGGTATCCTTGTGCAAAAGAAATAAGACTCAACGTTTAGAAGATTCAAGCAAAATCCTAAATTCGTGGAATATGTAGGGGCCATCATGTGTTTACAAATAAAGTTGTTGGTCATTGATTGGAGAGATGTCTCGATCATGTATGAATATTCTTGAAATGTATGGGTTTGATGCTTAAGGGTAGAGACGTTGTAGGTTAATCCTCTACCAAAAGAGAAATAGGAAGATAGAACTCTGGAATTGTTCTAGGGAGATACCGAAAGTGTTCCGGGGATATCCGATGACGACCAGAGGGGTACGAAAGGTTTTTAAAAGTGATATGTATTAAATAATATGTATTTATTATTAATTAAATGAATTAATATTAAAAAATGGAAGAGAGACCACAGGTTTGGGATTCTACAAAAGAGAGAGAGGGCAAAACTGAGTAGTATCAAAAAACAAAGGGCAAAACTGAGTAGTATAAAAATGAAAAGTGAGTGTCTTGTACAATGAAATACATCGTGCATTCATCAAATTATGTCAAGATGCATCCACTGGAGTTCATTGGATGTGTGTTCTTCTCATAAACCACATGGATCCACTAGAGTTCACTGCATGTGTGTTATTCTCATAAAAAACATGGATCCACTAGAGTTCATTGGATGTGTGTTATTGTCATAAACCACATGGATCCACTAGAGTTCATTGGATGTATGTTCTTCTCATAAAACCATGGATCCAATAGAGTCATTGCATGTCTGTTATTTTCATTAACCACAGCTAGAGTCATTGCATGTGTGTTATTTTCACAAACCACATATGGATCCACCAGAGTCATTTCATGTGTGTTCTTTTCCTAAACCACATATGGATCCACCAGAGTCATTGCATGTGTGTCCTTTTCACAAACCACATATGGATCCACCAGTGTCATTGCATGTGTGTCCTTTTCATAAACCACAACTAGAGTCATTTGATGTGTGTTATTGTCATAAACCACATGGATCCACTAGAGTTCATTGCATGTGTGTTCTTCCCATAAACCACAACTAGAGTCATTGCATGTGTGTTCTTTTCACAAAACACATACGGATCCACCAGAGTCATTGCATGTCAGTTCTTTTCATAAACCACATATGGATCCACCACAATCATTGCATGTATGTTCTTTTCGTAAACCACACGGATCCACCAGTGTAATTGCATGTGTGTTCTTTTAGTAAACCACAGCTAGAGTCATTTGATGTGTGTTCTTTTCATAAACCAAAACTAGAGTGATTAAATGTGTGTTCTTTTCACAAACCACTTATGGATCCACCGGTGTCATTGAATGTGTGTTCTTTTCACAAACCACATATGGATCCACCAGAGTCATTGCATGTGTCTTCTTTTCCTAAAACACATATGGATGCACCAGAGTTATTGCATGTGTGTTCTTTTCACAAACCACATAGGATCCCAGTTGGCGTATGTCATCAGAAGGTTTCAACTCCGGGCAAAAGATTGCGATATCCACCTAACTTCATCAGACGACTCCAAGAAGGAAGGACTGTGTTAACTCCAAGCCACCCTAGTTTAACCTTAAGGGGGAAAGACTGCGTCTTTCCCACAAAATAGAATAACCCTCTACCAGAAGAAATCCAACAGTTAGACCCAATGACGTAAACTAAGATACGATAATCCCTTTAAGAGAGACGTCATAAAACCTCATAGAAGGAAGATCACTCCTCACAATCTCCATTGAAGCCCGCTCAACACTCGTGCATACAAGACGATTGAAGTTCAGCCTCACCATCACAGTGACACTGTTCAAAGACAAAGCCAACAAGTTAGTACGCGAGAAACACATGGCACTAACTCCAACACAAAATCTCCTAACCTTACTCTCTTGAATCTGGGGATGAGATTCTTTAAAGGGGGAAAGGTCTGTAACATCCCAATTTTAGCAACCCTGATTAGTTGTCCAGAATGCAAAAATCAGGGGGAACAAAAACTTTTTCTTGTTGAGTGATGCAGTGTTGCTTGATTGCTTGTCTATGATTATGCCTCTGAATGTGCAACAGATGAGATACTCTTTACCTCAACCTCAGTTGACAAAAGCTATTTAACAAAAACTGTCTTGGCTTATGTTTGATATTCTCAAATATTTGGCATTTCAAAACCTGAGCCAAGATGCCCTTGCAACCCAAACTATTTTATTAGATTCTATTGATCAAACTATGGAGAGCTATAATATAATCTGCTTGGGTTTTCAAGACAGAACTTCAACTACTCTGACCTCTAGGTTTTCCAAAACCTGGTTATAAAACTTTTGAATGCTACTCCTGGTAGAAATACCAAGGACTCTCACATTACTCAAACCCCAACCCTTCAAGTATCCATCCTTACCTCAAGATAAGCTTGATGTTAACCCTAGTAGTAGTTGAATTGCTTGTAAGATGAGTTGTCTTGATCTGCTAAGATGAATGGCCTAGATTTGCTGTCAGATGATTTGCCTTGATCTATTGTTTGACTTGTTTGCTTAGTAGTAGTATGAGCTACTCTAGGGCTCATCATCTATCTTCTAGGTAATCCAAGAGTGTTAACCCTAAAAAGTTAACCAAGATGGATCTAATCTATAGCCACTAGGTGATCATGTAAAACCATTAACCGGATCACGTCTATAGTTCTTCATTCAAGAGGTTTCCAAGTCAATGAAGACCAATATGAAGCATGGATATATTCTTCTCAATCTACACTTCAACATCATCCACTTATTGATACTTTGATACCCTGCAACCCATCAAAAACATCCCCACTCATATTCTAGTCAAAAACCCTAAATCTGCTAAATTTGACTAAGTCTGGAAACCATTTCAGCATCACTTCTTTGGATGCCTCTATTTCTCATCCCTTGTGCATATTGAACCATCTTGTAAACCATCATAAGGAATACCAAGGCCCACTTTTTCCCTTGGCTAGATCGTCCTAGAAACCACTTGTTCTTGATGGTTTTGCAGGCAAGAAAATAATAACTTCTGCAAATCTTATCAACTAGCCTATTTTGGAAGAAGCTCACACCTCCATTCTATCTTCCTTGGACCAACTCCCCGCATGATCGAGTTCTACTCATAAAGCTCTTGCAATAAATACTTGACTTGTTCCAATTGGATCCTTGTGCTTCTAAAACCCATATGTTTTTGAAGGCTATTTGATAATCTGTTATGGCACCCTTATTTTATTCAAAGTTTGAGATCAATTCATGGAGAACTCAAACATGATCAAGCTCAACTCCTTGCACCATGGTGATCTCCATCACGTGGTATATCCATCCATATATTCCATGCCCCAGGGGGAGATTTGAGCTCCAAGATCCAACAAGATTTTGAAGGCAATAAAATAACCTTGCCCAAGATCCTTTATACCTTGTTTTCTTCCCCAAAGCAAGTTGAATTTCCAAAACCCAAGGTTAAAAATGGTAGATACAACATGTGGACATAATCTACCTTGAATATAAAAATTTATCAAACATTATCCAGAATTATTATGGCTCAAAAACTATTTAATTCATTTATTGGGCAAAACCTCCAAAATTCCTTCTATTAAGGAAAGTTTGGTTTTCTCCAAAAAACTTGCCCATAATTAGGCATCCTTGAGGCCTATAAATTATACCCTATAATCCCACTTCAAAAATAAATATTTTTGATGAGTTTTATTATTTCTTTTTGCCCCTTTTTTTAAAAGGCAGAAACAAGAAATAATTTCTTAAAAATACTTTTCCTTCTCCATAAATTACAGGAAAACTCCCCAATGTGGTATATGGTATCTGGAACCATATCACATCAAAAACCCACCTTGTTCCATGTAAAAATATCAAATTATCCCCTAGAAACCATTTCTGCACTTTTTGAACAAATGAGATAAACATGATCTAAAATGACCCAATCAATGCCACAAAATTCTTGGAGGTACGCCCTGACCATACTTATCTACCAGCACCTTTATCCCATCTTGCCAAGATCAGGTTGGAGAAATTCCTTCATAACTACTACTATGGCCAAGATTTGACAAAAACTAAAACTATGATTCAAAGCAATTCAAACCTTCACCAAACTGGTCCCTTGCTACTCCACAGCAACCCCACTCTCTCCTGGTCATGCTACATTGTAGCCTAGTGCTGTAGAAATCCCCCACACCTTGTCCCCGTGTGTTTACAAAGGAGAGAGACATGGCCTTTAAGGAAAAATCCTAGAAATAAGGCAGCAGCAGCCTACACCACTCCATCCATGTTGCCCTGCTCGACCCATAGCCCCACCAACCACCTCTCCACCGCCCCTCCTGCCCTATCCCCTACTCCCTCCTTTGCTCAGGTCCAAAATGGACCAAGACCACCATGGACCATGTCCCTCTCGGATAAGAAGGCCCCTGGCCACCAAAGGCTCCAACCTCACCCTCATATCACACTCTCCCATCTCCCCGGAGCCCAGGCTCCCTGCCCATCTCTACTAGACGAAGGAAGCAAAAATATCCATTTTCGTACATTAACTAACTTCTGCCCGAGGTCGTCTCTTCCTTTCTCCCATCCACTTCCATGTGGTATTTTTGAGGTCTACTACCTTTGACATACTTCCCCTGCTCTTCCCTCTGCCGTAGGAACGCTGGAAGTCGCCACCATTGTTCATGTCTGATTCGGGAGCTCCCCATCGAGATTGACGTGTCTGAGCTCTAGAAGCATCACCAACGGGCGCCCAGGGTCTCAAACGCCCTCTAGATCCTAAGGGTCATCGCAACACCGACATGCAGGCTCTCAGGCGTGCCCCGACGTGCACCCGAGCCATCCTAGCCGCCGCAAGGGCTCGCGACCCTAGATTTAGTCCACAACCGCTACTCCCGCCCCTCTCCGAGCTCGTCTCGACGGACCGCGTCGCCTTGCCCACTCTCCGGATCCTTTCCCGCCTCAGGTGAGCCCAGGGCCTCCCTTTGGCCGCGCTAGGGTCGATGCTCTCTTAATCCGGCGGTCGATTTTGCTCCATACCCTTTAGGGTCCATGTGTGGCTGACCGTGGGCCCCAGCCGGACCATTTCAAATGCGCGTCTCCCGCGCGCTGCTTAGCCGTGTGGGCCGAAAGCACCCCGTACGGCCCATTTAGCCCCAGATTCCAGCCTAGTAATCTCTGTGTTTAATCTTTTTCTCTCAGAGCTACAAAGTAGCTCCCTAGTTTAAATCAGTTTGAAATTGTAAAATACCTCGAAATGCCCAGATCTATACCTCCTAGTGTTCCTTAGTGTTACCTTCAACTTCAAGTAGGAAAGGATACCCTGTTCTTTAAACACATCTTTTCTGTAAAATAAAATACAAAGACATGCCTTTGTAACTAAATAAATTCTACAAAGAGTTGTACAATCCCTTTTGGACTAAAACGTTTTTGTGCTAAAAGGTATGATCAATACCTTGCATGTAACCCTGTCCCTATCTTAGGTTGCTCTTATTTTTCCCATAGCAAAAATAACAAAAACAACCCTAATTTGCCTTTAGGAATTTCTATGGATCAAACCAAACTTATTATTGACCTAATTCCAACTCTTGATGATGTGCTACCTCAATACCTACCATAACCCAGGAGTTCAAGAATTTTTGAGACTATGTTGAATTTTAATGAGTTAAATACTTCTATATGTGGTTTTATCACTAAACAAATCATTTCCGAAGCTTAGCAACTCCATAAATAGTGATTCCAATTTGTGCTGGAAGGTATTTGCAATACCTATCCATTGTACTTTACCTCATACTGTTTGGACCTAGAAACTAATTCTGGTTAAAAAGACAAATTCTATAAAGAACTAACTTTGGGATTTTCCCAAGGGCACTTTGATAATTGTTTTGAAGTGATTCCAACTCTCACTGAACCAGTCCATCAAATACTACTTAACCATCCAAGAAAATAATTTTTGAAACTACAAAACTTTTCTGGTGATTTTTTCACCTAAACTAGAGGTTATTTCACTAGAAAAATCATAACTAAATTTATAAAATTTATAAAATTGTGAAACCACTTTTGTTGGCTTCATATTATCATTACCTATCTGATGGTATCATTTTTATATAATGATATTATACAGAACCAAGAGTTGGACTTAAGCTCCTTAATTAAGTGATGTATGTCACATAAATCATAAACAAAACTCCACCAATGCAAATAAAGTATTTTAAATTGAAATAAACTCAATATATCAAAACCTACTAAGGTGTTGAATGTTTTTCTTCTGTATGGTATTGGTGTTTGAATGCATGGTGTTGATTGTGGCCTTTGTTTGCTTGCATGTGATCCATATCGACGATAGATGCGATTATATCGGAGACCAGAAGAAGTTGGTTATTATTATTGGTTATTATGGTTTTCTAAGGAGAAGTCCAGGGACATATATTGCCTAATTGCTAATATCACGCAAGCCACCTTCTTGCTCTTAAGACTTGTCCTACTATTTTACCTATGCATGTTTTATCTACTATTTATGGAAACTGCACTATTTTACTATATGTTGATGTATATATATGGTAGTGGTTTGGCTCCTCCAAACTACTACACTTTTGTACTATTAAGTACAACCCCCTTGATGACACCTACTGGCCCCTAGTAGAATAGATGGTGTGTATCACCATAACCCTTTGGAGACCCTGTTTTAGCCGAAGCAAAGCTTTAGGATGGGAAGACCCCGAAAAAGTTTTACAAAGAGCTTTTATGATAAAACCTTGGTGAGGTTGGACCTACTAAGAGAAGCTTGAGAAAGAAAAGGCTTTTAGTTTTAGAAAAGAAGATGAAGGAAAAACTGTTTTCAAAAACGCACCCAGTTCTTTGCAGTTTAGCTATAACAACTACCCCGTGCAACCACACTAGCCCTATATGGGAAGGGGCTTGACCCGAAAGTGGTCCTCTCTGATGCAAGTTCCTCACAACTACTACATGGGATCGCGATCCACCAAAGTCATTAAATTGAATGTGTGTTCTTTTCACAAACCACATATATATCCACCAGTGTAATTGCATGTGTGTTCTTTTCATAAACCACATGGATCCACCAGTGTCATTAAATGTGTGTTGTTTTCACAAACCACATATGGATCCACAAGTTCCATTACATGTGTGTTCTTTTTATTAATCACATATGGATCCCCTGGTGTCATTGCATGTGTGTTCTTTTCATTAACCACAACTAGAGGCATTGCATGTGTGTTCTTTTCACAAACCACATATGGATCCACCAGAGTCATTTCATGTATGATCTTTTCATAAAACACATGAATCCACCAATGTCATTGCATGTGTGTTATTTTAATAAACCACAACTAGAGTAATTGGATGTGTGTTCTTTTCATAAACCACGTATGGATCCACCAGAGTCATTGCATGTGTGTTCTTTTCGCAAACCACATATGGATCCACCGATGTCATTGAATGTGTGTTCTTTTCACAAACCACATAAGGATCCACCTGAGTCTTTGCATGTGTGTTCTTTTCCTAAAACACAGCTAGAGTCATTGATGTGTGTTCTTTTCCTAGAACACATATGGATCCACCAATGGCATCGCATGTGTTTTTTTCATGAACCAGAACTAGAGGCATCGAATGGGTGTTCTTTTCACAAACCACATATGGATCCACCAGTGTCATTGCATGTGTGTTTTTTCATAAACCACATGGATCCACTAGTGTCATTTAATGTGTGTTCTTTTCACAAACCACATATGGATACACTAGTTTCATTGCATGTGTGTTCTTTTCTTCAGCCACATATGGATCCCCTAGTGTCATTGCATATGTGTTCTTTTTATTAACCACAACTATAGTCATTGCATGTGTGTTCTTTTCACAAACCACATATGGATCCACCATAGTCATTGCATGTCTGTTCTTTTCATAAACCACATATGGATCCACCAGAGTCATTGAATGTCTCTTCTTTTCATAAAGCACATGGATCCACTAGTGTTGTTGCATGTGTATTCTTTTAATAAACCACAACTAGAGTCATTGTATGTGTGTTCTTTTCATAAACCACAACTAGAGTCATTAAATGTTTGTTCTTTTCACAAACCACATATGGGTCCACCAGTGTCATTGAATGTGTGTTCTTTTCACAAACCAGATATGGTTCCACCAGAGTCATTGCATGTGTGTTCTTTTCCTAAAACACATATGGATCCACTAGAGTCATTGCATGTTTGTTCTTTTCACAAAGCACATATGGATCCACTAGTGTCATTGAATGTGTGATCTTTTCATAGACCACAAATGGATCCGCTAGTGTCATTGCAAGTGTGTTCATTTCATCAACCACATATGGATCCCCTAGTGTCATTGCATGTGTGTTCTTTTCATTAACCACAACTAGATTCATTGCATGTATGCTATTTTCACAAACCACACATGGATCCACCAGTGTCACTGAATGTGTGTTCTTTTCACAAACCACATAAGGATCAACTAGAGTCATTGCATGTGTGTTATTTTCCTAAAACACAGCTAGAGTCATTAAATGTGTGTTCTTTTCACAAACCATATATGGATCCACTAGTGTCATTGAATGTGTGTTCTTTTCCCGAAACACATATGGATCCACCAATGTAATCGCATGTGTTTTTTTTCATGAACCAGAACTAGAGTAATCGAATGTGTGTTCTTTTCACTAACCACATATGGATCCACCAGTGTCATTGCATGTGTGTTCTTTTCATAAACCACATGGATCCACTAGTTTCATTGAATGTGTGCTCTTTTCACAAACCACGTATGGATCCACTAGTGTCATTGCATGTGTGTTCTTTTCATCAGCCACATATGCATCCCCTAGTGTCATTGCATGTGTGATCTTTTCATTAACCGCAACTAGAGTCACTGCATGTGTGTTCTTTTCACAAACCACATATCGATCCACCACAGTTATTGCATATGTGTTCTTTTCATTAACCACATGGATTCACTAGTGTCATTGCATATGTGTTCTTTTCACAAATCACGAATGGATCCACCAGTGTCTTTCATGTGTGTTCTTTTCACTAACCACATATGGATCCCCTAGTGTCATTAACCACAACTAGAGTCATTGCATGTGTGTTCTTTTGACAAACCACACATTGATACATCAGTGTCATTGACTGTGTGTTCTATTCACAAACCACATATGGATCCACCAGAGTGATTGCATGTGTGTTCTTTTCATAAACCACATATGGATCCCCTAGTGTCATTGAATGTTTGTTTTTTCACAAACCACATATGGATCCACTACACTAATTTCATGTGTCTTCTTTTCACAAACCACATATGGATCCACCAGAGTCATTGCATGTGTGTTCTTTTCATGAACCAAAACTAGAGTCATTGCCTGTGTGTTCTTTTCACAAACCACATATGGATCCACCAGTGTCATTGCATGTGTGTTATTTTCATGAACCACAACTAGAGTCATTGAATGTGTGTTCTTTCCACAAACCACATATGGATCCACCACTGTCATTGCATCTGTGTTCTTTTCATGAACAACAACTAGAGTCACCGAATGTGTGTTCTTGTCACAAACCACATATGGATCCACTAGTGTCATTGCACGTGTGTTCTTTTCAAGAACCACAACTTGAGTCATTGAATGTGTGTTCTTTTCACAAACCACATATGGATCCCCCAGTGTCATTGCATTTGTGTTCTTTTCATAAACCACATGGATCCACGAGTGTTATTGAATGTGTGTTCTTTTCACAAACCACATATGGATCCACCATTGTCATTGCATGTGTGTTCTTTTCACTAACCACATATGGATCCCCTAGTTTCATTACATGTGTGTTCTTTTCATTAACCACAACTAGAGTCATTGCATGTGTGTTCTTTTCATTAACCACAACTAGAGTCATTGAATGTGTGTTCACTTCACCAAACCACATATGGATCCACCAGTGTCATTGCATGTGTGTTCTTTTCA